>CM046847.1:20043011-20445511 GCA_025618425.1 Heliocidaris tuberculata
ACTTTTGATTCAGAGTCCTGAAAAATATACCAGATACATGAGTAAAAAGAGCAAAAATTTCTGCACACACTGTCTATTTTTGTTACATGACCATATTGCGTTTGACCCCAGGAATTGTAAAAAGGAGAAGAAGCTTTAAAATCCTTAGATTGGCAACACATTGAGAGGTTCAAAATCATTGTTTTTTATCGAAATTAGCAACTTTTTCAACTTTTCGACAATTTTTTTAACCATGTATATTGTTTTCAAAGACATTACCCTTTATTACAATCTTGTAGCACTAAAAGAAAAATATTATTGTTGCCAATTTGAAGAACAAAATGTGATCAATTTAGCCCTGTAATAATTCCTGTCCTGAAAGGGTTAATGCAGTCTCCTGTTGAAGGTCTGATACTTTGAATACACCAGGGCTGTGTTTAAAACATACTGTATGTTATCAATAACAAGTTGCACTAATTGATGTATGCTACTAGAATTGGTGCATTTGATTGGCTGTGAGCCATTTTCTTTGTAAAATTTTTGCACTTTTTATTGACACCAAGTTCATGAAATAGGGCCCAGTTCTTGCAGTTCTTATCCCCTCAAATTGCCGTTGCATAAGTTTATGTGAAACGCAGGTCACCATGGCAGACATTCATCCTCCCTTTCTTTCTATCTGTTCTTCTTGACCCGATAGGTAAACATTTTTCTTCCAATCATCTTCGTCATCGCCTGCATCTTCCTCATCGTCATGGGCACCATCGCAGCCCCGCTTGACACAGTCATCGGAGTCGCCATCATGTGCACGGGAATCCCAGTCTACTTCTTCATCGTGAGACCTAAGAAGAAACCTGAGATCATTGTCAAAGCCAATGGTAAGTAGTTGGCAGTGGTAGAAGCGGGACGCCAGCAGCCCATACCACCCCCCTTTTAACACCCAATGTGGTATACCTAAAGAAAACAAAAGAAGAAGCCCCCCCCCCCCCCCCCCCACCAATTTGTGTTTTTGTGCTGGCAGACCTCTTCTCTTGAGCCTTTTGTTTCAAAGCACCAGAGGTGTCATAGTCAAATGGTTTAAACATTTGACTGGAGATGCAGAGGTCGGTGGGCTGATCCCGGCATGGCACATGTCCTTAAGCAAGGCATTTGATCTACATTGCTCATCTCCATCCAGGTGTTAAATGGGTTCCCAGTAGGATGTGAAAGTCATGGTTTGTTTAGCATTATGAGTGTCTGTAAAAAGGTGCCTGGCTGGAATGCTTCCCAGGGAGTGGAGAAGTTGCATACATTTTGCGCAGGCAAGCCTTAATCTTATGACCGGGGTAACAATATATCTGTAATTTTAAAGCGCTTAGAGACATCGTAGATGTATTAGGTGCTGTATAAGTCCAGAATAATATATATTATTTTATTATTGTATTTATTATTAATATTTCAATGGCATGGGTTTCCTATCCCACTGCTGACACCACCCAATACAAAAATGTTTATTCATTTAAATTTATGAACTACTTTAAGATAATCCAATATGTGACTTCAGTACCTTTGAATAATTACATCAATTTTTGCTATTTTCATGTCTAATCTCTTTTCAGATTTCGTTACCCGCTGGTTCCAAAAACTGATGCTTGTTGTTGCGGAAGAAAGATAGTGTCATGCCGATCAACATCAATCCAGGCACACTGCCCATCCGACCAAAGCCTGGAAGGAAGGGGTCACAAGATTGTCAAATTTTCTTGATCAAGGTTGCAATTGGTCATGCAAATAGACCAGTTTACAAGCGTGTTCTCATACATAAATAGTACAGTCCCTTGGTATGAATTTTAGTGCATTCCAGTAGCCAGGATAGAGGTTGTAAATATCCAGGTCCCTAAAAAGTTAACATTTTAGAAAAGGAATTCATATAATTTGAATGCAGTCATGAGATGATGGGACCTCTCCATGGCCTAGAGAATCTAGTACTGTTTAACTGTTGCAATCCATGCTACCTGATCCTGTAAAAAACTCTCTAAAGTGAGACTGCTCCCCATCATGATGTTTAATGCACTACTTTTTGAGTGAGTTCAAATTCCAATCTGTACATTCTTGATCCGGACAATTTTGCACTTTTCTCTAGTGACCCCTTTCTATCTACATCATAAAATGAGCCAAGAACAATTCGAGTCGGGTGGGTTGGGTTATATCCCGCCAATAGTCAGCTTCAATATGTCATATTTCCATGATGATATTTTGGACAGAATATTATAATCATGTATTAAAAAAAAAATAAATAAAACTTCTTTGTACAGTTTTAGGGGAAAGGTTTTTTTGAATAATGTGTCACTGATACTGGAGGTTTATGTGTGCATTATTTGCTGTGTTTGATATGGTGATATGGTGATATTCCATTGGTGTAGATCATAGAAAAAAATCATGAGCAAGGGATTAATACTGAAATTAATCATCTATGAGCAATACAGATAATTATAATTTTATTGATGAGGGAATATGAATCGTTATATATTTTATCACCATTTTATATTTAAAGTGAATTCCAGGCAGTGAGATGTTCTGTGGAGATTGATGAAAATCATGAAACATATATGATGCAGGAGTTTATTAATGTAGAAATTATTTCCTTTTAAATCGTTGTGAGGCTGGCAGAAGAGCGTAAGTACGATGCGCTGTTCTGCTATAAAATGTGGACATGCACTATTGCGTTAAACAGAAGGTCTTAGCATTAAAATACACTATAACTTCAAATATATGGGCTTTTTTGATACTACTGTAATTGGGTAGTTACCATCCATTTTCACATTTTCATTAGTTGATGGCATGCGTGCGTAGTAATGCCCTTCTGTCAGTCACATGATGAAATGATGTTTCCTAACAAAGAGTTTGTTATGATGGAATGAAAATGATGTTTTGAAAGGATCAAGTTTATTGTGCACAAAGTATTGTCTTAGGCAAAGAAAAAGAAATATATAAAAGAAATACATGAAACACTTTGCTTACATGATTCATGAGCATGCCTTCTTTCAAACTTTCCTCCAAACCTAGACAGGTCTGTTTACATATATGCAACCGTGCCTTTTAGCCTTTCACTCATATTCATATTTCACTGTCGTAGTTGGATTTTTAGAAAATGACTGAAAAAAACTGCCATGTGACTAGTGACCAATACACATATCACTGGTCAAGATGAATGATCAAGTTACTTTTATATAACATTGTGTGTGAGATGTATTTGTAACAGGCACACAACACTCAAACCTCTTGCCTTTTCTTAGCATATGGTGTTGAGAAGGAAGCGTAAATGTAATGTACAGTTAGATGTTTTAACGTTGTTGTTATTGTTATTGCTGTCACATTTCTTCCTCTTTTATGTGTACAACATTTAGGCATCGGGAACATTTTATTTTTAAGATCAGGTAACAGAAAGTACATTTTTATGATGCAACTTTTCAGATGTATATAAAACCATTTGTGTATGATGTATGTTGATGTCTTAGCCTTTCTAAATTCATGAAACTCACTGAAAATCTGTAGCGTCACTGTCTTTTAAAACTTTGATGAATTTTTATTAGTGGCATTATCAATCATCTAAAACAATTTATTTGTTTTAACTTACTAGACTTATAGTGCCTGCCTTTTCTATATTGTCTACATGTATAAGAAATGAATTCCTATATATGAATTATTCAATCATGTACTTGTACGTCAAATTACTTCTTATCTTTGCCTGTTAGCGAAAGACATTCCATAAAATATTGAATCATCAGATCAGGGTTGTATTAACTTAAAGGAATTGTTACTCAAGCTAAATATTGATGCAAAACCAAGGTTGAGTTTCAACTCTCTGTTGCAACATGTATACTATGTATTTACGTAAAGTGCCAAGAATAAACGTAGTCTATATCTTATAGGAATGATACAAGGTGCTATATATTCCTAAATGCTCAGAAATATATTTTCTTAGTCACAATAGAAATATATGTTAGCAAACTGCTTCAACATATTCATCTCATTAAAGAGATAAAGGCCACATAAGCATATGTTAATGTATTAATGTATATAGAAGATATACACGAGAACTGTTTTGAAGATGAGTTATCATGATTATAAACATCCTATAGTCTTCATATTGAAGGACCAGTTTATTGGCTAGGAATTAGGCACAAAATGCAGATGAAACACTCAATGTCGACTTTGATTTGAACATGTATCCAGTTCTGATTAAATTCTCATAAATTTGGATTAGTTCTTAATAAATAACAATATGAATTGTTGAATTTCTAGAGCTTCTAGATATAGGACTAGAGTGCAATTACATTTGTAGCTGTATGTGTATGTATTTGAAAAAGAAGCTTGTGAATAAGAATAACAGAGATTGATTCTTTGTTTGTAGACACTATCAAGTTATAGTATAGTATGGTATATGTATTGTAAAGTATTATTGATTCTAATTTTTCACTAGCATGAACATAATTTTTTTTAAAAGACCAAGCAAATTGTTGGATGTCTTAGGATTTTAACCGACAATCTCAATAAGTATACACCGATAAATTTATCAACATTGAGAAATGCCTTAATTTATGTTGTTTTTTAAACATTCTTTGTTTCTCTTGATCTTTTGAAACTAAGGGACTTCAAAGTTTATACTTTTAGTACAAGTATGGGAGAGGAATAAGGATGGACTGAGATATACAAACGATAATCAGTCCCATCATTTACAGACCATTGTATCACGATATATATTAATCATTCTAGGTCCTTGTCCTCTGTTTTGTACAGATTACATATTTCTTTTGTGCATTTTCGTTAGTGAAATGGTTTTTCTTAAGTTATTTTTTTTCCAGTCCTTTCTGTTCACATTGTAAAATACATTGTCACATCGATTTGATTGCAGTATTTGGGACTAAGATATACATGTAATGAAAACGTGCATTTATTCTGTAATATGTAATTGTATGGTTTTTTTTTTTTTCTTGTGGTTTAAATGCTGAACGTGGTATAAAATTGATTAAGTTAAAAAAAGATGAGGAAGGAGATTAAGCAACAGAGAGAGATAGAGCAAGAGAGAGAAAGAGAAGGAAGAGATAAATACTGTTAAAAAAAAGGATAAAGAGAAAGACTAACAGAAAAGAAAATATGAAATGCATGAAAGAATGCAAGCCTACAAAGAATCAGGGGCCTGTTTCTCGAAACCAACGACAAGACAGTCATAACTTTATCCGCCAACTACGGAGATGTCCATGATTTTCCTAAACTGTTTCACGAAGAGCTAACTAGCTAGACATCTCGTGATATCGATACTATCGGCGAGAATAGGAGCCGACACGTAGCCTTGGTTGCAATTACACTATATTTTTAAAAGCTAAATTTAACTCAACTGCAAATATTTGAATGAATTAGGGAATAAAAGAAAATAGAAAATCTAGAAGGGTATAATAGATGCCAAATAATTTTTAAATTATGTAAATTACATGATGGATTCGCTTGTAAAATGAAAAATATGAGTGATTGATTTCATGATCGGTGAGCCAGTTTTACGTTGGATAGGTACCCCCCGGATGTCGTGATTTGATAGTTTATAAAAATAAACCCATATATTTTCAATGTAATAGTAATATGCTTTGAATGTTTTACATAATGTTTTTGGGCTTGAGTATGATATGGAAATTACAAAAATATTCATATTATAAGTTTAAACACGTATATTTCAAAGTATTCATTTTAAAAATCGTTGATATAATCTCTGTTTACACTGATATGGGTCTGAAAACCAGAGAATATGCCGTTGACTATGGCTTGCCTACCGTGTCATATTGCAGTTCCCTCGTCGGATTTTAGTTCACCAAAGAAATCTTTATAGAAATCATTTACGAAGATCGCCCAATTATTTGTTTTCACACAAAAAGCACTCTTGTAATTATTAAGACCTATAACATGTGATTTTCAAATTTATTATGGTAGCACGTCATTTTTCATGCTAATTGATCAGATATGAAGGACCCATATCGTAAAATAGCTTTCCAATCAGAAGTCAAGAGACTTACTAAATTCATTTTGACATAAAACATACCTAGCAACAGTTATGAATTTATATTTTTTCTAGATTATAATACTTTCCAAGTTTCCATTGCTTATCAGTAAGGCTTGTATTTTTTTCTTGCCCAATGTTTATTTGTCAATAGTTTTTTTTTTCCCCGCCAGTTTCCAATGATGGGATTAATTTGACAAGTTTTGGTTTAACTTTTTTTTCTTCAAATCCCACATTTTGATACAGGCCTATCTCCTGTCAGTCTATTAATGTTATCGTTTTTATTATGGTTTTCTTTTTCATTTGAAAAAAAGTTCCTTTCATATTGAAATGACCTCAATTAGAATGTTGTTTGTTTGTTTGTGTTTTTTTTTATCCATTAGAATGTGGAAAGAGTGTTGATTCAAAAGAGTTAAGTGGAGACAAGCCTTGAACAAAAACACTATGTATTTTATATAATTTTCATAATATAAACATGGATAAATTCCAGATAAAGTGAATGCGTAGAAAGAGTTGCATAGAAGTATGTAGTGTCACTTTTTGCCTACCATAATTTACCCGATAAATAACATGTGATGGCGCTGTACGTCGACTAAAAAAGATATGACAGGGTTGGAGGCGTCATAAGTCCTTAGTCAGGAAGTTGTCATGCATCTTGGTAAAGACGGCTTCGTGAAACACGTAGCGGACAACTAGAGAACTAGCGCTGACTTAGTTAAGAACTTAGACATATGACGGTTTCGAGAAACAGGCCCCAGGAAGAGAAACCGAAGGAAGTACAGAGTTGAGATGAATTACTGAAAAATTTTGAAAGCTGAATCTGGTATGGAAGATATGAATTAAATTCGAGATAGGTAGAGAGAGAGAGAGCACTGGAGTCGGAGAGAGGGAGAGGGAGAGAGAGAGGGGGGGGGGAAGGAAAATATTAAAAGCAATGATGACATGAATAACATGCATGCATGGAGACACAGAGAGAGAGAGAATGGAAATACAAAACAGAGTCAAAGAAAAACAGTATTGAAAAATCCATAGGAGAGACAGTAATTAGAGAGAGAGTGAGAGAGAGAGAGAAATGAAAAGAGCAGGAAACAGGTCACAAAATCTTGAGAGAAGTAGATACATGTCCTACAATGTCATCAATTACCAACTGACTGTACAGATTTGTTAATCAACAGGGTAAATCTTTTTTTTTTTCTCCAAACAAATTCTGAACAAACTTCTTCAAATTTCACAAATAATGGGATTACATTTCCATATACATATATTTCTTTAATACAATAAACACAGGTACAGTTATAATATGTTAATAGTACACAAAAGTATGATATTCATACAATTTACAGTAGTAGCAGGGGACAAATTAAAAAAAAGTATACATTTTTCACATTAGGCAGGTAATGTAATGATATGGGTAATACTGTTCTAGCGCCAGCTATTGACACAATGTATGTTGACGCCCAAGTATGATGCCAGTAAAAAGTGCACACTGAATCGCAATTTTAAGCCTCTAAAGTCTTTGTTATTATGCCTCTATTGTATAAGACTTCATAATCCAGGGGGTCGTTTCATCAAATCAACTCCATGACAGTCATAACTGTTGTCGGCGATCTACGGAAATGTCATGGACCTGAAAAATTGTTTCACGAAGACATGATAAACGACAACTCAGTGATATCGATACTCATCGGCGAAAAAACATAGTCTATATCACAGTCCATTGGAATTATCGACAATTACCCAAACAGATTTTGAGGCTCAGTTTTTCCCGAACTATTCTAAAATGTCAAAAATAGCATCGAAGATGAATGCTGGTGATACAAACATCCCGTTTACATGAAAAGATGTGTTACTTATGGCATCTTAGAATTTATAAAATTGAGAAAACTCGAGGAGGCTTTTGCGATGTACAAATCTAGATTTGTAAGTAAGAGGATACCATAATTGACTAATTATGGAAAGAAGACCCAAATCGTGTTCACTTTAGAGAAAATGATTAAATTAAGATATTTTATGGTCATATTTTTAATATTTATTCATTAAAAGATACACGCAATATTATTCATATCAAAGCATTGCGTGAAAAGTGAAAATATAGGGAAAATACATACATGATAAATTGTCGTCGTTCACATGGGTCTGTATATACAGATTGTTCCATTTTCGATGCTGATTCTATGGTAGACGAATATGGGTATTTTTAATATTAATCTCATTTACTTGTTGGGGGGTCACGAATCCATAAGAACATATTGTCCGTCTGTACAATATTACAATACGAATATTAGTAACACTATTTGATAAAGGAGCGATAAAGGATAGTGCTTGGAGATCAGGAAATAAATGTTCTCTTAATTTACATTTCTTATTTTTTCGCAGCCCATAGTCTAACTAAAAGCTGGCTTGTGATGGCATTCTTAAAAGATATGACAGGTCTGGAGTACCGTCAAGTCACTTTTCAGGGAAGTTGACGCTGATCTTGGCAAAGACGGCTTTGTGAAACACTTAGCGGACAAGTTGAGCGACAGTGTCGAGATGTCGCTGATCTTGTCATTATGACGGTTTGATGAAACGACCCCCAGGTGATAAAGCCGTTTTGACATGGATTGATAACAATCCAGTACTTCTCTCAATACATGTAGCTGGCATCTCCAAATTAATAATGGAAGCACGCTTAAGAAATATAACTGTTTGCCCAGGAGCCCCATATTCCATGCCAATTAACATGGTAGATAATGATTTATATAGGGCCTTTCCAACTATTAAAGTAACTGATCAAAGCGCTTCACAGTGTAATATCACCCAGGTCATTGTATCCAGTAACGATTCTGCATTTATTGGGCACATTCTCCACTCCAGTAGGGAGCATTCCAGTCTGGCGGCCATTTTACAGGCACACATGTACTATTCCAATCACAATGACATTCAGATCCTACCAGGTACCCCTTTAAAACCTGGGTGGAGAGTGGCAAATGTAGATTAACGTCTTTAGTGCGGTAAAGATAGAGGCCTGGGCCCCGTTTCATAAAACTTGTCATCAATGACAAGATGCAATAACTGTTATAAGCTACTGAAATCCTTGCATATGATTGGTTGATTTGTCGGTAAAAATCACAGACAAGACACTTGATGAAATGCCCCCCCCCCCCCCCCTGTACTCTGCTATAACTGAAACTCAGCCCTGGGTCTTAGGTCGAGTTTTAACAAAGGAAGTTAGACCGAGGTCTAAGTTTTCCTTTTGTTCAACATGACTTTAGACCAAGCATCTGGTTTAACTGAATGAGTAGAATACCTCACATAGGTTTAGGGTCGCAACTTGGTTTTAGGTTAAGGTTAAAGTGATCGATTAACTTTGTGAAAAATTGTAAAATCAGCTCAAATGCCAGTGAATTGTGTGCAGTCCTCTAACTACATATATAATTAAGGATATGTGAAAGTATGAGAGAAAATGGAACCCGTTTACTATTCTAAAAAAGAGAAAATCGCGATCAATCGCTAGCGCAAGTCGCTCGGCTTCTTCGCTGCGCTGCAGTCACAAAAACCAAGCACCAGCGCTTGGCGATTTCAGAGCGGGTTTCCAGCCCGTACGGTATTCTGTGATAGAGCGAGGTATGCCAACCGTAAGAGTTCTTTAGGGTTCGGTGGTACTCTATCCCGACATCAATGTTCAATCGTAAATATCTTGATATATAAACGACCGATCAGCTTATAAAACTCAGGCGATTCCTCTCTGAGCTAAAGGTTTGCAATTATGATTACAGCATTAGCTGGAACAGTGATTTTTTTTTCAATCCTGGGCAAAGTTAATCAATGCCTTTAAATTAAAGGAAGCTTGAGTTCTGGGAAAGGTAAAAAATGATTTGTGAGCTTTCTCATTCTTTTTATGTTAGTTTGGATGATTATCATAGTAGATATGTCCCCTGAAAAGGATTGCTCTTCAAATGCTCTCACATTCAAAATATGATGAGAAACAGCTGAAATGTTCAAGCCAAACATTTGTGTGTAGTCCCATATACACATTTCTGTGTGCAGTGCATGTAACTCTCAGCAGGATTGAGTCAATTTCTTATCAATTTGGTGATTCCAAAACCTTACAGCATACACCAATTCTTATGTGCTATATATTCAACCTTTCCCAATTGCTCTGAGACAGTTTCTTTCACTATTCAATCTCATGACCAGAACTCAACTTTATCTTTAAGTGTAGGTTTAAGTTTAGGGTTAGAGCTAGGTATAGCGTTTGGTCCAGGGCTGAATTATGGAGGCTGCTAGTCCAAACATCCGAATGGTGTCATATTCTACATAACACCTTGTTCCAGTCTTTACGCTGGGGTATGATTTCCACGACATGGCACCAGTCCTATCATCCTTTGTTGCGATCCTCAATGTCAAGGCTTCTCCATATCTAACGTTTATTAACCTGTTGACTACTGAATTCTCTCATTCCTATTGGGCTAATACAGGAGCCATCCAGTTCCTACAGGCAATGGGTAAAGGCTGGCATGTCTTGCAGAAATTCTTCAAACTTTGTTTTATCTCTTTGTGTCTTGCTCGAGAAGAATCCTGCATCAAGAGAAATAAGAATGTTATTAGTCATTTTCAAAAAATGTCATTCTGGGCCCTGTTTCATAAAACTTGTCATCATAACAAGTTACAATAATTGTTATAAGCTACTGAAATCCTTACATCTGATTGGCTGAAAGCGAATTTGTACTAGAAATGAGGCAGTTGTTATTGATAACAAGTTTTATGAAAAAAGGCCCTGAACATGGATTTGTGGGCCCTGTTTCATTAAAATTATTATCAATAACAACTACCACAGATCGATGACAAATTTGCTCTCAGCCAATCAGATGCAAGTATTTCAGTAGCTTATAACTTACTGTAACTTGATATTGATAACATTTTTTATGAAACAGGGCCCACATACAGTTCATGGAGATAGGTAAAATGCTAGTACTATTTCTGCCTTTTAATATAACTGAAACAAGTTACATACAGAATTAGAGACACAATTTACGATCAAAAGACTCATCTCTATTTTGATAAAGAACATGTACAACCTCATCAAATGTTTCTAAACCAACCAAATCTGGTTGGAAACATATAAAGCAGGTGCTACAAAGACACAGAACAGCAAATCAGTTGCGCTTGCTGTTATTGGTTTACAGGTAATATTTAAACTTTTTAAATATACACATTAAAAGATTAGTAAAAAAAAAATTGATGGGAATTAAGATAAGGGTGATGACAATGGTGTGAGATTTCTTTAAGTGTACTAATCACCTAAGACAATAATTTGCGTTCAGTTAGAATGTATAAAATCAATCACAAAACACTTTTTACCTGGCCTTCTGTCAGTAAACGGTTAAGGACTATTACAGAAAAAAGGAAAACATAAAACCCCCTCGCGCTGAACCCAACTTCGAGTTCGGTTCCACGCAGGCATTGATTCTAGGTGAGAGCGTACGAGTGCGTCGACTAGTCTCCTCGCAAGTGGCTGTAATGTTTATGGAGAGTGTATTTCAACTTGCAATATCTCTTTATAGAATCAACATTTAAAGCTCATATTTTGAATATAGTATGGTGACATGGAACCCTTAACAAACAAAGCAAAGTATTTTTTGGTGATTGGTACACTTTAAAATTACCACCCTAGTTATGATAATATTTATGTTCCTGTGTACAATTACCATTTTGTTCTAGCTTTGACAGCCTCTTGCCTGACCAGTCTCTTCTTGTCATCCAGCCGGGCAGCCAATGACCTGACTACCGTCTTCTGATGAGGAAACACCTGTTAAATCAAAGCAAGAATGTAGTCAGGTCCCATTACAAAATTGAGAGAAATATGCATTATCAGAAAAGTGTTTTACAGTGGAAACTCACTATAATAAGGACCCTGGGACCATGAAAATTACCTTGTTATATCAGGAATCTCCTTATATTAGGTTTATTTTTTTTTTAAAGAACATAAAAACCTGGGACCTCTAAAGTTATCTTGTTATATCAGGAATCGTGTTATATCAGAGCTCTATATACCGAGTTTCCACTGTATTTCATGTTATGTAATTGCTGGGGAAAAGCTGACAACATGTGACATTTCTGTCAGATTTAATTTCTGGAGAAATGATGATGAGTTTATTATTTGAAAAAAAAATGAAATCATCTTTGAATCAAAATGATATCAAATCAACGGTTAAAGGGAAATCCAACCTTAATAGCAAGTTGCTTTGAAAGAAAGAGGAAAAATCAGAGAAGCAGATTGGTGAAAGTTTGAATGAAATCGGACAAGCAATAAGAAAGTTATGAATTTTTGAAAGTTGTAATCACTATACATATGGGAATTTCAAATTGGCCGAATAGGTAATGTCACTGTGATGTAGCTGTGGACAACTCCCCCATTCGCTCTAACACACAAAATGACTAAAATGTCACTTTTTTTCAAAATGCATTACTCAGTAGGATCTTTTCGTTCATGAGGACCTATAACAATATGCTATCTCGAATATATTTTGAGTACTGCCCCGAGGGTAAAAGCGCCTCGAAGAAAACCGCAAATTAATGATATTTTTGTGTATGACAAATGGGAGAGTTGTCCACAAAAATGTCACAATTGACTCACCAAATTGCCAATTTGAGATTCGCATAGATGTAGTGATCTCATTTTTCAAACATCCCTAACTTTCTTATTCCTTGTCCGATTTCTTTCAAACTTTCACCATCCTGTTTTTCTTATTTTTCTGCTTTCACACAAATCATCTTATGACCAAAGTTGGATTGCCCTTTAAGCATTTAGTGGTGTTTTACTTACTAGATGATGTGGGAAAGATGTAACGGCACCAATACACCTCAGCGATGCTATGCGCACTTTCTGCAATTAATAGGAACATAAAGGACCACATTTTTAAATTGGTACAATTGGTGTAAGAGTTATTCGTATATCTTATCATATTTTAAGAAGAATTTCTTTTACAGTTATACTGTGTAGTATCACATATAGCTTTGAAAAAGATGTGTAATTTTTATATAATAACAGCAGTATTTGCAGTGGTGGATAAAAGTAGTAGTATTACCGGTTGAGGTAGTACATGCACATTTTGTAGAAATAGTACAGATAGTAACATTTTTTGAAGGAGATGAAGCAAAAGTTCCAGTAGTATTATAACACCAGCAGAAGAATAATTGGATTTTAGCAGAAGTATCAACCAAAGTGAAGTCTATCAATACTAAAAATTATTAAACGGAAGTGCTGGAAGAACAAGAGGGAAATCTAAAGAATCCACTCACCATAGATGCCTGGTAGGTACTCAGTTCAAGCAGGGTTGGTAGGAGGGTATCAATCTGGTCCACCAAGGAGGGTAGGGTCTCCCCCAGCAGGGATTTCACTATGTCCAGGATGGGCAGGGTGGGGAGGGGGTCCGTCACCCTGAGGGATTGCACCAGACGGGGGATGATGGGGGGTAACTCGGCCAGCAGGACAGGGCGTGGTATACTAGGCAGCAGGTAGCACAGGGCACTGATGCCTCTTGTTTGGAGGTCTGCAGGAATGACAGTAAGCAGAGATGTAGTGATAAGTATATTTTGAATATACAGATGGTTTTGAATTGATAACTATAAAATATTCATTCTAAAAGCCCACAAATGCACCTTAAAGGGCATGGAAGGTGCATAAAAAGATGATATCAACTTGGTTTTAGCTCTAGAACTCAAAGAGTCACAACTGAAGATGTCTTATCAAATTAACATTTTTAATGCAGCTAAGACTCAGAATGGTTGAATTGTGAATAAATTAAAACTAAAATTTTAAAAAATAATGGAGAGTTTCAAGCATCATGATCCTCATTTCTTATTTGAAAAGTGGGATGATTTACTCTGTTTTTCTTCTTTTCAGACTAAATTTGGCATACGCATGTACAGAAAAATACCTATTTTTTCACCCACTGTTTGCTTTTCTTGGTTCCATGGAGCTTGTAACATTTATTGATTAGGTTACCATCATACCCCCAAGCACTAGTGTCTTTTGGCAAGACATTAATCTACATTTACCACACTCGACCCAGGTGAGGTAAATGGGTACCTGGCAGGAATCAATTCCTTGAAATGCTAGAGCGCCGTAAGTGCAGCCATGCTAAACCAGGGTAATAATTGTGGAGCGCCAGGAGTGTCAAGTCTGACAGACATGTGTGCTACACAAGAAACTACTATTATTATTATTATTGCTAACTTTCAGGTCTATGCTGCAAATTATACAGTAATTAAATTGTATCTTAATCATGGAGGACTTACTATCTTTGTCAAAGAGTGCCATGACAGCTGGTAATGCCTGCAAGAAGACCCTCTGTTTGTACATGATCTTAACGTCTGCATGGAGTTCTTCACTCAACACATCCTGCATGTCCTCTAGGATCATGCCAAGGGTCTGGGGAACCTGAGCACCGAGCTCTGCATCCTCCAGCAGCCTGAGAAGCGTGGTGAGGAACGGGGTTGCCCTGGGGTGGGACCGCATCACTAGGGCCTTGGTCAGCTGTGGTGGGAGAGATGCATATGGAGATGTGATGAAAAATTGTACAACACATGCTTCAGCAAAACAATTGATCTACAATGATCGAATCCCTAACTCCAACCTAGACCCAATGCTCTACGCAACTCTAAACCCAAACCCTAACCCTAAACCTACCATAACCCCTTCTGCGCCATCAAGTTTGGGAAGAATTATCATAGATGAAATTTCATGAATTGATTTGGCTTGTAATGCTTTGTTTCATTGCTAAACTGGATATGAAATGTCTTCCACTGGAATAAACTTCACAATGAAGATATCTGTTTTCGTTTCAAGAAAGAAAATATAGCCATTCTCAGTCAAAACAACTTGTTCAATGCTTCCATTCTTGGGCGCGATTTGCCGCCCACGGCATGAAAGGGGTTAAAACCCAAGTGCAACCTTAGTCCTAACCCTACATGTATATCTTTGGGGGAAAAAAAAGAAGCCAGAACCAAATATTGCCTATTGCCGGAACATTTGTTGGATCACCACTATGAAGGAATGCATCAAAACTTAGGGACAGAAATGAAGGCGGGATAGGGGTGCACATAGATATGAGAAGATATCATTTTTCTGATATATGCTTGATACCATCATCAAAAGAAGAACAGGAGACTACTAGAGGGGGATAAAAGAGTGAGACATATCATCTGCTGGGAGCCAAAACGGCATTAACCCTTTCGAGACAATTGACCATGTTTTGTGGTTTGGCTCCAAATCTTTTGATTCAGAGCTCTAAAAAATATACCAGATGCATGAGCAGAAAGAGCAAAAATGTCTGCACACGCTACGTCCATTTTAATTTTAAAAACGAGAATAAGCTTTAAATTCCTTGAGTGGCAACACATTGAGAGGTTCAAAATCATTGTTCGTTATCAAAATTGGCAATGTTTTCAACTTTCTGAGCAAATTCCTAACCATGTGTATTTTTTTCAAAGAAATTACACCTTATTAGAACCATGTAGCACTGAAAGAAGAACATCATTGTTACCAATTTGAAGAAAAAAATGTTATCAATTTAGCCCTTAAATAATTCCTGTCCTGACAGAGTTAACTCTTGTGTACACTAAATCTCTTATGGCTCTCAGCAGACAATATACCGGATAACAGATACACATAGGAAAATATTAGTATGGACTTATCACAGATAAGAGAAGAGTTTTCCGCTTACCAAGACCCAAGCCATTAGGGCCTGCTCTTTGATTGATCCCTCTTGTACGTTAGACATCGCTTGACCCAGGAGACTCTCTGCTTCTACCAAGACTTCATCTAAATCTGAACCTAACAAAATGATAAACACATCATGTTTAAATCAGGGAAGTGAATGTAAGAATAGCACCTTATGCACTACAATGCCCTGTCCTCGGGTAAAAGCAAAGAAAAAACATTTTGTTGGCAGAAGTTTTTCAGGCAATAGTATCTTCTCTGGCAAATAAGCTATTTTTTAAATTTATATAATTGCTTGCTTACCTGCTGGGTGTTTATTAACGATTCCAGCCAGACCCTTAGCAGCCCATGTACTGGCCAACCAGACAGGGCAGTGAGCAGCTATGTGAAGTAGGCTCGACATCAGCTGTTTGGAGGATGGTATATGAACATCTCTCCTAAGGGAGCACACGATTGGTTGGAGTACTGTGACAAGTTGTGTCTGAAGGACTGGAGCACGAGGCTATACATCAAATATGAAAAGCACATTAAAGTCAACTGAACATGAAGTAATATTTCAAGTTCAAAGATTTTAAAAAGTCGGTTCTGGTAACATGTGAATAAGATCATTTGACTCATAAAAGAGCTGGAACAGAAGTGGTGTGGGTGCTTTCAGAGCATCATAGCCATAGTTTTTGTTGCCCCCACCTGTAACATTACATATTCTTCTTATCCTCAATTGATGTCCTGGAATTTCCTCTCATATAATGCATGACTGTCAAACATAACACCAATTATAAGAACATCATCAGCAATGTATAATAACATTTTTCTTTTTTTGAATGAAAAATATACCGGTATGTGAGATGGTCTAAATTACTCAGCTTCTTTATGAGTTTTAGGGTTCTGCTAGCATGAAGAGGAGTACAGAGCACTATCAAAATTGTCAAGAATCATTTCAATTTACTTACATCAAGTGGTAGAAATGGTGTTGATGCGTTCACATTGGTCAGTTCCAAGTGATTTAAGTTCCCATGAAGAAATACATCAATACATAATGCACATAATTTACTCCCCATGCTGTACAAAAGATAGGAGAAACAAACAATACAGTTATTAATCGATACCTCTTTCCAAAATCACGTATTGTCTTAAACCAACTGCACATTCCATGCATTTACATTCATTAATTTCAAATTCTGTACAGATTTCTTTTGGCTTCAGTCTAATCAACACTAATGCACTGCCCTAACAAGTACCACAGGAAAAATGAAAGACAACATTTTTGGGTAACAATATCAGTTACAGCATATATATTCATACTAAGCTATATCAGTAGAAGCTGTAATGCAGAGCAAAGAGTTATTTTTTACAACAAGTGACAAAAGTCAAAGTAAGAATACCCTTTCTCTCTAAAAAAAAAAATCAGTTCATATTTCCATCAAATTGAATTTGGTGAGTAACAATCCTGCAACTTACTTGGTATCTAGTTTTGGAACAACAGTTCTAATCACCCTAGCCATTGCAACTAGAACCTCCCCACAACAATGTGGACTGTTCCCAGCCTCAACACTGGACTGTAGTGTTGCAGACACAACCATTCTCAATATAGGGTAGACAACAGTTGACACGAGGGACTCTAGATTTGAAGAAGTACTGGAAAGATGTGCAGTCAGAGTGTTTAACGTGGCAAGATACACTAGATGCTGCTCTAAATTTAATTCTGTGGAAAAAAAATGAATAAACAGTAAAAATTGGATTATAATTCATTAAAAATTCTTTACAAAGAAATGTGAGACAGGTAAAGGGAGGGTAAGATAGGGAGACAGAGTCATACTGGTACACAAGCCAATGGAAATCAATGTTTTCAAACAAATTAATTGATTCATTCATTCATGCAAATAAAGGTAACAGGACTTTGAAAACTGTTGTTGACAGTTATCATAAAAAAGCACTGCAGAAATTACTTCCCACACATTTAATCGCAACTCTATTGACAACCCTTTTAGAAATAATCACTCTTCTTTTTCTATCTGAATCTGATTCGAACAGTGTATATAAAGGGTGATCCTATGGAATATATTGTACGCCATAAAAAAATAACTACATGAAGCGTTAAATGTATTCATATTTGTTAGATAAGAAGACGATTAAGCGCTTGGTACTGTCAATCTGAATTTGTCTACCTGCCAAGAAGATATGGAAACGGCAAAATAAATATGTCACGTACCTGTCTTGGCTAACTCCACCATAATCTCACTGGTTAGTGATCTGCTGAGGTCATCTGAAGTATTTGTTACCATGGTTGCCATGTCAACTACTATTCTTTCGTATCCTGGTTCTCCTGAGAGACAAATGGATATCAATGGTAGCAATGTGTTCTAGAAGTGACATTCTATTTAGAGAAATCATTTAGAGTATTTCTGAACCACTGATCATCTAGAATAGAGAAACATAATTTATAATACCTGCGGAAATTCACAAACTGAAAAGAACAAACACAAATAAACACATATGGGACAAAGTCATGTCTTATAGAATTTTCAGAGCTGAGCTCCTTCTTTGCTTACTACTATCCTAATATCAATGATTTTATGACACATAACCTCGATTTGGAAATGTTGTGAAACAATTCATTATTGCGCTTTACAAGAAAAATACTGCACTGGCATAGAGTTTGACCTAGCGTGCAAATATGATTATTTGTACACTGATGTCCATTGTTTGCTAAACAAAGTGTCTGGCTAGATAATATGCAAGGCTACACACACCTTTTTGCACAGTGGTCCATAGGGCGGTAAGTATAGTTGACTTGACAAACGCAGTGTGCCTCCTGGCACAGCAAGACACCGTCTTGATACATTCATACCTGGTACAGGGGGAAGAGAATGAAGATTATGACATGGTATCTGAAAATATCTGGACGAGGATTGGAATATTAAACACAAAATTGGGTGGACTTGTCAAAACCTAAGGAACAAGACAAAAGAAGTCTGATAATTCATATTGTACATGCATATACTTCATTTTGTTTCAGACTACTTTTATAGACTACTTAACCCATGGAATACTAAGCTCGAGATTACTTGGGCTGGAGTCTATGGAAAGTGGGTTTTATACCAAAATCACAGTGTATCCAAATGGTTAACCCTTTCAACCCTTTCACATTTTGTGGTTTTGCTCAATAACTTGATTTAGAGCTCTAAATCATACCAGATGCATGAGTAGAAAGAGCGAAATTTCTGCACATACTATGTCCATTTTTGTTGCATGACCATATTGCGTTTGATACCAGGAATTCTAAAAAAGAGAATAAGCTTTACAATCCTTAAATTGGCAACACATTGAGAAGTTCAAAATCATTGTTTTTTTATGAAAATTGGCAATTATTTCAACTTTTCGACAAAATTACCTTCTATGTATATTGTTTTCAAAGACATTACATGTACATCTTAGAACCACACAGCAATAAAAGAAACTATTATTGTTGCCAATTTGAAGAACAAAATGTGATCAATAAGCCAGTTTGTAATTACAGTCTGCGCATGTGCAGATAAAGGTCATTTGACCTTTTATTTGACCTTTATATGCTGTCATAGCATGCGCACCATGATGCATGCAACAGTATGCCTAGTTTCACAAATAGCATATCCACCAAAACAAATTGGGGGTCATATCAGGTCATACCATGTATAATAACGAACTGGCTAACCCTTAAATAATTCCTGCCCTGAAATGGTTAAATGGCAATAGAAATATGACTTGCTTTATAAATAAACAAAGGAATTGTACAGAAACTATTAATGGCTATAGGACTGCCAATCAAAACTTTTACTCTTAAAATCTCTTCTCCGTAAATAAGCTGAGATACAAATTAGTCATCCCATGAATGTTTCTAATTTATTTTCATGAAGAAAGCAGGTTAATGGTTACCTAACATCTTCATTTGTTTCTTCAAGAAGAACCCTTGTCAGTTTCTGTCCTAGAAGGTCTAGCCTAGTCTGGTCCATTAGCATTGGGACCTGGACCATCTCCCCCAGGGTTCCTAGTCCAGCCTGTTTCAGGTCTGGCACACCCTGATCCTTGGCCAGAGTGGACAGGACAGAGGTCACTACAGTGTCTGTGTGGTGGCCAAAGATGGCTTTCCAGTCATCAGATTCATTGATATGACCATGACTGGATTGGAGCAGTCTCTGGAGGATGTCAAGAAGGACCATTCTCTCTCTGGTCTGTGGAACATAAAAAATGACAATATAATGTTATTAGAGCTAATGAAGCATTTTACACTATATTTCACTAATGTATGCAGTATATCCTGTTCCTTGATTATGTTATGAGTACAATGTGAAAGACTTTTCATCTTCCATGTCATACATGTGTGTATTTTTTCATTTAAAAAAAAAAAAAAAAATTCTTATTTATTTATTTATTTATTTTATTTTATTTTTTATTTTTTATTTTATTTTATTTATTTATTTTTATTTATTTTTTTAATTTTTTAATTCTTTTTTATTTATTTTTTTTATTTATTTTTATTTTTATTTTATTTTTTTTTTGGGGGGGGGGGGGGAATGGAATGAATGAAAAGATACTTCAAGCACAGGTACAAGTGTACTAAATGTGTCTTTTCTTGACTCCTCAACCTACAAAGGTATTCATGTCGATCATGCAATACTTCACTGCAACAGTAATAATAATAATTATAATAGCACACAGTAATTTTAGCACTGCAATGATCTAGTCAAAAGTTCCTTGTAAATAAGAAGTCGCTTACCTGGTCAAATATACTAAATTGATCTAGAAGGATGGGAACAGCGTACTTGAGAACTGCACTGCATGCTGGGTAAGATGCTGCTGCTATGGCAACTAGTAGCTTACTGCAGGGGTGGATCATCAGATGGTCTGGCTCACACAGGTGCTGTCTACATTCTGCAGAATGAAACAGGGAGGGTTTCAATCACAGGTTTGAATAAAAGATAATACAGTTTTGATTAAAGACATGCACAGATTTGGGGGATTTTTTTTTTCTTGGTGCATCCAGAGGTCTTGTTCCACAAGGAAAACTGAATTCTTTCAAGTATAAACCTGCTTTCCAGTAGCCTATAAAATTTTACGAAGACCAAAAAAGTTGGATGTATCTATCTAGCTAGCAGACAAAACTACTTACCTTGAATTCCAGATCCAGGGCTCTCTTTTTAATTGCAAGTCTCCATTTATCATTTATCCAGATAATTTTGACATAACCTCAACCTGTATACTTATATGCTAAAATATCAATCTTGAAACGAAAAACAAGGTCAAAACCATACATGCCATTTCTTGAAAATGCAAGTGTTTCAAACAATGCATTTTATCACCATGACATGAACCATGAATGAAATCTTTACACACAGTCATCATCAGGACCAAGATCCAACATAAGGTTCTGAGAACTGATACCGAATTCGTCAAAGCTATGTTATATATTATCATACCTGTTAAGATATTCCTGAGGAACGAATTGAGATCTCCATCTCCACCACCACCACTGGATGTTGACTGGATACCAGTAGACACTGCTGTTACCACAGCACCCAATGTCTTCACTGCTTCCTGGTCTAACTCTACACTGATGCCTTGCATTAACTACAGGAAAAATATGATATTAATTCAATGTCAGTGTTGAGAACAACTGGTTCAAATGTATATCTTGTTAACAAACTGAGATAAATCATTTACATGTACATGTAAATTAGTAGAATTTCATTTAACCCCCATCAGCATCAACAGCATCATTATAATTTAGAACTACTATTATTTCCACGATTCATCACCATGAAAATACCTCATCTTTTATACCATCAATGCCATTTATTTACATCAGAGCAAGACTTGGATATGTAACCCTTATCACATTTTGATTAATTCATTCCTTGCAGTTCGCTATGTGCTCACAGGCAAATTCTATTATCTCACTATTGTTTCTCCTACATCACTTCTTCTATAGACCAAAGGATATGCTTGTAACAGCTGGTAGGAGTCCATCTGGAAGTCAGTAAATGTACAAATACCAGTCCTACAGAAACAGTGTGCTCATCCCTCCCCCTCTTTTAAGACAAAGCCTACCTTTATCACGATTTTCCCCTAGGTTGTGATAGACTCTTTACTCACCTCTTTCCTGCAATAAGACCAGATGGGTTCTATGTAAGACATCATATCACTCCTTCTGTAGACAGGAGCACAGGCTTGTAACAACTGGTAGGAGTCTAACCGGGCCATCTGCAAGTCGGAACTGAGCTTCTCCATTACCATAGGTAGACAAAACTACGAAGTAAAAGTGAGAAGTATCTGGTTTTTACAAAATTCCATGACTTTTGCTGCACATGTACGTAATAAAATCTGGGAGATCTGTAAGTCTGTGGATTTTCCAATGTAGAGTGAACTATGAGATGATGTAATAATGTCTCGTCAACATGACAAGCTATTCATATTTTTTGGCTCCATGTAACAAATGTATACTAAACTGTTGTGCAGCAATTCTGTGTACATGTAACTTTGAACATTTGTGTCATAAATAAATACAATACAATACAATACAATACACAATAACTTAAATATGATTCCCCATTATCTCTCGAACAAACCTTGCTATAATCTAGGATATCTCACTTACAAAATGAAAATGTGCATTTGATTTCCAGTAAGTATGTAATGAATATCATAGCCTGTTTACCCCTAAAATCTTTCAGCAAAAGATCATCAACAATAAGTATGCTATGTCTTAAAAATAAGAGATTATAGGCCCGTATTCTCGAAAGTGGCCTAAGTTTTTTAAGCCTGGCTTAATTTAGGCTGCTGATTTATGGAAGGCCTTTCGTCAACCCCTAAGTTCCGTGTAAATTACTATATTTTTGTAACAAAATAAAGAAACAAAATTATTTTCTGGCATGAAATGAGGATCAGAAAAAAATTCTATCCTGTCGCTCTTTGTATTTGCATTCAGTCCCAGAACTATGGTGATTTTGTAGGATTAAAAGAGGGTGACATTTGGCTCTCCATAATTCGGTGGCCTAAATCTACACACTTAGGCGGGGGCTTAAGGTAGGCGCCTTTTGAGAATATGGGCCATAATCTTTTTAAACACTTTTGATGGTAGTTTACTGAACACTTTCATTATGCATATGACCTAAGCTTGAAATGATGTTACAAAATGAAGTTTGTTGTTGTTGATGTTGCTGAAGTGACATATGTACCTGTGCGAATTTGGGTGTACTAGAGAGACAGACTTTCAGGCTGTGAGCTAGTTTCTCTCTGGATATACCATATGGATCATTGGGTGGGGGATGAAAGTCCACAGGATAGTAGCAGGCTACGACTTCAAAGGTCTCTTCAATGAACATATCTGTCAAGCAAAAAAGAGAAGAGGAGTAAATAATATTAATGATAATGATGAACGTCGTGAGGACAACAAAACAATGATGACGGCACAGGTTATGAAGTTATCGGTGGTGGCTCTGGTGAGGATATGCTGATGATGATGATAATAGTAGTGGTGGCAGTAAATGTGATGATGAGGGCGGTGGTCGTGGTGGTGATCTCTACAAATATAAAATAAAAAAAATAACAATTTCCAGCATCATCATCATTGTCATCATTGTCATCATCATCATTGTTATCGTCACCATTATCATCAGCAGCAGCAGCAGCATCATCATTATCATCATCATCATCATCATCATCGTCATCATCATCATCATCACCATCACCATCATCATCGCCATCATCATCACCATCATCATCATTGTCATCATCACTTTCATCATGTGTTATGTATCAGTGATGCAACATCTGCTACAGCGACGTTTGTTCTGGGGTTTATTTCATCAGAGATATAGGGTGAGGGTTGCTTATGAGTTTTAGGTTAGGGTTTGGGCAAGGGAAAATATCAGGTCAAGAGGTGAAGTTAGGAATTCCACCAGTGTGCGAAATTAACCAGAGTGTGATTGTCGATGGAGCATGTGTCATACAATCTATGTACTGGCTTGAATACTGGGTAACACATAATAGAATAGGTTGGACTGTTACCTATCTTGAAGTTATTGATGACTGTGGGTAGCATGTTGAATACCAGGATGAGATTCCTTGGGTCCTTCTCACCGTCCATGGCATGGAGGAAGCCGAGAACGAACTCTGACCCCATGCCCTGTAGCTCTGCATTGTGGGATACAATGGAGGATATAGATAGAAATAATAATTAGAAATGTAGCTTTGAAAATTGTCTGCAGAGAGATTTCTACACAAATTCTTGGCTCAAAATATGAACTTTGAAATATAAACATTGGTAAAGCTGCGAAATAACCAAGTTCCAGTTACTTTTTGTTTGCTTTAATAATTCTGATGGTCGTAGTGTTTGATCAAAAGTCTTCATATCATGCAAGTCAAAAATACAAAAGCAGGTCTGCTGCACAAGACTCAATTCATAAAAAATACTTCTTTTCCTGATGCTCTTTTCATATTTTCAAAACAAAAATTTCCTTGTAGAAATTCGAGGGCAATTCGGAAGTTACGAGGGCTACTTCAGTAGAGCCATGGGCAGATCAACCAAACATCATATCATCCAAATCGAAAGATGTGGTTCATCTTTTGCATCCTTAAAATGATTATTTGTTCTCCTGCTGGCTCTTTTCAAAATCTGAAAGTGTACCAATCACCTAAAAAAATAATTTGTGTACAGCTAGAATGTATAAAGTTAACCTCAGAACACCCTATGGGTTAACGGTTATTAAAGGAGTATGAAGAAAATAAGGGAAAACATAAAACCCCCTCGTGCGGAACCCAAGTCCGATTTTAGTTTTGCACTGGCCTTATTTTGTGCAAGCACGTACAGGTGTGTCGATTAGTCTACTTGCAAGTCGCTATAATGTTGATTTAGAGAGTTTTTAAAATTGCAATACATCTTTATAGAATTAACACTGCAAGCTCATACTTAATATTGCATGGCGACATGGGACCCCTAACATACAGAGCAAAATATTTTTTGGTGAATGGTACCCTTTAAACACAAAAATTGCCCTTTGCCCATGGACTCTCTGCATTGTTTTACATAAAGCACAGAACTTCCTAAACACCTGTAAGGCTCGTCCTAAGAAGGTTAGCAATGATGTTGTAGACTGTCCTGCGATCGACCTGTAGCATGGTCTGGACCTGGACTTCTTTGAAGATTGCTGTCATCACCTGGACGGATGAGCTGGGAGGAAAACTGGACTGAAAACTCTGAAAAACAAAAGGAAAGAACATCTTTTTTGTGTAATACTGCACTTCTTGTGAAATACTTCACTTTTTTTGTAATCATATTACAACCTAATCCATTAACACTGAAGTTTCGCAATAATGGAAGATGTATCAATTTACAAGAATGATCAAGAACAAGAAATTGACACAATATAATCACAACAAACTTACCAAAATAATAGGCTTTAGTTAGCTGCTTTAAGAAAAACAGACCACTAGTCAGTCAATGAACAAAGCTTGAGCTTACAGCTGTAGTTTTGCATGGATAATGTCCTCCTTGATGACTAAAAGTAACTTTAAAAATGTAACTGCCTAATGTCCTTCCCTGCAGACTGAAATCAATACAATATATTTTATCTGTATTGACAGATTTGGATATAAAAATATTGACACAAATGAACTACTTCGAATATCCACTCATCACACAAGTCATCATACAAGGGTATCATACAAGGGTAGTTCAAGGCTTCAAGAATACTACTATATATTTGAAGAATGTACATACCATAGCAAGCAATCCCTTAAGTGTGTGTTGGGTTATGGAGTGATGGTCTAGAAGTCTGGCACAGAGAAACTCAAGAAGTACTTTAACTGTAAACAAACAGGAGAAGTTAGATGCAGGTAAAGTGCATTCGGTAGAATGAATGGAAGCTAGTCAAACAAATCCCGGTGGACACAGACGCAGAAAGATGTATACATAAATGTCTCATTTAGATAAACAAAGTGACACAAGTAGATATTCAAAGAGAGCCCACTTGGCTCAGTCGGTAAAGCGTCTGCCTGTCGAACCAAAGACTGTGGGTTTGAATCCACCCTGGGCGGGGACTGAAGCCTGCGTTGTGTGTTAATGTGCCCCTCTCCTGTTTCATAGACGCAGGCTATGTCACAGTGGAAAACACTCCATCCCTCGGATAGGATGTTTAATGGAGGCCCAACGTAAAGGAGAGTCATCACCTTTGCACGATAAGAACCTACTGCACTATTCAAATAAGAGTAGGGGGAAACCCCGGTGTAGTGGCACACCTGCACATACTTATCAGTTATATCAGGAGGAGAGACCTAAGGGTTACAGTGATTCAGTTCGCTTTTCCCCTCCCAGGCACAGGTGATGCCAAATAATTAATAATAATAATAACAAATAAACAAATGAATGGATAGAAGCCAAAGAGAAAAAGAAAGAAAGAAAGAGAGAGAAAGATGTTGCAGCAGATCAAAGAGGCAGAGACAGAGAGAAAGAGATCAACATTTGTCATTTTTCTACATAATACACTTCTTCACTTCTTGTTAAATCTATCAAGTAACTAAAAGCATATAAAAAATAAAAACTGATATCATCAGATAGTGACACGACATTTGCTCCTGCGACATTTGCTCCGCCGTCCATATCTCGAAAGGTCAAAAGTTAAGGTCAAGGTCATGATTTGTTTTTTTGTTCAGGATAATGTGAAGATTAAGATTAGGATTAGGGTTAGGGTTAGGGTTAGGTTTAGGTTTAGGATTAACATGGCAAAAATAGACTGGAGCAATTGTCGCAGGAGCAAATGTCATGGAACCCATCAGATAATCCAGAAATACATACTCTGTTGTTGGTTCAAGATTGCTCTTGGTAAACTTGTCAATACTTCTGCCATTAACTCTACTCCTTTGGCCCTGATTGTGGTTTCTGTACTCATCAGGTATGTTCTAGGAGTAAAAACAAACCGAATAGGCCATTTTCGTAATGTATTCAAATTCATACAGGTTTTTGCCAAGTGACAAACTATTATATTCGCCAAGATACTGGCAAGTCTACATCCCATGCACAACTTTTTGAAATGAATGTAAATCAGTATCATTGTTTTTCTATTAAGGATGCAATTATTTTTTTAAAGTTATCTTTATGTAATATTCAGAATTTTACTCATGCTCCTTTTTTCAGATATTTTGTCAGAAGAATTTAGTGACAAATTCAATA
Organism: Heliocidaris tuberculata; assembly: GCA_025618425.1. NCBI lineage: Eukaryota > Metazoa > Echinodermata > Echinoidea > Camarodonta > Echinometridae > Heliocidaris > Heliocidaris tuberculata. Next base: position 20,069,922 of record CM046847.1, read on the forward strand.
TTGTCAAATTGAATAGGGAAAAAAAAAAGACTCATTCAGCCCTGCTCCTTCTCTTTTTTACACACATCAAAAAATATACTGTTTAACATACATACCCCATACTCTCAACAAAATGTTCCACCGTTTGTCGTCCATTTGTAATTTCTGTATAAAAAATGAATGTAAGCATGTCTTAATGTTGAAACACAAAAATTTATTTCGTCTTTCGGTAAAATGATAAGGTCATACTCAAAACTGGTTTGATGTTTCGGCTCTAACAAAATATCCATTTGCTTATTTGATATTTCCATTTCCTCTTAAATAAAATATTCAATCATACATGCACCTTAGATATAATCTTTACTCATATATATTTTTACATGAAACATGTATAAAACAAATTTATTCCTTCATCAAAAACTAAGAAAATGAAAATTTATAAAATTTTCTGCACTGAGCAAATGGGAGAGGAGCTCGAAAGATACGTCACAGAGTTGCCAATTTGTGTTTGATTGATTGATTACAACTTCAAAAATTCATAACTACCTTATCTCTTATCAGATTTTGCTCAAACTTTCACAAATATCTTTTTCTAATTTTTCTTCATTTATTCAAACCAACTTAATAACAGAGTGGACTTTCCTGTTAACAGTGGTATAGATCTAGGTACATGTGTAATTGAGATCTAGGATGTACTACAAAGTGAATTAAATTTAAAGTATTAATATTGTATTTTAACTGTGCCCTTAGATCATGTAGATTGTTCCTGTAGGCTGTAGTTCCAGGTTTACCAAAGCTGGAGAGAAAATAATTTCCAAATTAAAAATTACAATGCAATACAAAGACATCAACTAAATAAGAGTAACAACATGAAATTGTTGCAAAGTCAAAGACTGTGTGACTGCCGAAATTGGAAGACTACTGCATTCGGACATAAATCGAGTGATCTGTTGGTTTTTTTGGTGTTTTTATTTTTTTATTTATTTTTTATTTATTTATTTTTATTTTATTTTATTTTATTTTATTTATTTATTTATTTATTTTTTTTTTTTTTTTGGGGGGGGGTTAGCTTTAGATCAACAATCTAGATGTATTGCATGTCTACATTCTTCTAACTACAAAAAATCAATTAGGAAAAGAAAACTATTGGTTCAATGTATTATGTCCCTGCCAGAGGCAGATCCAGGATTTTGTGAGGAGGGGGCCCAATATTCACAAAATTTCTGACAAGAAAAAAAAAGAAGTCATCAGCATTATTTTGGGGGTCTCTTTTTAACTCAAAAAAATCTCTGACAAGCAAAAAAATAAATAAATATATAATTTTTAAAAAGTTCATCAGCTGGATCCACCCTTGGTCCCTGCAATCGCTTTAAAAGTAAATCTGCAATTGTCATAAATCAAATGACACGAGCGAGTAATATAACAACTTTTATAACATGTGGGTCTACGGTCAGTGACGACCTGCAACATGAATCTGTTCATTATCTCTAACTCTAAGCAGGGACTTAATACAATCAAATTATGAAGATGAAATAATTGTCTTAACATACAACTTTTAATGAGATATATATTACCTGCAGTTATCAAAGTTACACCTTCTTTCTGTTCACCACGAACGTAATTTTCAATAATTTCGGTCCACATGGTCATGGTGGCTGCCATCTTGTTCTGTACTAGGTTAACTGTTAATACGTTGGACTACTTTGGAACAAGTTAAGTTAACTTCAATTGCACTCAGATCAGTCGAATAGTAATGAATTTTGTCATATTCTGGGAACCCCACATTAGAAGAAATTATGTTTGCGATGCTGGTAAAGGCACAAAATTTGTTATTCTAAAAAGAGCTATATATATATATATATATATATATATATATATATATATATATATATATATATATATATATATATATATATATATACATTAATTGCTCTTTTTAGAATATATATATATATATATATACATTGCTCTTTTTAGAATATATATATGTATATATATATATATAATATGTATATATATATATATATATATATATATATATATATATATATATATATATATACATTGCTCTTTTTAGAATATATATGTATATGTATATAGTAAAAAGTTCTACTTCGGACTTACAAAGTTATAGACAAAATACATGTAGGAATGAAAAGTCCGTATACGATGAAAAGATTCGAATTTTCGGCCATAGGCCTTCATCAGGAAATGATGAAATTTATTAGGTAGGTAAGAGCGTGAAGCGCGAAAAAAAAAAAACAACGCAAAAGATCCATGGATACCAACATTTTACTCCAGCCAATATATATTTCACTTTTAACAAATACATTCCACTTTTCACAAAAATTCATTTCACTTTTTCACAAAAAATCATTTCACTTTTCACGAAAATTCATTTCACTTTTCACAGAAAATCATTTCACTTTTCACAAAATAAAGTTTCACTTTTTCACAAAAATTCATTTCACTGTTCACAAGAACTCATTTCACTTTTCACAAAAAACGCAAGTCCAAAATACGCGATCCTGATTGGTTGAAAATCGAATTGCGTTTAATTTTTTGAGTTGCGTTTAATCGCAACTTTTTATGCAAGAGGGCCCAGAAAGGAGAGGAGAGAGAGAGAGAGAGAGAGAGAGAGAGGCGTAATAAAACGTCATAAAAGAAGAGAAAAAGAAAACAAAAGAGGAGAGGCGCAAAAGGGGAGAAAGCTCCATGGAAACTCGCGCAACCATGGTAAGAAAAAAAAAAAAAGCTGAGAGAGAGGGAGAGCGAGAGAGAGAGAGAATATATATATATTCCATCATAGAGGGGCTATAGGGAAAAATTGCACCAAAAAAAGGAAAGAGAGAGATAGAGAGAAAGAGAGAGAGACTCGGGAAGGGTAAAGAAGATCATAGAATCCGGCTCCCCGATACCCGTCCCTAATTGATGGCCAGTTAATCCAAATCATCATGCGCGTACCGGGGGGGGGGGGGGGGTGTTTTTGGTGTTCAAACACCCCCCTTTTGGTATTAAAACACCCCCTTTAGGTGTTAAGAAACCCCCTTTAGAAATGAAGCAAAATCTTTTTTTTTTTTTTTTGCTTGTCAGAGAATTTTTGAGTAAAAAGACACCCCAAAGGTGCTGATAAACCTTTTTTTTTTTGCTCGTCAGATAATTTTTTAGTAAAAAGACATACCCTCCCAATCCCTGAGCGTAAAACACTCATTCTCTCCGCACACATCTAGGTCCCCCTGGCCGGGCCCCGGCCCCGCCCAAGTGATTTTTACGACAGTGATAGTGATTTACGGCCCCTTTTAGGGCATAGAAAAACTTTACGTCAGTTGAGAGGAAGCAGTCAATAAACAAAAACATGAAAGTATTGAGAATAATCTCTTGCAGCAAACAACAAGTAGGCCTAATGGCAAGAATCAATTTAAACATATTAAGTCGATCATAACTTACTATTTCAACTATTTACGCCATTTTACAATGGAGCATTGACCATGTACCATTTTGCGTCTTATGTATCGACAAAGAAAGAGAAAAGAATTATCTAAACTTAGAAATATTTTACAGAATTTGGAAAGGTTCTTTATTTGATATATATGGTTACGTTTCACGTGTTACGTGACCTTATGTACCTCTATAATAAGCCTGTGATCATGGTGATCTTTCGAGCAAGCTCGTTCGGAGCCCTTTACAAAATGTGCAACGCATCAATAGAAGATAATCCGTTCACATTTCCTCAATTTTCGAAGTCTCTTGAGTTATTTCTTTTTTACCACGTATTCAGGTTTTCTGAATTACGGTTACCAAATAAATAAAAGGATGACTGCAGTGGAAATTTGTAGGATTTTTTTCCCCAGGATGAGATCGAGACATGAAGATGATCATGATTATAGCCTTTTTTCAGATGGGCCTACTATTATCATTCTTTGTATAACCTATATGATTTCATTGTTGAAAGGCATACAATGAAAAGGGGTATTTTTAAATTAAAAAATATGCCGAATAGTAAATTGTTAAAAACGCTAGCAAGTATAGTCATAATAATGTATCATAGTCACCATTTGGGGTCGGGGAATAATATTGAGCTGCCGTCATTTTTTTATCTATATACAACAACACTACAATGGGGGTGGAATATTTTTCAAAGTGTAAGAGGCATTTCCCCTTTATCTTTTCCTGCATGTGAATTTAAATTTTGTGTAATAAGGAAGGAATATGTTAATTGTAAAAGAAGTGTTAAATTTTGACTGTTCAAAAGCAGTGGGAGTAGATACTATTCACCCTAAACTTCTTAAAATATCAATAATGTGTTCTTGTTTTTTGAAATACAAAATAATGTAATATCGACTTATCTAGAGTCATTGATATGCAAACGAATTGTAAATTATAGGACACGTTATTCTTTAAAATGCCCCTTCCAAGGCTCCAACTACCCCGCCCAAGGACAAAATATAAACGAAATTATTTTGCATATGTTGGAGCCAGTTTGTTAAATGCACTCCCTGGTAATGTTCAGACGTATACATCCCTTTATAAGATTTAAAAACTATGCAAAGCTTTAAATCTTGATTCAGTGGAATGATAACATTAATATTCGAATACATGTACATTTTATCATACTATTAATTCACTCTCCATTTTTTTGCTGTTGTTGTTGTTGTAATTGTAATTTACCATGTTACCTATTTGTTATGTATTTTCATGTAGAATGATTTGTTAAAATGCAGGGCGCCTGTGAAAAGCAGTTTTGCATAACTGAACAGGCCAACCCTGCAGTATAAAATAAAGAAGACAAAATAAATAAATATACAAAGGGTACTTTACAAAAAACCCCCAAAAAACACAACAAAACAAAACAAAACAAACAAAACAAAACAAAGAAGCCTGATAGGGCACTCATCTTTTTTATGCACTATTTGCAAATGATCACTATTTTTAATGTAGGCCTAATAATTCGATGGATGATTTTGTAAACTGTTTCTCAATAATCTTGTTGTTATTACGAAATAAATTCATTCATTTATTCATTTTGATATGGATCATGGACCGTTGAAATGTCACATTTGATCTGATACCGCATAAGAGTTAAAGTTATATAGATATAGCAATGGTGGATTCGGGGGGAGGCCGTGGCCTATCCTATTTGGAGATAATTTTTTTGGTTTTATTCCCCTTCCCGCCCCCCCCCCCCGCCCCCCATTCTCGGATTAGCCCCTGGTGTAGATTTCGGAGCAATCGAGGAGGCGAGTTCAGGTTCAGTTGGTATAAGCGTCTGCCTGTCGAACAGATCGTGGGTTCGAATCCACCCACTGTTAAAACATGTATTAAAAAAATACGGATTAAAAAATTGTTGATTAAAAATCGCTCAACATTGGTTATAAAATGAGTGTTGCTTAAAAATGATTTTTAATCTTGCGTGGGTTAAAAATATTGTTGATTAAAATTATTGTTTTTAATCTTGTTGGTTACTTTGTAACCAACATTGATTAAAAACAGTGTTCTCTGCTTTCCCGCCAAAATGATAGTGCTAACTGTCGAGAGACTTCATCTTTTTGTTGGTTAAAGTTTGATCAAAGTTGATTAAAATACCGATCGCGTGACTGTCAGATGCAGAGCGCATGGATATTTGGAACAAATTTGCTGCGCGCATATCTATCGCAGAAATTGTTTGCGATAAAAATGGAAGGCGTTGTCATTCAAGTCGCTGAATGATTGGGGACTTTCAAAGAGCTTGTCAGCGTGTCTGAAGGTGAGAAACTCTTTTCATGTCTGTGATAGTTGTCTAGCTTAATCTTGGGAATAAATAGATCTATAGTGTGATCTTTCTTTCTAATTAAAACGGCTTGGAAGCTAGTTCGACCTGCTCGATCTGGACTAGACCTGGCTAAGCCAGGCCCACTGGTAGATCTACTGACTACGCCTACGGTAGCTAGGAGGCGACACCGGCGGTATGGCGGTGTGTTCACCTTCGCGGATGTCCATATTTCGCGGACAGGTCAACACGACAAAAACTGAAACTAGAACTAGAACTTAAAAAAAAAAAAGATATAGCATCAATGCAGGCGTAGGCGTAGTCTACGGCCGGTGGGCCTGGCTTAGTCAGGTCTAGTCCAGGTCTGAGCAGGTCGAACTTCCCAAACCGCTTATCTTAGAAAGCAAGATCACACAGTAGATCTATTTCTTTATAAGATTAAGCTAGACAACAATCACAGATATGCAAAAAGTTTCTCACGTACCAATGAGGCTAACCAACAAATGGTTAAACATTTAACCAACAATTTGTTTAAGTTTAATCAACACCAATTTAACCAATGTTGAGCAAAATGCGATTAACCAACAAATGGTTAAACATTTAACCAACAAAATAAAACTAACCAACAAATGGTTAAACAATTAACCAACAATATGTTTAAGTTTAATCAACACCGATTTAACCAACGTTGAGCGAAATACGATTAACCAACAAATGATTAAAACTTTTAATCAACCACAGGTTAAACTTTAATCAACAGGCCGTTGATTAAAGTTTTAACCTACAAATGTGTGGTTCACCTGGTAATCCTCGGTTGATTAAAATTTTAACCAACAAGATTAAAAATTTTAATCAACGTTCTAACAGTGCCCCAGGGCGGATGACTGAAGCCTGCGTTCTGTGTTGAACGTGCCCCTCCCCTGTTTCATAGACACAGGTTATCACAGTGGAAAACACTCCGTCCCTCGGATAGGACATTAAATGGAGGCCCCGTGTAGAAGAGAGTCACCACCCACCACGCAATTCGAAGAAGAGTATACCGCTAGGGGGGAAACCCCGGCCCTGCACATCACAATCAATTACTAGTAATATATCAAGGACGGGTATATAGGCCCTAGGCTTGCCTAGTACCTCCTTGCCGGTACATCGGGAGGAGAGACCCGAGGGTTACAGTGATGCATATAAGTTCGCTTTTCCCCTCCCATGCTCAGGTGACGCCAAATAATGAATTATAATAATAATTATGATGTGCAGAAAAGTCAGACTGAAGAGGAACAAAAGGGTCTTTGAAATAGCCTAGATGCTTGCAAAACCGAGAGCACATACCCTTTGTCACCCTATGTAAAATAAATTCTGATGTCATATGCACGTACGTATTGTATATTGTACCGGTACCGTACGTACACTGTACATACCACGTAATTGGCTAGATAAATGGATATACGGGAATGACATGATCGGCTGCCAGACAAACTTCGGCTTAGCAAGAGAGGAAGTGAATGAAGAAAAACGACATCAAAATAACTCGATTTGGGGCTATCTACCATCATGGGAGGTTGTTTCAGCTCCTCGCATGATGGGACAAGTGGGAGAGGGGAGAATACAGACGGTACAGTCGGTTCAAGTAAGACAGATTTTTTTGAATTGGAAAGTTGATTTTGCTGAGAAGCGATTTTGTTCATTGACCTGTGTGTGTTGTGATGACAGAATGAATGTGTCGTGTTTCCACAACACACGGAGTCGAACCGAAGGCCAAGGCGAAATTTGCCTAACAACAGAACAACATGTAACTGTAAATGTAATCTGCATCTGTTAGTCAGTGTTACGACCAAAAGAATTAGACAGCTGTACAATTTGGCAATCCTGCACTATAAAATTTTACTAGACCCTAGATAGATTTAGATCTAGGCCCACTTGAATTATCATGAGACATGACATGGTTGAGGAAACCACAAACCATTCACTCAGCACAGAACAAACATGCAGAATGGTGGTCGATCCAGTGTCCGAACACTTTTCAGAAAATCAACGATAGCAAATAAAATATCAAACGAATATCTGTCAAAATTACATATGAATGCTCAAAGTCCTACAGAAAAAGATGTTGATGGAATTTAAAAAAGACAACCTAGATTTAATACGATATTCCCTTCCGAGTGAACCCCTTCCCAACGACGCGGCGTTGTGGTCCCTTGAAAAAGGTACTGTATTTCCAAACGTGTGAAACCTATGGGAAAAAGACACAACCTTTGTTTCAATAGTGTGGTTTTCATACGCGTAATCCCACGCGTATGAAAACCCATTTTAGGCGCTTAACTGTACACGTTCGGTAATACAATTTGTTCGGAATTACAATCCTTGACTAAAATAAGTTAACACTCATCATGTTTGATTAAATCACAGTCACACGTAGCCCGACCAGACACCGTGCGCGTCTGGTCAGGATACGTAACAAGGACCCATAGACTTTCAATGCGACACCCCTTGATGTCATTAAAAACAATGGACAAAATTAACTGAAAATGTATGTTAAACTTCCAATTTTACGTTATACTCACTCGTCTCACATGAAATCACTTGCTTGGATGGATTTGTTGAAGTTCACTCCCCAGCAAGCCGTCGGGCAATGTCCACAGGGTATAAAATTTCAACTTTTGACTGCCAAAACCTGTCCATCGCCATACCGCTTTGCGACAGCGCTGTGTATAGTTACGCATGGGTGTGAGCTTTCGAAAAGTGCAGCGATTACATTCTGCCATTATGGACTGTGGGCAGACAACGCAATAAATCATCGTTTTGGGGGTACATGTAAGTTGTAAGTTGGTTGACTAAATTTAACTTAATAAATGCAATCAATCAATAGTTGAAGTTTTATTTAGTTTGATTTTTAAATGAAAAATATATGTAATTTCAGTGAAAAGCATGTAGTCACATTTTGTAGTCGCAGTTCGCAACGCTAGAGAATGGTCGGCTTGTTCGCGACAGCGCTGTGTATAGTTAAGTCACACGTAGCCCGACCAGACGCCATGCAACTTTCAATGCGACACCCCTCAGTGTTGCTAAAAACATTAAACATTGTACAAATTTAATTGAAAATGTATTTTAACTTCAAATTTTACGTTATACTCACATGAAATCGATTGCTTGGATGGATTTGTTGAAGTTCAGTCTCCAGCAAGCTGTCAGGCAATGTCCACAGCCACAGCCACAGGGTAGAAAATTTCAACTTCTGACTGCCAAAACCTGTCCATTGCCGAACTAATTCAAAATACTAGTTATGCATGGGTGTGACCTTTCAAAGTGCAGCAATTACATTCCAGGTCACTTCTGCTATACTGCCATTAAGTCTATGTCTGGACGACAGCATGCCCACATTATTTGATTTATGATGCCGGGGGAGGGGGGAGACAAGTCAAGATGACTGGAGATCTCTGTCAGTAGGATGAGATGAATTATCATTAAAGCTGCGCACCCAAAGATATGCTCAGTATGATGCATTCATTGCACCAAACTTTAAAGGTGACTGAGCATAAAGCAAATAATTAATGTTCGCTAAAAAAAAAAAAAAAAAAAATCTGCATTTCTTGTCATATTATCATAACTTAGAAATTAGAGTGAAATTCATTTTATTCAGACATGAAATAAAGATGGATTTGCATTCATTTACTACATGTGCACAGCCGACTTAGACGTACATGTAGATTTACGTTTTGTGGTTTGGGGCGGGGGGGGGGGGGGGGGGATTTAACCCCATGCAGTAATACCAAGTAGATCTAGGCCTACCGGTATTTAATGATACAAAAATGTTAATGCATCATAAAGCACTATCACTGGGCATACATGCATATGTTTGCAGCTGCAAGCCTAATAATTTTGAATGAGAATCAACCAATCTGTCATGGTCTCAAAACAGACTTGGAAATGGATATAGTCGATAATTTGTCATAATTGTTTCCTCAAAAAATCAACTTAAGAGCACAAGGATCTACATGTTGTAAAATGTGGCATGAATGACAGCAAAAGCAATTTTCCAAAATATATTGATACAAGTTTCCATCCCTATCAGATCAAAATTGTGCATTGGCCCTGATTTAATGTTATGTACATGTAGTAGTGGGGCTCCCTGATATAAATGTTGGGTCGTATTCTAAAAATTGTTTCTTCATTTATCTGAGGGAGAGATATTTAAAGTAAACTTGAATTTAACATATCATGATTCTAGTGATTCATTGGTTGATAACCAGCATTCTTGGCTATGTGCCTGGATGGTTGATAAAGAATTTGTGCAGGCATTCATGAAAAAAAAAACCAATTTAAAGTTGTTTTGACAACAGAAATTCCTTCACTAAAACAAAATACCACCCCTGCTCTTCAAGTTGATTTTGAAATTCCATTTTTTGCAGTGCCCATAGGGCGGAACCAGCCCCTCAAGCCAGAGAAGCCAAAATGGAAAAGTGACGTTCCACTCACCACAGGACAACTCCAGAGCAAGAGAGACGAATTCTGGGAGACGGCGCCTGCCTACGAGGGTAGAAAAGAGATCTGGGATGCGCTACGAGGAGCAGCATCTGCGTTGGAGTCTGGAGATTTTGTTTTATCCCAAGCCATCATCGATGGTGCCAATATATCATGCCCTAACGGTAAGTAGATATCTAGAAAGTGTTAAAGAGATTGTGAGAGAGTCATCATAATATGCTAACACAGATTGTAAATATTGGCAAGTTGGCAACCACTCAAAATATAGGCCGAAACTGCTTACAAATGCGTTCACTGTGCATGCTCACAAGGGCGGTATGGCAGGGAAATTGAGAAATCCGATCTTAAGAGAAAAATGACACTATTGGTTTGGGCCTGCAATGTATTTATGGAAGTCAAACCAAGTGCAGTGAAACCTGTATATAAAGACCACTCACGGGGGACAAGGAAGGAAGCCTTTGTAGATTGTAGTAGGGGTGGGAGTTTCGGGTATTTTTTCAATTCGGGAACCCGACTATTTTTCGGGCGGGTTCCCGGTTACCCGAAATTGATATAACACGAATTACAAGCCAATATTTACCCTTAAGAAGCTACAAACACAGTGGGAAAACTCCTGTGTTTGGCAACTGAAATAAACCATTCGAGGAAAAAACAAAAACAAAAACAACAACAACAACAAACAGGCGGAGGAAATCGCGTGGGCGCAAGACAGGATAGGCATAAGCCGCCTAAATCTAATCTGTAGAAATTGTCTACCGTCTAATCATGCCAGCGCCTTAGGTAGTCACGCGCGGTCAACAGTCCCTCGCACATGTTTATCCAAAATACATGAATGTACATGTACTTATAAAAAAGGAAGGGGAATACAAAGAAATCTTATGAAGAAAAACTCGTTTGAGACGATGATCATGATGATTCTTAATAATTTTGTACGGGCAGCTCTTGGGAATTTTGACATCGTGATCGTAGAGATCGAGTCACTTACTCACTTTGTACACAAACTTCACTGTTCACACGGAGTATTGATTTGCCTGGCGAAAATGGCGAGCTTTCTGTAGTATCTACACTCCTCATACTCTAATTATACACATTGCGAGTCCTCAGGCACGCGGTCATCGTCTCACCGACAGTTTCATTCTCAACGTGTGATCAACCCGCCAATTATTGAAATTCACACACACGTACCACTACTAGTACACATAAAATCATCAATACATGCCGGGTCCTCTCTCTTCGCCAGTACACATACACACACACACTAGCGGTGGGAGTTTCGGGTATTTTTTCAATTCGGGAACCCGACTATTTTTCGGGCGGGTTCCCGGTTACCCGAAATTGATATAACACGAATTACAAGCCAATATTTACCCTTAAGAAGCTACAAACACAGTGGGAAAACTCCTGTGTTTGGCAACTGAAATAAACCATTCGAGGAAAAAACAAAAACAAAAACAACAACAACAACAAACAGGCGGAGGAAATCGCGTGGGCGCAAGACAGGATAGGCATAAGCCGCCTAAATCTAATCTGTAGAAATTGTCTACCGTCTAATCATGCCAGCGCCTTAGGTAGTCACGCGCGGTCAACAGTCCCTCGCACATGTTTATCCAAAATACATGAATGTACATGTACTTATAAAAAAGAAAGGGGAATACAAAGAAATCTTATGAAGAAAAACTCGTTTGAGACGATGATCATGATGATTCTTAATAATTTTGTACGGGCAGCTCTTGGGAATTTTGACATCGTGATCGTAGAGATCGAGTCACTTACTCACTTTGTACACAAACTTCACTGTTCACACGGAGTATTGATTTGCCTGGCGAAAATGGCGAGCTTTCTGTAGTATCTACACTCCTCATACTCTAATTATACACATTGCGAGTCCTCAGGCACGCGGTCATCGTCTCACCGACAGTTTCATTCTCAACGTGTGATCAACCCGCCAATTATTGAAATTCACACACACGTACCACTACTAGTACACATAAAATCATCAATACATGCCGGGTCCTCTCTCTTCGCCAGTACACATACACACACACACACACACACACTCATCAGATCATGCTTCTCAAGTTATTTGGAATTTAGAAAGTGCAAGTTTTATGACGGAAACTGAAAAACAAGATCATTTTTTTTGGGGGGGGGGGCGGGAGGTTAATTATTATTCTCTCTGACTCTCTCTCATAAATGTCACTACTAGTAAATGTTAAAGAGAAAGTTCTTAATCCCTTTGTCTGATTTGTGTTTAAAAATGTGAAGCGTACCAGCCTTTAGACAATATATAGTTGATAACTCTTATTATGAACCCGTCCCTCAACTGCCCCACGCCTTCCACCACCTGATGGAGATCGGAGACAATAATAAATAAATGAAACAAAGGAAACATAAATATATTAAATGTATCATCATTCATCAAACTCATCATTCATCAAAAAAAATCATCAAGCCAACATTTTCTTCTCTGTCCGACTGCAACTTCATCCTTTAACACACACATGCGGTTCCCTTTTGAAATTCGATCTGTTTATACAAAGCGCCTTTCCGCCCAATGCCGCCGCGGTATATGAAAGGAAAAAAAGAAAAAAGAAAAAAAAAAGGCGCATACCTTCATTGGCTGGCTGGCATATGACTTGTCATGACTTGTTACTAACGGACCGCTCATGAAATGACGTCACAAGCTCAATTTTATGAATGAAAATGTTAATCGCGCGCACTGTAGACATCCTTTGCTTCTCACAGCCTTGCTTTTCACTTTCGCATGAACAATGAAGGATATTATTTTGGATATATCGTTCATGTACTCTTAATCTGATTTCAGTAATTGGTAACTTCTTTGCTAAAGTTTCAGGATATTGTGACAGTGTCAGATCGTGATCGTCGATGTTAAAAATACCTGTTTAATAGAGTACGAGTTGTGAGATGCCACGTGCGAGTGTGGAGCGACTGTTGAATATGCATGAGTTTGTAAACTTTACGCCCGTTAATCGCTCATAGACTTATCACTGCAAAGAAGGGGGAAGGGCACTAAATGCAAATTATGTCATGGGTTCAATGAACCAATGAGCAGTCTCCGAATAGCGGCAGTGAGCTTTGCTCTCTGTGTATACGAATGTGTAAGGTTATGTTTCACAGTGAGTTGAACGAATCAAAAGCGCATCACTGCAATGGTGCGCTAGAGCGCTACATGGATTTTTTTTACATGTGAATAGTAAATGGCTGTTCGACGTTCATCTACCGCCTTGTCGTGTACATACATAGGTGATAATTAAATACTCATTTTCGGGTATCGGTTATCTAATATTTTGACCCGGGTCCCGAGGCTCTCGGGCGGGACTCGGGTACCCGGTTTTTAGTCCCAGCCCTAGATTGTAGTCAGATGATCTTTATTACAAGGTTCCTTTAAGTTTTAATGAAAAACAATGTTCAAGGGAAACAAAAATGTTCTTTACAGTCAGGTATTCTTATTATATGGGTTGCTAAGCAGGTTTCACTGTGCCAAGTTTATCCTTATTCTTCACAGGTGCCCTAACAGATTGCTATGATGAGCTTGGGAACCGTTACACGCTCCCAGTCTATACACTGAGCGCACCTGTGAACATGGTAGAGGAAACGAGTGACATTGATGTGATTGATCCAGAGCCCCCTGCAGAGGGCGGCACAGAACTAACTGTCAAATTCCGCCTCTCGTCTGGCAAGGAACTAAAATTGAACGTTCGGTCGACAGACACGATGTACCAAGTGAAGAAGCGCATCCACGCGGCAGAGAATGTCGAACCGTCTCGTCAACGATTTTACTTCAGCGGGAAATTGCTTACGGACAAAACACGAGTGGAGGAGGCAAAGTTAGCAAAAGGATTTGTTGTGCAGGTTATACTAAGCCAGCCGAATCCAGCCCCGGTTGATGGTTAGATCCTGGGGAGCGTTTCATCAAGCGTTTTGTCAGTGATTTTTACCAACATATTTGCTCTCAGCCAATCAGATGCAAGGATTTCAGTAGCTTATAACAGTTGTCGGTAAAAATCACTGACAAAACACTTGATGAAACACTTCCCTGGTCCGATGTAATGTAGGTAATCTTGACGCATCCACTAGTACACAACGCTTGATGCCAGATGACAACATTGCAATTGGAAGGATATGAAAAGAAAGTGCTTACATTCAATTGATTACGATGAATTATGGTTTCACACCTCAATAGTTCATCGTATGTATCGTTTCTAGGCCTGAGTCATATCGGTCACTTTGTAAACCGGGGATCGACGGCTTTGCTCCAGTCGAACACCGGTGCACCGATAAATTGATGGACCAAGAATATTTAACATAAGGTTTAGCATGTCCATTTGACTTGCTATTTTTAAGTGTGCATAAGTCTTGCATTTAATTTGAACATAACTCAGCCATGTAAAAGTTGGTGAGACACTTAAAAAAATTGGCTTAAATATCACTTTAATTGTAGCTCAAAGCTGAAAACTCATGCCACAATTCTATCTCCAGTAAAAGACATTTGTATTCTTTTATTTCATTTGATTTTTTGTTGGATTCCTTTTTAAAAAAGTTGGTTTTGGTGTCAAAATATTGAATTTCTCTGAATATCCTTCCCTCTCAAACACGTGACTCGCGATCGCAATAGCAGATTTTACGATCGTGATCGTGACCATGAGTCATGTGGCTATACATGTTTGAGAAGGAAGAATAATCAGAGAAATTCAATAATTTGATACCAAAACTGAATTATTGCAACAGGAATCCAATAAAAAATCATATTAAATGAAAGAATATAAATATATTTTACTGGAGAATGAGATTCTAGCTTTGAGCTAGAATAAAAGTGAAATTCAAGCCAAGTTTTGAAATGTCTAACCAACTTTTACATAGTAGAATTTATGTACATATTAAATGCTAGCACCTTCGATGAACAGAATAAGGTGATTATTGCGATCTGAGATCCTGTTTTCTCAGGCTTCACTTTTTCACTGCGCAAATTAGAATCAAGTGGTGATATTTTCGCTAGCTGTTAAATTTGCGTCCCAACATCAATTCGCGAAATTCAAGAAAACTCAATCCTTGCTACTTCTTTTCTTTGTATTATATCATTTACATGAATTTCATTGATGCACCGGTTTCGCCAAAACAGCACCGGGGATCGATAGCCTCGATCGAGGACCAGTTTGCAAACCGATATGACTCAGCCTTAATCGTTTCCTTTTTTTTTCAATTTGTTCTCCTTGTTATGGTTCTGTGTTGCAACACAGCTATGGTTCACAGCTCACTACATTGGTACATTGTGGAGGACAGTTTACTTACTAATTTGCTGACACGCCTTGGCCTGTAGCATACTTGTTCATTATTTCTTTAATTGATTGCCTTACTCCATCAAGTGTCAAGTGAAAGGAAATCATTTCTCAATTCAATTTTTCCTCATATTCCCCCCCCCCCCTCCACCTTTTCCTGTCATTTTTTTTTATAAGTCTACCTTTTATGTGAATCTGACTCCCATACCTCATCTATATTACATGTATTTCTTCTTAATGATTCTTTAACATTGTTTCCCTAAAATTGCAGTTCAATTCTTTCATCTACCTTGTTGATTATTCATAATGTCTGTGATTTTTTTCATGCTGATACTTGTATAGTCCTGACGAGATGAAAAGATACCATGAAGCCGAAGCAGTAACTAATATATTTATGAAAAAGCAATATTTATTGGAAATTGAAGGCTTTAGAGCAAGATTTTGAAGTAGATGTAGAATGTAGACATGATGTGGTGTGTCAAAGCGTATGTTCAGCAAAGCGAACTTTCTCTTTTTTTTTTCCTTTTTTTTTCATGCAGAATGACTCTATTGAATGAAGTTGATTCTTTGTTGTCACCTTTCTATATATGTAGAAGTCCATACACTTTCTAACACACAATGTACATGTACATCCAAAGAGAAGTACCAGTATGCTAAATATTTATATCTCCTCATCTCTGAGCTTAATTTGGGTGTTTTTTTCTCAAGCTGCATATTCTATCCATTTTTGTCATTGATCCATCTTACAGACACATTTTGTGTAGGGTTTGCAACATGAAAATATATGATGAAAATACACCTACATTTATGCCCTTTTAATTATCCAAAGCATGTGAAATTGTAAGTGTGCCAATGACTTAACCTTTCATCCAAAAATAGTGACCAATGTGAGCAACATTGTGAGAAAAATGGGTGTTAGTATAGCACCTTGAGGGACTGTCATCCATGTACGAGGAGGTGCCTGCCTAATGAAACATCCCTTTTGTGAATATTATCAAGGGTGCATGCAAGAGAAAACCAAAATATGATGCAGCGCTAGCAAGCTATAATCACTTTCCCTTGTTGATATTCATTTCTTTTAATATTTGGGCTAGTGGAAGTAATTTCACTCCGCCTTATATTTGATAAACTAATTTCCCAGTTGACCTATTGTAAAATGATATTATGGCACCCTGTTCTGTGTGATTTTAACATTCCTCATGATACTGGGATGATGACAGCAATTTGCAAACATCAATATCGTTGAAAGTCCTTATGTATTTTATTGCTAGTTCGATGCACTCTTTGGTGTAAACATTAGAGTTTCATTTTTATAAATATGCTTGCATGATTTTGAGATTGCACACTTCTTTGAAAAAAAAGTGTCATGCAAGCTCTTTCACAGTAGATAACTTTTAAGATGTTATGAAAGAGTATTTCGTAGAGGGTGTTCATTTACAGTCTATTCGGAGGGTCTAAAAGCAGTCTTGAACTGAGACCTGGGCCCCGTCTTATAAAGAGTTGCGATTTATTTGAATCAATCGCAACTGTGTACTCAAGAGATAGGAGTTGCGATTGATTTCAAGTTGCGATCGATTTGAATCAATCGAAACTCTTTGTAAGACGGGACCCAGATCATGAGATCCTGCCAATTCTGCATGAAATGTGAATGAGTGCCTTTGTCATCTGTTACAAACTATGCATATGAACAGTAGCTGTGCATATGTGCAGGTACATGTATTTCAATTACCCTTAAGAGAACGGTTCTATGTGAAGGATTATGTTGGAATTATTCATGGTAAAGCATCAGTGAGTAGAGTAAGTCAACCAAAAAGAAAATAGAGAGTTAATTTAGGGGGCATGAATGAACTTTTAATTCATTTTAAAGAGAAGGTTGAGTAGAAACATCCCCAGAAAAGCACAGCTCTTCAAATGCCCTCATGTTCACGATATGAAGAGAAGTAGCTGAAGTGTTCAGGCCGAACATTCATGCCATATGTTCAGGGGCGGATCCAGGATTTTGTAAAACAGGGGGCACAGAGCTGGAAAAGTACACAATTAAGGGGGCAATTTTTTGTCATTGTGTACTGAAGGTATGCCAGTTTGGTTTCAAAAGAGGGGGCACGGGCCGGTTTTTCCCCTATGTAGATCCGCCACTGCATATGTTTGTGTGGTCCCCATGCATGTGTGCAGTGCATGTGCTTTTCAGTGAGATAGAGTAAATTTCTTTTCATTTTGATAATTCCAAAACCTTAAAGTATACACCAAGTCTTATTTTCTATATCCTAATCACCATTTCCCTACTGCTTCCAGGCAGTTTCTTTCACAATGTAACTGCGTGACCAGAACTTTAAAAAAGAAATTGGCGTTTGGCGTGATCATGACGATCCATTATTGATTTAAGAGAGAGAGAGAGAGCTCTCAACACTTTTCTCTTGACAGACAATTTCACTTTTCATTTCAGCATGCATCTGGAATAGATCTATACTTAATTATTAAGTAGCGGCAGGAGATTGGTAGGTGTGGCTCATGTCTGAGAAACCTGTATTACGTGACCTAAATAAGACCCTGTCATGAATTTCTTTTGTGGAAGAACATTCCATTTTTTAAAAAAACTTGTTGGAAACATTGACAACATTAACATTTTGTTAAAGGCATGGCCTGCTAGGTTCCGTGTGCATGTGTCAGGCCTTGTGATTTTGCATTCATCTTTTCTGCTCATTTTCTGCTGAAAGCCAGAAAGGCGTTAACTCATTTATTTTGACATAGAGTTATCGTCCTTCTACCTCTCATAACGTGTAGTTGATCTTTGTCTTGTATGTCCAAGAGAGCCATCATATTGTTGACACATCAAAAGTGAAAGCACAATTCAAGATGAATCTATTGACTAACAGTCCATCCTGGATCTTCAAGAATCTTAGCAGCAGCAGAGTTGGCACACAATGCATTTCACATGGGTTCTTACACTTTCATATCTTCAAGTACTTTATTTGTGACAGCTAATTGAAGCAGGTTTCCAAACGAGTTGTGCTTGAGGATGCAAAACTTGATATACATGTAGGACACATGCCCTAAATACTTGAAGCTCTTATCGTCTATGTTTTATTGTAGTTTTCATAATCTATTTTTTATAGTACCGGTAGTTTTCGGTTTGTCGAGTCCACACATACTGATATAAACTACATGTGGTATCATGCTGTGGGGTATGGGGGAAAGGGGGGGGGGGGGGTTAACAAAATAAATTGTGGATTAGGAACAGGGCTGGTGAATAACCAGTGAATGAAAGAAACATTTCATAGCTGGCCCTACAAGCAGCTTGATGCACATCTATATATTACAAACTGAGAGATAGGGTAGGTTTGTAGGTGAAAATGTTGTGATGAAATTGTTAGATTTCCTTATTATTTTGACCTTGACCCAGAATGTACATTTAGAAAGAAATGAGAAGTTTGAGAGTACATGTATCCCACTTTTAACTGCAAGGGCTACTTGTATTATTTTGATTGCAATAGTCCCTTAAAATGCCAATAAAGAAAAATCCAATCTTGTTCGATCTTAAAGCTATATTAATTGGGTTAGCTGTATCAGCACATAGTGGAGAGAATTTATCCATGGATGCACTTATATGCATGGGATTTATCATAAGTGCATGAGTAGTACATTCAGAGACTTAAGAATAGCCATTCAAACTGAAGTATTATATTGCTATCAAAACAAATCATTTAAAAAAAAAAATTTAACAAAAGTAACAAGGAATGATTAATTTTCCACTGTAGGTCCTCTTAAGAATTTTACTTCCTTGTTCCACGTCATAATGTTTTTGTCGACTCTCTCTTTATGTGTAAAGGTTTTTTGACCTTCATTATTTACAAATGGGTACTCTTGCATACATGACACTATTTTGTACTCGGAGTCTTGGATATAGAGAGACTATTTTTCTTGCTGAGTCATGCTGTGAATTAGAGTCTAAGTATTTCTGTTGATATCTGTGGTAACCTAGCACATTAACAACCAAAGAGGGATTTGATATAAAGATATATCTTGATAGAAATAACAAAAATAATCTGTCGAAGTTGAAAATGGTGAATGAATTCAGCATGAAGGCTTAGATGGAAGTTGTGCCATTGAATAAATTATGATGCATCTGGGGGGGGGGGGGGGGGTTAATGAATAAAGGTGTAATACACACTCATTGTGGGGTTTTTTAGCACCCTTAATTTGCGATGCTGCGGTTTTATTATATGCTGTTTAATAATTAGATGAAAATATGCCTGATATTTAATTAACCTATTTCCCAGTTATGATGTTTATCTAGCAGAATTGGGGGGGGGGGTAGGAGTAGGATGGTTACATCTTTACACTACACATCTGAAAGCTAGACATATGAATGATATTTCAAATTTTAATTGAAATCTCTCTGGAGTTGAATGAATCGTCTTTCAAAGCCGTCAGTATGCATTTTCCTATGCTGTGTGCATATTTGTAAAATGATTGGTAATATCTGTTTAGATAGGGGGCTTTCCTTAGAGCTTGTGCATACCTCCTTGAAAGACATAGATGTATGTTTTCCATGAAATAATTTTGGATATATAGCTCTGATCTATATAGCTCAAATCACATTTCATAAGATGTAAGGCTTGGCTCACATGAGGCGTCATTTCTATTCTGAAAACTTTGTTATCTTCTATGTCAAGGAAAACAATGTTAATTGTCATAACCAACTGAAATTGTGCGGAATAAGTACTTATCATCGGTGCTTGCACGGATGTCTCTTTTATCTTCCCGCGAATGCAGCCAGCTTTGCACAAAAATTAACCAATGACTTGTCCTAATTTTGACTTGTTATGACAATTAACATTGATTTACTAACATAAAAGATAACATAGTTTTCAGGGCTTTAGATGGATGGCTATGTAAGGTAGTGTGTTGTAGATAAGCCTGATATGATATTTCAGCTCACGATTGCGCGAATTATTGTGAAGCAAAGGATCTGATGTACATCTCAAACGAGAAGGTAAATATACCTGTCAACTTTTAAAAGAGATAATAATGATGATAAAATGATGACATTTCTGTATCTCACAGAACTTGTGTACAAATTGTATGACGTCTGTACGTGTACATGTTTGTTCTCATGGAAACTTTAGATTGAAGCATTCTACATAGGTAGGAAGTTTCGCTTCTGGGAAGTAATTATTTTTTTCTCTTGTATACAAATTGTATGAGGTCTGTACATGAACATGTTTGTTGTCATGGAAACTTTAAATTGAAGCATTCTACACAGGTAGGAAGTTTCGCTTCTGGGAAATAATTATTTTTTCTCTTGTCTCTATGGGCTCAGCAGGAACGAATGCCGTGCCCCAGCTGTGTATTCTCTGATTGAATTGCTCCAGTTTAGGGTTGGTAATTATAGGGGAAAAAATGACAGAAAACAGAGACTAGCTAAGTGTAAAACCAATTCATGTATTGCCAAGTATATGGTGGTGCATAAGGATATTGTACATTTTGGATGCTTGGCTGTATAATTCCTGTACTGAATAAAATAGCAGGTGCATTTCTGTCCGAAACCTTGTTATTAATAATATTAATAATAATAATAATAATGATTAGAGCACTTTGATCCCACGTCGTCAAATGTATTGCTGCTGATCAGTTTATGTAAGAATATCCCCCTTTAGCCTAATCAATATTTTAGAGAAGCGACTGAAGGATTAGAAATGAGATGAAAAGGCAGTTAATATATTCAGATTCTTGTGCCCTTTGTTATCAACATAATGGATAACTAAATGGATCCCAAGTGCAATAATTATAGTGTTCATTATCTAGCCTGCATATAATTTTTGTCAACAATTTATTTAATGTACTAGTAGTTGTATACGAAGTACGAAATTGATATACAGGTCTTGTGAGGACAAAAAAAGGATAGCCGAAAGTTGTGTAAGCTTTTACTAATTTACAATTTGATTTGTGTGCTTGATGTATATTTAGTTTGGTAGGGGCTGAGGGGGGGGGGGGGGAGGAAAGATACAGTTTAATTTAGAATCTTCTTTAATTATGGACATGATGTGATGGAAGTTTGAATTATGGAAAATAATTTGTCATATTAATTCATGTGGAAAATGAAGCAGTTTACTTTTTACTAACTTTTCAATTCTTGGATGTTGGATCGTAGTGAATAAAGATCCATGCACAATTGCTATGCACCAAGTCTTTTCCAAAGTTGCACAGGAGTCGCATCACAAAAATAATTTTTCCTCCTTGCTTACATGCAAGTGATAGTTATTTACAATTATTGTTATATTGTATTACTCAGTATGTGATTATCTTCCTTTAAATAAAGATGGTGTCATTCTAAATACCATTGCCGAAATGTAATATTGATATGTAGCAATTATTTTCTTCTTCAGATTAAACCAAATGATGAGCATTTTTTAAAGCGCGTTTTTATTTATATTGACTTGCGCTTATAGCTACTAACTGTCCTCAATGTGCGTAATTTTTTAGTATAGAGGGCGCTAATCATGTTGAGCCATTTCAGCTGATCAGCCTTGGCATGTGATTACGAGTTTTGGGCTCGACGTATTAACAGAAATACAAGAAATGTTATTTGTGTGATATTAAACCGATTTGTAAATAGAATAAATGTCACATTAAAAAGAAATAAGAAGAACTGGTTTAACTCGCCCAGTTTCTGAATTAATTTATGTTTAACAAGTCGATATTGGTAAACACACGTATTCATTATTTTAATGTAAATTGTGAACATTATAATTATATACACTCTGAATGTACCTGAAATTAATGACTTGTCATGTTTCTATATATATTTCCATTTTGTTTTCTTTGGACTGTATAAAATGAGATATTTTCTTACTTGCATTGTTGATAATAATTTGTATCAATAAAAAAAAAAATGTCACAGGAAGTTTTAGCTGTGAAGGCCAGAGACACTGTTTTTAGTTGCTTTTTTTTAAAGGATCTCATTTATTATTAATGTTATTATTGTTGTTTATTTGCTATGCGTAACTTTTCATTTTTATGTACATGTACTAATCAAGATGCGTCTACTTGATCATCACAAATCTTACTCAAAGTGAATCTTTACTCCAATAAATATTATCTGTCATAGTATTTCAAAACCAGTTTTGTCAAGGGCATCATTTGTTTGTCGTGACCAGTCGCTTCACTGTCGTGTATGTTTTCTTCTCATGTATAATATAATAATAATAATAATGAATATTTAGGAGTGCTAAAAACAGAAAGTACCATAGCGCTTACAATTTTTTTTTTTAAATACAAGTTTGAAAAGAAAAGACAACAGCAAAGAGACAGACTCAAAAAAGTAAGAGATTACATTAAAACATTATATTACTGGGGAAAAAGATATGTTTTTAGGGATCTTTTAAAAGTAGCAAGACAAGTTATTTCTCTGATGCTGAGTGGAATATTGTTCCACTTTTTTGATGCAACCACTGAGAAGCGCTTTTCAGTTAATGAGAGTCTGGATTTGGGAATAACGAGCTTACATTTGTCAGTTGTTGAGCGAAGATTGCGAGATGGTGTATATATTTTGAGTGTGTTATTAAGATATTCAGGAGCTAAATGGTTTAGAATTTTAAAGACGTACAAACAAAATTTAAAAAGAATACGTTGGTGTAGAGGTAACCAGTGAAGTTCCTTAACCAAAGGTGAAGTATGTGTCCTAGATACATCCTATGTATGTATCTTGCATCTTCTTTTGTTTTAAAGGCCAAGTCCACACTAATATCAAGTTGATTTGAATAAAATAGAGTAAAATTGATCAAGCATAACAGTGAACTTGGTGAAATTTCACTGAAATCGGATGTAAAATAAGAAAGTTACGGCATTTTGAAGTTTTGAATTATTTCATGAAACGGTGATATGCATAACATTAAAGGTATGCAAATGAGTGAACCGATGATGTCACACACTCACTATTCAAGTTTTCCTTATGTGTTTTAATATATGGAATTTCTAATATTTCAATTTTTATGGATGTTATAATAAAGAATCTCTCCCTACAAGTATCAAAATAAGTTACAATAATGATGATTTTACATGTTCCATAAGAAGTCAAACCATGTTTTACATTAGTGAAGCCAAAACTTGAAGTATATTTCATATAATAAAATACATAAGGAAAAGTGAGTGTGTGACATCATAGGTTCACTCATTTTTTTTGCATACCGCCCATGTTATGCACATCACTGTTTCAAGAAATGCAAAACTTCAAAATGCTGTAACCTTATTATTTTACATCCGATTTCAATAAAATTTTCACTGTTATGCTTGTTTAATTTTACTTTATTTATTCAAATCAACTTGATGTTAGTGTGGACTTGGCCTTTAACACTCTTGATGTCCCCCCCCCCCCCCCCCCCCGCGCTCCATCTTTGCCTTCCTCTCCATCTCTTTCTTCCTCTGATCTTCCTGGCCGTGTATTTCCTTCTTTCTTTTTTTTTTTTTTTTTTTTTTTTTTTTTTTGTTATTTACCTCGCTATGTATTCATTATTTTGCCTATGGTTGGTGTTCATTATTATAAATTAGGCGCGATGGCTCAGTGGTAGATCAGTGGTCTCGTAACTGGGAGGACCCGGGTTCGAAACCAAGTGGATGCGCTAGTGCCCTTTGGTAAGGCATTCATCCTCATTACCAAGTCCCTCAGAGAGGATTTAAAGTCCCCTGGTTGCTTACTTACAAGCATACACATGCGTTCTTAGCAGTCAGTGAAATAAATCATCAACCATCATTATTCAGACTTTCCTGTTATATCATACATGCTCTACCGCCCCCTCACCTCTCTCTCTCTCTCTCTCTCTCTCTCTCTCTCTTTCTCTCTCTCCCTGTCTCTTTCTATCCCCCTTCTCCCCCCCCCCCCTCTTTCTATCTCTATCTCCCTCTTTGTCTCTCAGGCTCTTTCTCTCGTTCCAGCTGTGTATTTCTCTCTGTATTTTCCCTTATTTACCATGCGCTACCACCAGTCCCCCACCCCCTCCCCCCTCTCTCTCTCTCTCTCTCCACCCGAGACTTCACCTCTCTTAATCAGCTTTTGAAAAGTTTGAAATGAGTGGTAAAAAATTGCCGTATATAGTTGATAACAAAGGCATACATTTTTTAAATGTACCTTTGTTTTATTTCAACGAAAACTGTCACAAAAATATGGCAAGTAGATTATCAATACAAAACATAAACCAGACTACTTGTGATCGGAATCTATCCAAAAATTTTGTACATTATCAAACACAGTCCAGTGTGCTTGAATATTAATTCAAAATGGGTTTTTATGGGAAGCTAAACAGAGACGAGAGACGAATTATTAATATGTATTTGATAGGGAAACATATATGTATATCCAACTAACTGAATGTGAAAATTAGGGAGCCCCTTTTATTAAATTAAGCTTGATAGAAAAAATCACGTTCAATGTCGAAATATTGATTCTGACACCATCATCTCCATCCCCTATCATTCAAAATGTTCTGGTGACGCCTATAATATGCTTGGCGTAGGGGGTCAAGTTTTGGCGCTTGTTGTATACTCGTTAGGAAATAATTATACACCTTCAAATTTTCGGTGTCGTTATTTTCCAGTGCCTTATACATTGAAAAGAATTAATGTTCACATGTTGATAACATGGACTCCCAAGTTAGTTGCAAATTCCAAGATGTAATGTATACATTGTACTTTCTTGATGTAACCTGGAATACAAAAAGACATACTTCCTAAAATTGCGCCAATTTTAACCCTGTAAGATTCACGTACGGCGCTAGTAGAATTAATAAACACCATAATATTATGTATACTGATTCCACTAGGTGTTTAAAACAAACAGTTGACACTTTTAATCCTTAATAGCTCAAAAGTTCTACCTCGTATCAGACTGAGCTTTATACATTGTAAAGTTGTGAAGGATGTAAAATTTATTGGGTCCAAGTTTCGTGACATTTCTCTGAATCTTTTCTTGAAATAATGCTCTGAATATTTAATTAGATTTTTCACTTTTGATTGGAAAAATCAAGGCCCCAAAATCTGTGTGTATCAGTAACCAATTTAGAACGCAATAGACATGTTCACAAAGTTATTCAAATTGATGGATGTATCTTTCCTGGGGACCTAGTAACGAGGTATTCCGTTAACCTGTTATTAATGAATGAACTACAATACTTGGAATCCAGTTTGCATACATTACTTGTTGCTATGTCTGACTAGCCTCTGACAAGCTTTCAGGTTGTCAAGAACAACCTTTGTTTTAAAATTATGCATAAAAATTGAATATATTTGTGAACAGGGCTATTGCCATTATGCATTGCAGCTAAAATTCCAGAACACCTTTTTAATCCAGAGTCATGAATCATTAATGACACTGAACAGTAAGCGGTTGGCAGAAATGACAACTCCATCACACAAGCGCAATGTTTTGTGTTCTGAATAAATTATTGATACACACAGATTTTGTGGTCTTGTGACCTTGATTTTTCATAAAGTGAAAAATATGATTAAATATTCAGAACAATATTTAAAGAAAAGTATAGAGAGAAATATAATAAAACTTGTTCCCAAAATTTTTTACATCCTTCAACTTTACAGTGTAAAAACCCTCAGTTTGAAACGAGGCATAATTTTTGAGTTAGAAAAATGTCCTTTTTTAACAATAGTAAGTGAAACTGTGACATACTGATTTTTTTTTTCCGCCATTGACTTTAATAGCATTAAAAAGTATTTAATAATGATAAAAATATAGCAAAAATCAGAACATCGAAATGTTTTGATCCGCCTCCACGGAAGGCAACGCTAAAACACAATTTAAAAATTGCAAATAATATATAGGTAGGAATATTATCAGTGGCGTAGGATGTATATTCAGGACGGGGAGGGGGGGGGGGGGCAAACACGTTGATATACTCCATATAGGATATAGTTAATGCCAAAATTAATGGGAGCGCAACTACCCCCCCCCCCCCATCCACACCTGGGCATTGTAAAGTTGTACAAATTTCAGCTACTATTATTTTAATAGCTGTAATATAACAATACTGTAATGAAATGGGTACGAGTAATCGTACTTCAACAATTTTTCGTCGAACACTTGCCTCAATAAAGCTTTAAATAAAGTCCTCATATTTGTCTTGGAAAAGTCCAACATCTGAACATTAAATTTTGTAAAATATATAACATAGAATTTCCATACAATTTTGTTTACAAGATGATTGCACATGTTAGGTATATGTGCAGAAAAAATAAGATATGAATTATCTTATCTTCTAAAACACTTTTCTTAAAATCTCTGAATATGAAAATGAAAGATGACGAAAGTTCAAAGTGAAATGAAAACATGCCTTGAAGCAAGAGTTGTTTGAAAAGACTGATTGTTACAATCACAATTCGTGAAATTCTGAATTTGCGATTCTATTTTCATTAACGGTACAAACAAGTGCTGATTTTATTCAATAAAAGTGAATGTAACGGCTTTTCATTATATTTTGTCAAATTCCTCAGTCTGAAATTTAAATCAAATTACGGTTTAAGTCATAAAGTTAGTGTAATCCCCTCGGTGCAACATACATTTTAAGACTGTATCGTGTCATTGGTGCTATACTAGACAGACCTCATGCCTGTGCGTCAATTAGAGGGGAATTGATGAGTCGTAAATGGAAAGCAAGAATAAATAGTGTTCTGGCAATGCTATATAATAGAGGTGGTTATCCAAGTGCCCAATGGAGTGCACCGCCCCCCCCCCCCCCAAAGGTCTTCGGCAGATGTTGATCCCCTATAGTAATGTCAAGCTCTTTTAACATTAAATTGTGATTATGTCATTCTAATATGGATCTTTTCCGGAAATCAATATTCACATTCCTGACAGTGTTTCAGGACTCAGGAGGCCTGTAAAATAAAAAAACATGAGTGTCTAGACTGTGTCTAGACTATTTCGAATCGTTTGGTAAATCATGATCATCCACATATCCTTAACAGTGTTGGGTTCTGGCAAGTACATGTAGTAGATCCATATGGTTCTTGTTACAAAACTGTGGTCTATAACGAGAGAAACTTTACAACAGGAATTTTCGAAATGTTGATCGAATAGTAAGAATCCAAATGGGTTTCAGGCGGATTGAATGATGCTCATGATTCCTTGTGGGGAGGGGGGGGGGGGGGGGGGTACAATGTCCAAAATATCTGAACAGGAAAAAAAAAAGAGGGTTGTCAAATTTTGTAGAGGGCACCAGTAAACAAATTTAGCTGACGCCGTCCAGTATTAGGTCAGGCAAAATGACGCCTCCCTGCATGTGCAACCATCATCATGCATTCAATTGCGTCACAAAATGGTGACATGAACTTCAACTTATCATTGCAAGGTCCAATCGTAATTAAGCCCGACACCAAGCATTTACAGCACAATGCTGCGATCAAAGTAGTCTGAGTATCAATCAGGTTTTCTGATTTGAACCCATATCCTACTACTGCACATTGCTCGAGTAAAGACGTGTTCACTGTAGCTTTAATTTGTTCTATATCAAATTTTCTATCAAGTTTTCGGATTGGACACCTCGTATTCTCTCAGGCTGGCCATCTGTCTCCTAGCGTATCTCTGACAAAGCGTACTGTCCAACGAAGACAACCAATCTCGTACTTTAAAGTTTCTACTCTCCTCCGCGTCCGTCGAAGCCTCCGACACTCCGTCTGCGGGGTCGACAGCATTCTTCCGATGTCCATTCGCCGTCGTTGCCCGCTGTCGTTGGAGCAGCTCCGTCGTCGGCTTACTGACGTAAATGTCGGCTTTATCTTCGGAAGGGAGTTGTGCGTCTTTCAGATCCGATCTATCAAGGTTGTTGTTCAAAGGTGTTGTCTGTTCCTGTAGACCAGGTGTACTGGTGAATCTAGTTCGTATACGGGTATTGGTGTTGACGTTATATCCGTCGTTGGGTCTGGTAATGAATCCATTGGTTGGCATCACTCTATGATCGCCTGGAGATGGAATAAAAATTATTTTAAAGTTATATTTATGTAAGGTACATATGTTTAAGATTATACGAGCTAATACAGTCACGGACATATGAGGGACACATCAGGGGGACAATCAAGTGCCCCCCCCCCCATCCCTCATCGAATGGCGTAAAAGGTGAATGAAAGAGAGCCGATGGAAAGGAAGGAAAAGGGGAAGTGAAGACCCTTTCCCACACTTTTCCCCAACTCGGTGGCCTTCTCTCACAATGCCCCCTATTATGAGCCCGGCAATGGTGCCCCATTTAAAACCGGGACCCCTCACTAAGCCAGAGAGTATAGATCATTTGCTGGGACATATTATTTTTGACGAGCATAAATGGTAATATCGGCATTAGTGTTACATAATACGAATATTCAATGATGACAATGATGGCCAAGTGTTTGTTAGAACAAAATGAGAGTTTAGTTAACGCAACCGCAAAACATATCCGCATGAAAATGGAGAGCGGAATTAATTACGGAGATATTAAAAGTTGCATTTTTATTATTATACTTCCAATTCTGTCAGATTTGAGATTGGATAGATAAACTAAAATCGTCTGGAAAGTTTCTGGCTAATATATTCTTTCTTATTGATAAAAGCAAGCGGCGTAGCCAGGGTCCCTTTTCGATGGGGGGGGGGGCGAAGGGGGCGGGCACCTCATTCTGTGTGTTTTCAGTTATACGCGTGTTCGGAAAGGGAGCAGATCGAGAGAACCTGGTGGAAATTGCATTTTAATGTATTACAAAGCTTATGTCATATTAGCTAGCATTAGATTATAACTTTTTTTTTTTCTTCACTTTTTCAATTTATTTTTTTTCGTTTTTTTTTTTTGGGGGGGGGGGGTCACGTGCCCCCGCATTTCCCTTGACAAGGCCTAACATCCGAACATTACGAAAGCTTCTTGAGCGATTCAGAAAGAATGGTATAGTATATCATTTAAAGATCGATACCACTTTAACACTTGGGGAGAATTTAGGCCTTAGGAGTCTATTGATTGAGTTCCGGCAAGGCTGAAACAAGTCGATTCGGCCTTATAACACCAATCACTTTTAATATTGATTATTTATTTACCAGTGCACGCAAACGACAGGCCTTGTCGACACTTGGATAGGAAGGACAATAAATGAAGAATAATTTAATTCTTCTGTCCTACAATATACTGTCATTTTGATGACGCACCATGGGATCCGCTCTGATAGTAGGTTCTCACTGTGCTTTTAGTCTTTGGCTATATGAAGTTTAGAGAAAGCCAGGTCTATTACAGCATGTCCAAAATGCGACGTAAGAGATAAGTCAATGAGAGATATAAAATTTGTTTCAACGAAAAGGATTCACTTTTCTAAAATATTTTAGGTAATGTAGTATATTCCATAAAATCATGTCATTTCATATTTTAGAGGAACATCGTTAACAATCAAAGAGGAAAATTGAATATAATGACAATGGAATAGATTCGTTGCTCAAATAAAATGGAAGAAGGATTTATTCAACTGAAAACCACTCGGGGCTGTTTGAGTGTATTTAATTGTAAAATATTGTAATCATAGTGTTACGTGCTCTTACTTCTTCTTTTTTTTTTTTCTTCTTTTTTATAATTCCTATATCCTGTCTCTTTATGACGACGATAGACGCGAACTCTTCCCATATCTGTGTTACCATTGCCATTAGCATAGCTAAATTAGCGTGGCTAAAAAAGCCCACCGCACACTATACGGTCGACTGTGATCCGACTTTTGAAATAAATTGAAATAGCATTAAATATGGGCATTTTAACAACTAAAATCTACCTGAGCATGCTGAGTCAGGTTCTGAACAATAATATGAATACTAAACATATAGGATTTTGATGCGCCGTCAACCTTATAACCGTAATGAGGGCCAAATCAGTTCAAAATCGTAGACAATCGTAGGACTGCTCTGACGGCTCTACGATTCGGAGCCGATTTGGCATTTCCTCCCACTAGAATAGGCCATTCTTTTGATATTACTATCTATATGATTATTCAGAACCTCAATCAAAAATATGTTATGTGTTTAATTGTTTATATCAAATGCTATTCTATTTTCTTCCGAAATCGGATCGCATAGTGTGCGGCGGTCTAATGGGCAAATTAAAGCATATCTATGGGCATATATACAGAGCTAAAAGGACACAGGAAACCCCTGCACATTACAATATCTTAAAAAATTTATAGGGAACATTTAACATTCTATATCCGCAAATGTGAGCGTATTACCACTAGTGATCATTTACCCTTTGCCATTAAAGCTGTCTACTCGAATTATCCGTCATCATTTTTACAACTTACCCCTCAAATATTTAGATCTCCTGTGGGTACTAAAAGGTCTCGATGACAGTGGGTACGTCTGCCATGAGCACGACGAAGCTGACGAGCTCCGACCTCCTTGCAAATCAGACTTGTTGCCTGGAAATCCCGCCAAAATACTACTCCCGTCCGACCTTCGCCAAGACACTCCCGGTAACGTCACATCGTTTCTCGTTTTAAGTCCATTCTCCAAATGCTGCCACCCGATGCGACTCGAACCCTGCTCTCTCTGCTTCAGGATACCTCGGGGTTTGTCGCTGTGCTCGGCCCCCGGACCTCCGGGAGAACCGTACTTCCCGTTTGTGACACGCAGCCCGCCATGTTGACGCTCCGCGTTCAGTGTCTCACTGTGCGCGTAAACGTCAACGGCGTTGGCGCGTCGCCGTAGAAAATTCTTGGTCATGACGACGGGAAAGTTACGCGGGTTGATCATGTCAATGCTCCGATTAGCAGTAACTCTGGAAACATCCCCGCGCTCCTGGACATTTCTGGGTAGCTTCGACTCCTCCGCTGGGTTGAGAACAACCGAATGCCGCCGAGGAGACGGCCCGTTTGCGATATTCACAATCCTCGGTGTTGCCGAGGCTGCATGTCTGTGATTTCTCCTCGGCGCGAAACGGTGGTCGACATCTGTCAGTAGCCTTGGCTCGGAGATCGACTTGCGCAAGACGGGCAGGCCAATGTCGTCCGTGATCGATTGTGATTTGTTGGACGTCATATCATGGTCGTATGTGACTAACTGTCTGAAAATCATCGTCGTGTAGAAGTTTCTGCTATCCGCGACAGTCCTCTGTGACTTACCAGCAGACGACGATTCTTTAACATGACTTCTTGTTATGTCCTCTGCAATCTATTCAGTAGAAGCCTTGTTGCTGAAGACGAATCCACATCAATTCGAATACTCTGCAAAAAATGAATAAGTAAAATGAAAAAAAAAAAAAACAATTTTTGTAATAGCTTTAGATGCGAACATATAGAAAATTTTCATCTTGCACTCATCAGAGTAAAACCAAAGAATGTAGAGAAAGCCGAAATCAAACAATATAAACGGGAATTTAAAAAATAAGAACAAATCATGTACTCAACCGAACTGTAGTTTGAATTATGGATGATCAAATTTGAATTCTTCTCTATCATTCAGTACATTCCTCAAAACTGTTGCCATATCGTCTGTTGAAATGTAATCTCCCCAATGTAAATATTTGAGCTTGTGTTAAGTATGTAACCTTAGTGTTTGCATGAACTTGCTTAATTTAATGTCATAGATAATATCCGTCGTCGTCATCGAGCCTGCATATCAGTGTGAAAATGTTCACGTACACTGATTATACACATGATCAAATATCAAACAAAATTTTCAATTAATAATGGTTCTACTGATGAGTCTCTTGAGAAGTGACAAGGACCCAATTGCACTTTGTCTCGCATTATTTCCAAGATAAATCAACAATGCACAGACGTGAAGGCGCAAGGTTGGGAGATACCGAGCTTTCGACTTCTCTTTCATGCCAAAAAAAGCCTTCACTGTAACTGTAAGCAATAGCAAAAGTGCGATTAATATTCATTTCATAATTACGGTGGTGTTAAAGGTGCTGTCTTGTATTCAACGCTCACGCATGCAGATTATAAACTCTTGCTCCGCAAATTGAATATTGCAGACAACTCCTTGTAAACAGAATACATATTTGCCGGTCGACGCCCTCGAAAAAAAAAATTGAATGAAGTTCTGACGTCTCAACTGTTTAACGAGATTCAATAATGCGGTCATGATTCATCAAAAACATAGGGCACAATTTGTTTTTGGCCCGGGGTGATATAGCTCGCATCCCATGCATGGAATATGTTCCGTACGTTTTGAAAGGTTGTTTGCGGTGTCGCCAAGGCAACGCGGGTAGCGAATGATTATAACGTGGAGAGGAGAGGGGCAAACCATGGGTCATGATCAATGCTGATTGGTCAAATTTCTAGATTTGAAGAATGAGGGCAAACATCTTGACCTCAGGACTCGCTGAAATACAATAATATTGTCCATGCGTTCAATTTATTCGTAAAAATCATACTTGCATTTACGATTTCTATATGTGTTCACTGCGTTGACAAGGTGACTCGCACTTGGCAGTAATCTGATTCAATCAGCTTGCATCATGCATGTATACAGAAACCAACTTGTAGGCCTATTACCCATTTGGACCTTTTACAGTCCCGAACAAATTTATGAAATACATGTACAACCATGATTTTTTTTTTATGTCTCAAGCAGAAGATGTGCATAAAAAAGTCTAGTAAAGTTCGTTCATTTGATTCTGTTATTTTTTTCTGTATAGTTTCATCCACTACAACTGCGACTACTACGACTCCTTTTTAATATATTTTCATGTTTACAGTAAATTTAGCTCCATGATATTTTTAAAATTTCTTAATACATTCAACGCCATACTATGACACACTGTATATGCATATGCTGTGGTGGATTCGGGAGGGGATTTAGCCGGGGCACGTACCCCTGGCTTACCCCCGGACGGACAAACTTGCTCAAATGTGAAGAATTATTAAGAATGCAATATTTTTGTTCATGGGTTTATTGATCCTTGAATAATTATTGTGTCCCCGGTGAAATTGCGATAACATTTCAATTTTTTTATTTTTTGTTTTTCAGCACACCCCCTCCCCCCCCCCCCCCCCCCGATGATTAGATAATCCTGGATCGGCCACTGTTAAAGTATTGTTTTAATCAAGCAGCTTGTTTTTAATCAATCTACCTGCCGTTTCTTGCAGACGACGCTAATAAAAGATTCCCTTTATTTGAGATAATGATGGAGGTGAGATCTAATTCATTACTGTCTGTACGCAGGTGTACATTTACAATGCCTGATGACAGTCCTTCGTTGCTCTCTAATGAATCAACAGAAGTGAGCTCCAATACCCCCACGTCACTTGTCTACAACTTATAAAAAAAGGTGACTAATAGATATGTTATAACACGTGCAATAATTAATCTCATTTGGGTACTGAAGAGGTACGTTTATAGATGTTCAACATAACATTTTAAAATTGTCTTATAAAGTAAATGCAGTACCGGTAAAAGTCGAAGGGTTGGAAATGGATCTGCATTTTCTTGTTTTGTATACACCAATGGGTAAAACACAACCCTACAAATTTCGCTCTATATCATGCAACGTCTGCATATATTCGATAAATTACACATTTAGCGTTGATTTTAGGGTTTATACTACGATTCATGATACGTCACTGGTGAAGTCTTCGGGTTTTACCAGAATTCACTGAACTGCTAAAATTTCACGAAAGAAATTGTCACTGACCATATAATTTAAGGATAATCATTTCATGTTTATCATGCTCATAAATTTCAAAATAACGACAATAATATTTTGGAATTCTCATAGCAGAACAATGATTGTATACAGTTACATGAAAGAATGATATATATCTTTAAAAGTAAAGAAAGTTAAAGACCTATGATTAATGATCGGTCACCATAGAGACACGGTATATACAGTATAAGGAGATTAATTTAACTTACAGTATGAATAGTATGGAGTGAGCTTTCAGTTATCTAAAAACCTACCTTATAGAATTAAATATTCCTCTCAAGTGACATGTAATCGCTATTAAACAAACTTATACCATAACAATTCGACATGTATAAGCATGTACAAGTAGCTTTGCTATATCTCTAATCACTCCGGCCACTGGCCCACTCCCCTCCTATTCTCCGTCACTACTCTCTATACCTCCTGTCCAAGACAGATCAATTTTTAAAATGTAAAATAAGCTCATGTTTTTGTTTTTGTTTTATTGGCAGCAAAATTTCTTTCCTTCGGTACCGCATATGTTCTGCTTTTCCAGCATGGAAAATTGGGAAAGGGCGCACTTAACCCTCCAATAAGAGTGCGTTTATGAAGCATCACACAATAAGGGGTGGATCGAAGAGGACATGACGAAAGTAATACTGGTTAACAACAAATAATGATAGCAACATGGCTATGCTAAACCCACAATACTGAATTTTTAAAAAATTATTATTATTAATATTTCTATTACTGTCTCTCACTTCAACTCTCCATATGCCTTCATATTATTCGCGCCTTACAACTCATATATGATGGACACACTTTTGAATGCAGTAATGAAATATCAAAATCTTATTTTGATTTTACTCACGTTATCCTGCATAAACATTTGAAGAGACGATCATAAACACGTCGTCAATCCAATACAGCGGTTCTTGAACTGAGTGAACGAATAATTCCGTCGTAGCGGTTAAACACAAACACAGACGAATTATTGATATAACTTATAAACTCAAATAAGACGCGCTCTTAGGGTTAAATCGGATAAGTCCCTACACGTTCCTGCTAAAATCCCTTGTGGTTTTCATGTTCAACAACCTGTAGTATCACGTCCCGGGTCATGATCCTGTGTCATTCGATATCCGCGTCAGTCAAGATCAGATTGAAATAAAAGAGTGCAGTACCGTATCACCGTCCAAAATAAAAGATGTTATCTGTTTTGTAGATATATATGATAACAACTGGTACGTCATACAGACGACACTCCACGATCGCAGTTCGCTCTACATACCGT
This sequence comes from Heliocidaris tuberculata, assembly GCA_025618425.1. Classification (NCBI taxonomy): domain Eukaryota; kingdom Metazoa; phylum Echinodermata; class Echinoidea; order Camarodonta; family Echinometridae; genus Heliocidaris; species Heliocidaris tuberculata. The sequence goes on from CM046847.1 coordinate 20,105,337, forward strand.
TGATCGGTTGATCGCAACTTAATGGTCATAAAACTCATAAATAAAGTTCACGGAGAGGTGTGTTGAGTGGTAAATATTTTTGTTGTTGCCTGCTTTACAGATTATCCGGAAAACAATTAAGAGGTCGAACATTCAACATGTTTACACATTCTAAAGTAAGCATGATATTTGAATGTGTTTAAACAAACTTGTATTTTTATTACTCCTAATGACTTAAGAACAAAATATTTAGGTTAAATGTTTAATTTTATTTACCCTATATCGTCTGCCTCTCCAAGCAAACATTTAAGAAGTATTTTATGATATTCGATTCAAGCTGATTGGCTGATAGTCTCATACTGATCATAAATAAAGTTCTCAGATGACTGTTGGACGGTGAATAAACATGAATTTATTGTCCTCGGTTTTTCACTCAAAGCTTTAAGCAATTAAGAACTCAAATTTTACAAGTTCTAAATCAATGACATTGAAATAAGTTTTTATTACGCCTATAAACTCGAGTGAAAGAAAAAAAAAAAGAGACTGCTGAAAGTGTTTGATTTTAGTTATATCCAATCTGTCTTTCCAAGTAACCATCACGTGTGGTAAATCATAAACACTGTTCAAAGAAAAGAGATTAATTCATAATGAACATTTTACTGTCGTTGGTTTTTGTTTTATTTTTTAAAAATTCAATGTGACATTTACAATACTTCAAATGACTTGTATCAATAATTATCGATTTGATTCGGAAAAGCATACCAGTTTCAGACTTACGAACTTACGATATTAGATCGGTTTTATGAATCGTTATTGGCGATTTTTAGCGAGATCTAGCGTATTTTGTCTTTGAAAAGTAATATGAAAATTATCATTACCTCACGATCGTTTTTGATAATAATTTTTAAAAAGCATGAACCCTTTACGTGCTCATAAAGAGCACATCATAATTATAAAAACGGCAAGATATCTGTTACTCTCGACTTTAATGCATCATGATACTAACACTTTGCATAAATATATCAAAGCTCCACACCCATTTTTATGTACTCTCTGTCATTGTCAAGGTTTAGTTATAAGAGACACGTTCAAGTTACATTATTCACGTGTCGTATGCTAATGAATGATTATGTCAATTAGCTTGTTCGTCTTTCATTAGCTTGTTCGTCTAGTTTTACGTATATGTATTAACATTTTGCTCCATTATTCGTCATCATAGGCTTTAACAAGATTAGCGTTACGAAAGTCCAGTAGCAATTCCACATGGATAAACTGAATATAGATAAGAAGACACTGCCATAAAACGTCGACTGACAAGCGCTATTAGCATAATAAGTGGAATCACAACCTGGAAAAGACGTTGCTCGAGAACAAGAAGAAACATTAATGATCATAGACACATATTCGTGAAAGTGTTTTGCTTTTTTAAATTGAGACAAGACAATGAAATTAATTTTATGATGTTTTGGGGTACGAATATTGGGAATCTTATTCCAGTAAATCAATAATCCGCTTTGCAGATAAGATAATTAAACTGTAATTACTCAGTATTATTATTATTTTATTTTTTTTTGTTATATGGAACATGAATATATCCAGTTATATGACATAAGGACTGGTCCTAGAAAAGAAGAACAATGCAAATTTACAATATTTCGTGTAAAAAAAACAATGAAGAAGAATTGAAGAACATATGCCAGATGGTCGTTCGAAATCGTTTATACATTTAACAAAATTCAAACGAATCTTTTACATGGGAGTTTCACTGGAAGTTGATAAAAACGTGGTAAAATTGAATAAAATGACAGTGTCTTTAACGATAAGGTTAAAGGAATTATTAGAAGAAAAAGTGCACGCAAGTCTCTTAAAACTACCATCAATATAGTCTGGTTTCCATACAATACAAGTTTGATTGTTTCTTGGAAAAACATTTCTTCAGCGTGAACTCTCGTACGGTTTGATTAGTTTATGTAATTAATGTATATATGACGGCCACTAATTTATCATGACGAAAACACTATAAATAATGTTAAAAGTTGATTTATGGTAAAGCTAATGATTGTCGTATACCTAATACCTAGACAATACCATTTGCAAAGCGCATGAGACATTTGACAACACCCGGTAACTCAGGCTAGTAAAGATAGTGATATAAAAAATATACCAATAACCATGCGCCAATATGCTCAAGGCGCAGTGGAAAACAGAAAAATACGAAACCATGGGTGTCGATCCCGGGGGATGGGGGTATATATCCCGCCAAAATTTGAGGTGGGGGATGGCCTGCATAATCATTCCCCTCCAAATATTTTTGGATAAAATGAATAAGAATTATGATACATTAACTTAGAATTAATTATCCAAACTCATTATGTTTGATCTTGAAATACCATCACATTCTTTGATGATTAGAATTAAGGAAATAAGAAATGACATAATTTGAATACGAAAATATCGAAGAAAATTCGTTCACTCCCATTGTTATTCTCAATTAAGGGGTTCCTTCCATTGGCGTAGATCCGTGCATTCCTTCTTTTCATTAAAAACCATTTTTGGATGCTCTAAAATGCAAGTTTCATAGACAGATTTTTGAAAAAGTCGCTGGTCCCACACCCTCCACCCGCTCGGTCGCTTCGCTCCCTCGCCGACCATCCCCCCAATCATGAACACGGATCGACACCCCTGTACGAAACAATAGAATTAGAAAAAAAAAAACATTATGAATTAACCATCTACTGGAATGCTATTGAGTCTTGAGGACAATGCCTTGTCCTGATTGACAACTCGAGTCTTCTCTACCCACTTGTTGTTCAAGTCCAACCAGAGTCAACAGATTTTTGAGGTAAGTCAAATATCGATTTCTCAATTGTCTGCGGACTTCGTGGTCATCTTCAATCAAATGAGGAAATTTCCAGAGAATGCCATAGAACAAATACCACATCAATTACATCTCAAATCCTTGTTCTGTTTAATTGTTTTTCGAAGTTCTTTATTCCTGTTTAACTTCTGACCAACGTCAGTATATGAAAGAGGCCTTAAGGGTCGGACTTTTCCCTATACGGAATTGATTTTACATAATTATGTTTTTTTTAATCATGTATACATGGGTTATATAATTGACAAGTTTTGTCACTGGAAGCTGAGCACAGGTGACAGGTCAAATCTAGTTTGTTGCATTTACATGATTTTATTCAGCGATGTATATAACCAAAATTTATATCGTAAATGCTGTGTCAAATCATTTCTAATGCCAAAACGCTTGATTGCATCATAGGAGTAATAGTCCAAGGGGGTACTAAAAAGATGATTTTAAAAATCGCATTTTCTACAACCCGTTCTATCATGTCTATAATTTAGCGTTATTCCAATTATTAATCTTTTAAAATAGACATGTAAAACGACTATAATCGTCGTGCGACAATGATAGTCATAATTATTATTATGAAGCCTTGCCCATGCATGTTTCATTTTTCATTTTCTAAAATATAGGACCATTGAAAAATTACTATTACCGGTATCATATGGATACGGGCATACTTATAGTGGGGGGGGGGGGGGGGGGGGTGGCTAACGCCTCTTGTCCGAACATCAACTTTCCAGTTTATAAAAACATTATTTCACTTTTACAAGGTAAAAATGTTACTTCGCTATCAAGTTATTTCAACATACACTACATAAGATACCAAAATGACACATTCCGGCCTCTTGCTGCCCAAACGTCAACTTTCCCGGGTTTTTTTTTTTTTTTAAAGAAAAAGGACATTTATTGAAAAAAATATTTGTCATCGAAATTTCCACGCTGGCTGGGATATATATATATATATATAGCGGGCACACAGCTGCCAAAATATGAAGCGATGGTTGCCCGATTATCCGAAATTAAAATATCATCGGCGGGGATGGGGAGCAATGCCCCCCCCCCCCCCCCCCGCCTTGTACGCCTACATGCCTTTTATTTTTCCATTTCCTTTATACCATGCCGGAAACTGATAAAATATCATTAACGAAGTGGAATACAATCATAAATATACACAGCCTACAAACTGATTTTTTGATAATTAACTATAGAATGTTATAGGCCCCCGTAGTGCTTTTGAATTTCCCTATTAATGAGAATTTTTTATTGAAATTCTTTTTTTAAAACAAAATAGCATTTACTGCACGGGGTATCGAATAGACGTCTCATTCACTCAGTTTGCTTACAGTACAGGCCTAGTTTCAATTCAACCAAAGCCTTTTTCCCGAATATCTGGGAACTCGTGCACAGTCTGTTACTCCCAAAACATCAATATGTCAATTTGACGAAAACACAGAAAAACAAACAAAAACCAACATTTCAAACTCATATGTCTAGTTATTTGCAACTACTTGATGGATGAACGACAGTCAATTTAATACAATACTTACCGCAATGAATCCTTTGACGAGGCACCGTAATATCAATCCATATAATCTCAGTGAATCATCGTAAGAAGAATAGTATACAGTCCTCATCATCAGATCATTAAAATTTCCACCAGGAAAGTTGTCATTTTCTTATAGAGCCTCTCACGTCGTGCACTTATGGCAGAGCTGCATCGAAATTGGCTCAAACTTTTCAGAAAGGACGAATCTGTATACCAGATCGAGCTTTAGGTAGCCTTCGCTGACGTCGTGCATTTAAAGTTATGGCAGAGCTGCATCGAAATTGGCTCAAAACTTTTCAGAAAGGAAGAATCTGTCCCCGATCGAGCTTTTCGTAGCCTTTACATTTATTGAGCCAAATTTTATAGTTTCGATTACCCCGGCCTTACTTTCGGCGAAGCGCATCCAAATTTTCTTTTAAACACGAAGATGATGCAAATAATGTTACTCTTGCCTTTTCAACTCGTATCGATCCGGCCAAGATATAGGCAAAAGAGTCGATTATTGTTCCCACCTGATACGGGCATTTTATGGTGGTGTACAATACAAAACAGTCAAAGAAGAAAGTGGCTGGTATTGTTTTTTCTCGCACGTCAGTCTGCTACTCATCACACGAATAAAGCGACCCGTCTCGACACCAGTACATCGCGATCAATATCGAGAGTTATTGATTATGGGCAAGGCTTTACAGAGTGCACATAATGCGAGGAGGAACTCTTCTGAAAAGGGGGCGACAATGGATTGCTTTTTTGTGCGCAGTGCAAGGGGGGGGGGGGGTCGATGGTGGGCATAGAATGGGCGTCGAGTACCGAATTATATAAAGAGGGGCACCCGGTGCGTGACCTTGATTTCAAAAAGAGATTTCCAAAAGATCGATGAGAGACAAAACAGAAATGGGGTAATAAGATCCAACAGCCTTCTCTTTAACGATGGGACCAAAATAAAGGAATCCTTGATGCACAGAAAAGAAAACTCCATCCCAAGATATAATGTCGTTTTTTTGAAAGTTCATAATTCCTGAGCTTCTCTTTTCGGAAGGTTCATAATTCCCCTGAGGTTCGTAATTCCGAAGGTTCGTTACTCCGAAGGTTCGTTACTCCGAAGGTTCGTAATTCCGAAGATTCGTTAATCCGGAAATGAAATTGGGTTTATACTTCCGAAGGTTCATAATTCCGTAATCTATCATTATTCCGAGTTACGAACCTTCGGAATTATGAACCTTAGGAGTAACGAATCTTGGAATTACGAACCTCAGGAAAAACTAACTTTTTTGAATTATGAACCTTCGGAAAAAAGAAGCTTAGGAAATTACGAACTTTCGAAAAAACGACATATCTTGGGATATAACGGTGTATTGATGTTTCAACAATAACTGCTTTCCATGTTACTAACACTCCCCCGCATATGCGTCCTCTCTGATTGCAATTGGATTTATGACGTTTGGATTTGCTATGAACACTGGTTTGTTGGCAAATGGCCATTATTATAAGATAATTAATTTATAAGGCTCAGATGAACCAAGGTTACCCCCTCAATGACATTTCATTTTTATGATATTGATTGAGATTAAGCGATGGCGCGTGATTAATGCCCCTTTCATTCTATTTTCTGACAGTGGCGAATCATTATTAGAATGAAGGTTGGGAAAGGAAGGGTAAGAGACTTTCGCGCTCCCGTAAACAAATTTGGTGCTATACCCCCATTGAAATGGTCTAGAGACGTCCCTGTTAGAAGCGGGAGCATGCTCTCGGCCCCAATCTTTCATCTTGGTATAAAAATTAAATTCAGGCCCACCCCCTCCATTTTGAAAACTGGATCTGTCTACAGACTACTGTTCTGCTCTTCGGACACAAAACGATCATTACCTGACACGTGGCCCACACATATGGGTGCAGGGGCGGCGCCAGGGTATTTAAATAGGGGGGGGGGCAAAATGACGCGTATAGCAACGTCGCACGTCGAGGGTCTTGAAATAACAAATAGGACTATAACAGTTATGTCATAATTGCATGGCCTAGCCTTCTCTTCTCCATTTCCCCTTCTCTTTCTCCTTTTTTCCCCCTTCTTCCTCTTTTTTTTTGTGTGTGTTTTTTTTTTTGCTCGCTTGAAAAATGATAGGGGGCGACCGCCCCCTGCCCCCCTGTATCGCCGCCCCTGTATGGGTGTAATGGTTTCTTAATGTATTTTAAAAATCTTATTCATTCGCTAAGCGTAATGGATATTGAAATCTTAAGAATTTTGCTCTCAATCCCGTCGCCATTAGCACGACTATTAGTTTTCCAAGTATAATACACCTCATCGATCATGGAATGTCATTTTGAATTACAGTTTAATTCACAAACCAATATGAACATTAAAGCATACAAAAGATGACATTAAGAGTAGTTTACTTTGTTGCTCGTGCCAACACATTAAAGCTCTTTAATCAGCTATAAAAGCTGTTGTACATTGCGGGTTTGTATAAACACAAAACCATAATGCTCATGCTAATGTTATCTTGCCACAAAAGACTAATTTTACACTCGAAAGCTCATGAATAGTTTTTAAGCAAGGACACATATTGCATACCACCGGTAAGCAATCTTCATCTCGCTGTTGTCTACATCTCAAAGGTCGGGTAAAGTTGATATGAGCCGAATCTCTGGCATTGTGTTCCACACTTTTGAAAGAAATCCATTAATTTACTAAATTCCTTTAGACGCAAATACAAAGAAATTCTTATCAATTCATGGACGACTGTTTGTTGATCAAACTGAAGAAAAAAAAATCGTGAAATAAATCATAAACAACTCTTTGTTATTCAGCTTCTACTTCTACTAGATTTACCCTTTTACTAAATGGATTTACTTATTTCGGGATATGACGCAAACAGCAAGGCATCAAACATAACCAATAAACAAACATCGAGTTAAGCTTTGGTTCCAAAATGAAAATAATAGAATCAAAACCATATTATGCATGCATAATGGCAAACAATCATTTTCAAGATGGTGAGGAATCTTGAGCTGAATAATGATTCTTTTGCTCGAAATTCAAAAAAAGTAATTGAAAAAAAACATTGTCATTCTATATGATCAAACACCCCCTTTTTTTTCTGTCTGACTGTCTGTCTGTCTGTATCTCTCTGTCTCTCTCTGTTTCTCTCTCTGTCTCCCTCTCCCCCAGAAAGTCATCATCATTATATATCAAACACAGGCCTAAAGACGAAAATTTTGAGGACATAATCATGATAATAAAAACAGATAGATCCACCATTGCCTATTCAAGTGTATTTGTCAAAGTAAAAAGAAATTGTAGCTAAGGTGAAAAACAAAAAGAAGACGACAAACAGTCTTGTTTAGTGACACAGTTTCAAATGAACTGGCAAGCGTAATCAAAAAGTGACGCCCTTACACCCCCCCCCCCCCACCCCACCCCTTTCAGTTCATCTCTCACACGGGATTTGTTAACATAGATGTGCATTGTATGATTGTTTGTCAATGGCGTAGAATTTTTTCCAGCTAATATGAGAACACTGGGGTGGGGCGGCACCTTTATTATACTGTGTGAATGAAATGCGAATTGACAAGGCCACCTATTCGGGTGAGGGTGCGGGAGGATTTTTTAATCAACTGCTTTTCTCGTCCCTGCTCCATCTTCCTTTCTTTTTGTCTCTTTTTCTATTTTTTCCTTCTTTTTCTTTCCTTTTTTTTTTTCGGTTTGGGGCGTGCCCACCGTAGGTACGCCATTGTTGTTTGTGCCTTTTACAAATGCATTTTGTCTTCTCATGTTACGGGCTACAATAAAGTTTGTATGCTCATCAGTCAGTGCGTGGTATCAATGTAGTTTGGATCAGATATGAAACAGCGCCACCATGCCCGGGTACTCCGTCGGGTGAATTCTGGAGGGATCGCGTCGGAAATTCAAGCTCCGTTTAATTGTATGGTATCGACGCCTTTCAGAATATGTCAGTATCAAATTTGAAGGAAAAAAAAATTACATGGGAATTTCTATAATTTTACCTTTTCAAGATAAGCAAATATCTTAAGGACTTTTCAGGAATGCTATTGTTATCTCAAGTACAGTTTGCCAGTATGAATCAGAGCTATAATACTCTTCCCTCCCCCTTCCCGATTTTTTTTTTCTGTGAGATATAACAATTTGAAGATAGATAAGATACAAGAGGGTAGTGTTGTGCACCACAACACAGTGCATAAAGCCTAGACGTATTCGGGAGTTGAAATGGCCTCGGAACCTTCCCCCATGAGAAATAACGAGCAGGCGGGATCCTCACGAGAAAATAATTCCCAGAGGAAAAGGGTATTTTTGGGGTTGATCTGTTTAGAAATCTGGTCTGGAAAACATTAGAAAATCGTTTTTATACTACTTCTGACGAGCCGACTTAAACATCGACCGCTTTGATACCTTCATTTATCATTTCCAATTTTCTTATTTTCCCCTTCAACATCAATCATAATTAACTGCAAAACTGAATTGCCCCATCTCCAGATCTTACAATCTCAGAGAGAACACATACCCTCTCTAATAATAATTCCCCCCCCCACACACACACACACATGCGCACCCACACATACATTCACACACAAATCCGCGCACACTCATATCCATACAAGCCCTCATGGCTCTCAACAGGCTACACCTGGAACACATGAAAATAAAACATAATTATAAACATTGCGTTGTTGCTTCACAGTATTATATGTTTTAATGCACATTCACTCTGAAATACTTATATCATGACAAATAATTAGATTGACAATCCATGTCAACCGGTACAGCAATTTACATATTCACAAAGCTATAAAACTCTCTGTTTGGACACGATATAAGTTTAACACTGTATCCATTTGGTTTACACATTAAACACTTTTCAACGAATCAAAATAAAATTCGTAGTCAGGGCACGAGGAATAGATCATTACAATTAAAATGGAATTATATTTCCTTTATTGTTTGAAAGGCAACTTAAAAGACCAGCAACCCGATAGAAAGAACAAAATAGAGATCAAGGCCGCGTCTTTCTAGATATTTTCATTCGCTCTAATTATGTCGTCTATCAGAGACATCCCAACCTACGAGGCCAACAGCCCACGGACCGACAGCCCACGAGGCCAACAGCCCACGGACCGACAGCCTACGAGGCTAACAGCCCACGGACCGACAGCCAACGAGGCCAACAGCCCACGGACCGACAGTCCACGAGGCAAACAGCCCACGGACCGACAGTCCACGAGGCCAACAGCCCACGGACCGACAGCCAACGAGGCCAACAGCCCACGGACCAACAGCCCACGAGGCCAACAGCCCACGGACCGACAGCCCACGAGGCCAACAGCCCACGGACCGACAGCCCACGAGGCCAACAGCCCACGGACCGACAGCCTACGAAGCTAACAGCCCACGGACCGACAGCCCACGAGGCCAACAGCCCACGTACCGACAGCCCACGAGGCCAACAGCCCACGGACCGACAGCCCACGAGGCCAACAGCCCATGGACCGACAGCCTACGAGGCTAACAGCCCACGGACCGACAGCCCACGAGGCCAACAGCCCACGGACCGACAGCCTACGAGGCCAACAGCCCACGGACCGACAGCCTACGAGGCTAACAGCCCACGGACCGACAGCCCACGAGGCCAACATCCTACGGACCGACAGCTCACGAGACCGACAGCCTACGAGGTCAATGGCCCATGAGACCACCCCCCCCCCCCCTCCACGAGACCGACAATGTTGGTCTAACCCTCAGAAAAGTTGTAAGAAGGCTCGCGAGACCGACATGTCGGTCTCTTGAACTCTCAGATAACTTTTCAAAACTTCGAACCCTCTGAGCCAGCGAGATCGACATTGTCGAACCCTCGGAAAAATTGTAAGAAGGCTCGCGAGAGCAACATGTCGGTCTCGTTAGACGTGAACCATCGTGAACCATCAGAAAACTTTTAAGAACTTCGGACCTGTGATATCGACATTATTGGTCTTGTGAGCTGTAGCCACGTCTCTCTACCACCGAGTTTGAAACTGTCTTTGAAAGAAAAGCACTCTTTTTCGTTACTACGCAATGTCTAAAGAGAGGGTATTTGCGTCCATACGGTGTAAAATGTGGACTTATCTTTCGAAACGATGCATTTATAGAGAGAGGGGAAAATTTCTGTACATTCACGGCATTATAGATAACCCTGTAAGAAAACAAAGTTAGTTCACGCAAAGAACTTAACTGGTCATAATCCCCACCCAAAGAATCAGAAGAAGGCGAAAATCACACTTCAAGCTTTCAAAAATATCTTTGAAATGTCGAGGTCTATTGTTAAAAAGTAAGAAAAAACATCTCTTAATTTAGTCACGATCACATTTATGAATGTGGACCAGCCACATAACACGTTGGAGATTTTTAAAGTAAACGGTATAACCAAGGATACAACAAAAGTCTCATTCATAACCATTTTCTGTAGCCTATAACGCTCTTTTCCAAATGACAAGCAGTAGTCGACTTGACATTTTATGAACCTAGAAGAGTTCTTTCCGTTGGAGTTTTGTGGATTTGTGATCCCATGTTGTCTCCGAACTATTTTAGTTTTTGCTGCCGAAAATCAACTTTGAGAATTTTCCATAATATGCATAAATCTAAATGGACACAGTCAACTACCTTACGTGTTAAACAGCCAAAGACAACTTACGCACAATGTGCGCGCTGCACCCAACATACCCAACATTAATGTTCAATGCAAATTGCTCAAAGTTACCCCCAACTTAACAAAGCTTAAATTGTTTTGTGACCACTTACGATTATAAATTTAAAAAAAGAATAAACTGCAACTGAAAGAACTTTCCTAGGTTTGCTGTTGGTCGTACATAGGAGCGTCAAATGGACTACAGTTTCTTTTCAGTTCAATTCAATTCAGTATTTCTGTCGTGCGGTTTATGTTGAAAGGAAATGTTATGTTATGGGAGTGATAAGGATATTGGAATAAAACTTGTTGAATGTATTTTCTTATCGTCTCATAATGTACTACTTCGGTCTATGAGCCAAATATTCTGAAGCTTCCGAAATGGTTTCCGATGCATATATACTTGATACCAATGCCCCAAAATTGGTCTAGTTTTTAAAAATAAAAAAGAGTCCGACCAAAGTAAAGTGATAGAAAAAAATGAATCATGCCTCAGAACGAGATCACAAGACTGATCGCTATGATTTTGAGGGTCTCTCTAACGATGTACAGTCATTAATTAATTTGAGTTAGTACAGAGATATAAAACCCATCAAAGAAAACTCATAATCATGTGGTCATTTGTAGAAAATTGTGCAAAATCCTAAGAGATAGCTCTGTGAGTTACGTCCATGATTCCTCTTATAACCTTTGGTTGTGAAAAAGGACATGGTTTGGAAGATAAACATGCAGTAAAGAAAGCATGTCTACCTATGGGTCTATAATAATCATTCAGCCACAAACGGAAGACAATGGAAATATATAGATAATAGATCTATGCATATTATATCAATTTCAAAGATCAAACTACAAGACACATTGAAATTTCACAGGATTTCTGGCAAGAATCTATCTATGCGCGAGGAGCTCTCATTATCGGACTTTTCCAAACCGGCCAGCCAGTTCTTCACTCTCATTTTCGTCGATATCGGTGCCTTCTGATATTCCGGCACGGTATCCTCGTAACTGTCTTCGCTGTAGTTATCGTCATTGTCCTCGTCGCCACTTTCCTCCTCGTCGTAGCTGTTTTCTCCATTCTTAACTGGATCATTTTCTTTGGCATCAGCGTTCCCGTTTTCGTTTGTACTTCCTTCATCCACCGGTGGTGATGATACGATATCATTATTGTCATCGTCTTTGCATTGAGACTTTCCTTCGGTGACAGCGTTGGCGTCGTCCTGCTTCACTTGACGGTCAGTATTGCAATCGGGCTCCTCCTTGTCGTCGGGGACATCGTCAGTCTGTTCGCGTGCTTCTTCGATGTCGTAGAGGCTATTGTCCCGTCGTTTGTCCTCGTTCGATACTTCCTCAAACTTGGACCTCTCTACACTTCCGCTACTAAAACTGCTATTGAAACTTTCACGCATGTTTTCCGTGTTTTCCAACTCTCTCGTTGGAGAATTCGTAGGGGGCGGGCTGCAGTCTGCGTAGGAGTTCCTTTCAACCCAGCCATTGGCGTTTGGCATTTGATGCGGCGGATGAGGATGGGGTGGTTGTTGCTGGTGATGATGATGGTGGTGGTGATACCCTTCTTGTTGTTGGTAGTGTTGGGCGTCGTGTTGTAGCTGATGAGGCAGTTGTTGTTTCCGCATGGAATGAGAACCGCGCGAGTGTCCGTATCTGTCGTCTTGTGATACGTGTTCATGGAGGGAACTTTGGACGGTGTCCATGGAGATGAACCCGGTGCTGTCGTCATCACTGGCAAACGATCTCCTGGACTCTAAAAAATAAAGAGATAAGAGATAACAATTATATAGAAACAACGAAAAACTTCAATTAAATTCTTCATTTACCTTTCATTAAAAGCAATTACATTTACAGCATCAACAAAAAGCAATTAACTAATGGGAACTTGGTAAAGGAATTAGAATAGTACAAGACATTTTTCTTTTTAATAAGCGCGACATTAAGCAGTCGTTTGTGATCCGGTATTTTCTTTTCCAATGTAAACATTCTACATTATTTTAACACTGTGTGTATATAAGGTTACAGGTAAATTTATTACAATGCATTATACGTTCAACATAATTCATAAATTTAATTGAATTTAACTCTCCTATTACGAGTGTGGACCTCTCCCCATCCTTTGCACGGGGTGGTTTTATAAGTAAATGACTCACTCTTTTAATATACATGTATTTGCTAACTAGTGTAGAAGAAGAACATTATGTGACAATTAATATAGGCCTATAAGGAAAAGAGTAAAATCACTATTATAAAAATACTTTTTGTGATATTTCCGTCGTAGTATTACAATGAAAAAATGACAATGTTGACGGATTTTGCATCATTCTATCCTACGTATCTGTTACGAGGTATGTATCTCTGCATGTGCGCAACCTATTGATTTCGTTTCGCGGTATATGAGCGTCTAGACGGATAGAAGATGTTTCTTAACAAAACATCCCTTTGTTTGAACCCATGCTGCATGTTCAGTCACATTGTCGAGTAGGAATCGATACGATGAATGTTTGTTTGTTTTTGTTTTTTTTCAGCATGTCAAAGATCTACCTTAACATTAGTGGTCAATGATACACGTCTTATTTATTCAAAGTACTCTCATCAGTTTCTAAGAGACGAATAGTTTATGAGTTACAATTAAGTAGAATATGAAACAGTCATTTGATAATCTATAGAATAAAACATATAGACACTGGTAATAACTACAGGGTAGTATTATGATGAACACATTAGTATTACTATGGTAGCAAATTGTGCTGAGTGTGATATGGTAAATTGAAGAAGTTGACTCAAGATCAAAATACTTGGAGAGACAGTCGTTTCAGAAGATGATGGGGTCACTTAACATGTCTTTGGATAGATCACTATTGAATGGATCAATAGTGAAAGTAATTGTGTGATAGTTTGAAAATAGTCTTACTACTGAAGCAAAGAAGAAAGTTAATATAAGACCTCCATTCCTGGCCATGTTTTCTTAAAATGAATTGATCTTGCAAGGTTAATCCCCCTTAATATCACAGTTTCTCTCATAATATGAGCAAACCTATTGTCCTGTTGTTTCTTTTGCATTCGTTTTCAATCAATAATTAGCAGGAAAGAAGACAGCAGCGAGGGATTAATAATCAGAACTTGGCGACTGGTACGTTACACCTCGACATGAATACAGGTACCCGTCTTCTTTCTAATTACATGTTTTTTTGTGAAATGAAAACAAGCTGATATGGTTTTGAACTGTTGGCCAGATATTGCCCGACTATTTTCTGAAGAAACTTGATGTTTAGTCATTAAAACATTCTGAAGAAACTTGATGTTTAGTCATCAAAACAGCTATTTTTTTATTATTTGTAGGTGACGGTGATTGTATTGATTCGCATTCTAGTTTTATTTTTCCCTAAATTAACACATGCTTGAAAGAGAAAGTATGAATTTATGAACCCAATTTTTAAAAATTCCCTATAACAGAAGAAAAGATCTATTTTATGTTTGGAAAATTACGTTGTAGTAAACAACGAAACAAAGTACCCTTTTCCATTCGAAGAAATAAGTAAATCATTTTGCTTTAGATAGATTTGAAAACCTTAAAAAAAAAATCTAGTCATTTTTTTGGGGGTTCATGTCTATTTACCTATTCACTTCGTGAAGAAAAAAATTATGGTGAGAATAAGATGATTGCATATACTGAACGAGATACGCTTGATCAAGTTTGTTGTTTTGACATGTCCAAACATCGGTAACCATGTGAGAAAGGTTTAAGAGAGGATAAACTGGTATAATAATTATGAAGTGAATCAAATAAACAGCCGTATTCATAATCTGCTGTGTATCAAATGAAATGATGCGAGTAGACTAGAAGAGAGTGAGAGAGAGAGAGGGGGGGGGGGGGTAGAGAAAAAAACACAGAATAAAAGAAATCTAAAACGGAATGTGAGGGGGAAAAGGGAGGTACAATTCACACTCGAGCAAATTGTATATTTTGTTGAAAGCGTTATACAGTTTAAATTTAGTTGTATTTAACTAGGACCCATTCTGTAGTCCAGGTAGTTGTCAGAGAGAGAGAGGGGGAGAGAGGGGGGGGGGGGGGCAGAGTAAGAGAAATCGAAAACGAAAGTGAGAAAGGAGGGGAAACACAATTTAAACCCGAGTAAAACAGGGGAAAATTATATATATCTAGTCTTGTTTAGCTAGGACTCCTTTTAAAAATCAGTTAGTTGCCTAAGAGAGAGAGAGAGAGGGTGTGTGTGTGTAAATGTAAATATCTTCATTATTGTAAAATAAAACCAACAAATTGATTAAGATGCTGGCAATTAGTAAATCAATCTCTTGCTATTTATTTATTAATGTTTTTTCATAATTAGTTGTTCACGATCGCGTCTTTCTCACACTACGAATACGTCGGTTTGTTATGTTTTATTTAATAATACTATGCAATTTATTCTTCCTTAGCTTTAACCAAAGGTCGCTAACTAGCTTTATGAGATTTTGCATGAGAAAATAGCATATGGATGATTTACCGCTAAGTGATTTAATCACAGTCTCGGATGTATTAAATCCAGGACAATATACTTGTCTTTTGAACGTGCTGAATGCAATAAATTAGAGATTTACTGACAGAAACATAAATTTGATCTTATCAGCCCAGTGTCACTACTGAAAGCAAAATAAATCAATATATGTTTAAAGACCAACAAGAAGAGCACATCCAATTATAATCTGTGAAAAAGTTTTTAGAAATAAGAGAAGATTGTAGGATCTCAATCAGAATTCGAAAATCTAAAATAGAATCGCAAAGTTTTTGTCACTTGTTTGCCATTAATTAATGATTTAAAGTCATGTGTAAGCATTCATACAAGGAGTATATAGCTTGGTGAGGTTTATACCGTATAGCAGAAAAATGTGATGGTAAAATACAATATACTGTCCATGATAATTACAAACATATGATGTTGTTTAAAGACATTATCGTCATTGACCGAATGATTTAAGAAATGCAAATTCAATCTCCGTTCGAAATTTTTAACGATCGGTTTATCTACAAATTATCTAGAAAATACCTTCATTTATGGAATTATATTTTGGAAGCATTATTTTTTAGTTCTAATTAGTCAAATTAGTTGTAAATATTATGAATATTATAATGCCTATTGTAACTGTTTCGTTTAATACACTTTGCACATTCGAATGTATAAACAATGTGTATATGATAAGATGAAGTTATGACAATGTAAGTTTTGTTGTTGTTGTTGTTGTCTTCGATACACAATATTAAATCCCAACCTGTATAAACTGTTATAAAGTAGAATACCCTTTGCTTCGAACACTTGAACAAACACGATAATAAAAGTTTGTGAGGCTTCTTGAACAATTCGAGCGATTGGATGTACTTCTTAACCTAGTTTTTATGTTGTTGTTTTTGTATTATTAGATCTTGATAAACAGATAAATAGGCCTTTGTTCAGTCTCCGTTCAGTTCCGTTGGAGCTTATCCGACCAAGCTAAAAAGCAGGACTTTGGTTTCGATCCCCTTGAGAAGTGTGAGATTTAAGTCGTAGTAGCTGTCACAGGCCAATTCATTAGGGGGGGGGGTACTCTTCTCTTAAAGCTAAAAAGAAAAAAAAAACTACTGGAGGGTTTCTGTTTTCACTTTCAAGCAATGAGCCGTTAAAATCCCTGTTGTGACTCTATCTTGCAATGAAGGTTCAATGCTGCATCTCAAACTTTACAAAAGCGGCATCCCTATAAGGTGCGATCTTGATCCTTCAAAAGATGTGTAGACAGGCGCGCCGGAAGCAATTCTGGATTGGGGGGGGGGGGGGGCAAACAACCCAGGGGGCTCACTATTTTGGAGGGGGAGGGGGCTCATGTCAAAAATTTTCGGAGGTGACCAGAGGTGTACGCAGAATTTTTTTTGGGGGGGGGGGACAAGACGCGTAAAAATTTTCGAAGAAACTCGAAAGCGAGATAGCGAAGCAACAGAGCTGGTTACGAGCACTGGCGTAAATCACACATATAATCTTTTATTTTGCGAGCGAGCGAAGCGAGCGAGCGAAAAATAACCACTTTTCTAAGTTATATACAATATTTTCATTCCAACTCTTCTTCTTTTTCTTCTTCTTCTTCTTCCTCTCCCTTTTTTTTGGTTTTTTTTTTTTTGGGGGGGGGCTTTTTGGGGGGGCGAAAATGCATTTTGCCCCCCCACTTTTTCGTTTGGGGGGGGGGCGACTGCCCCCCTGCCCCCCCCCCCCCCCGCTTCCGGCGCCTATGTGTGTAGATACACACTCTGGACGAGAAGGGTATGTACAACACTGAACATCAAGAGTTGGAAATGAGCACCTTCAACCCTTTCGAAACAATTGACCACATTTTGTGGTTTGGCTCAATAACTTTTTATTCAGAGCCCTAAAAGAATATACCAGATGCATGAGTAGAAAGACCAAAAATTTCTGCACACACTGTGTCCATTTTTGTTGCATGACCATATTGCGTTCGATGCCGGAAATTTAAAAAGGAGAATAAGCTCTAAAATCCTTAAATTGGCAACACACTGAGAGGTTCAAATCATCGGTTTATTATCACAATTGGCAATTTTTTCAACTTTTCGACAAATTTTGTAACCATGTATATTCTTTTCAAAGACATTACACCTTACATAGAACCTTGTAGCATCAAAAGAAAAATATTGCCAATTTTGCCAATTTGAAGAACAAAATGTGATCAATTTAGCCCTTAAATAATTCCTTTCATGAGAGAGTTAAGAAGGGATGATCTAAGAACACTTCCAAGTTTCAATTTTGCTCTCTCATGAGGTTGTTATAAACCCTTTTTTCTTGGAGTACAGAGAACTTCTGCTACGGCATTTTGGGTTTTGTAACAACAATATCATTGATAGATTAACGTCTATATGAATGCCTATATAGACTTCTAAATAGTCAAGTTACGTGTCATTTGACAATGCGATAAAAACCATTGGCGATGTTCATATCTTATGAAGACGAGTAACCGTATTTCTGAATTTGAGCAAATAATACAATCTGACTGACCATAGCCTCCCCCCTTTCTTTCTTTCTTTCTCTCTCTCCCTCCCTCCCTCTTTCTCTGTCTCTCTCACTCTCTCTCTCTATCTCTCTATTCATCTCTGTCTTTTGATCTTTTATCTTTAATCTTTCTTTATTTCTTGTCCTCGCTCGGTCTCTGTCTTGTCTTTTTTATTTACACATGTATTTTTCAAATTTATTTATATAATTGAGAAGCGCTGCAGCAAAATTTTCAGGTTGTGCTCAATCCTATTTTTGTGTTTTATGTATTTACATATTTAAAAAAAACGTTGGGCATTTCTTTACTGAGTACATCATAAAATGCTACATGTTGATCAAGGGGGGTGACACTATAGCTGACCTTTGAAATGACCGATGGCTTACGATGGAGAATGGAACCTGCTTTATATGAAACTTTAATCCTTTCATTGATAGATTTGCCTTATACTCGACTTTGTCCTTGTTTTTAAATCATTGGGTAGTGCGTCTATATGAAACTTTAATCCTTTCATTGATAGATTTGCCTAATACTCGAACTTGTCCTTGTTTTTAAATCATTGGGTAGTGCGTGTGGAGCTATATGAAACTTTAATCCTTTCATTGATAGATTTGCCTTATACTCGAACTTGTCCTAGTTTTTAAATCATGGGGTAGTGCGTGTGGAACTAAGACTCCATGCTGGTTCTATTTACAAACGAAGTATAACGTCTCAGGAAGATGCCTTTGAAACGGTTCTTCCTTTCTGAATCATTGACAATAGACCGGTCTTTAGGCTGAATCGTTTGACCTATATACTCGACCTACAGTGGGGGTAGGATAAGTGCTGGTGAGGATTAAAGATCAAAGGTGTTCTTGGCTTATAAAAATTGGAGAGCTCCCTTTAATGACTCAGTTCTAATCTCCCACCCCCTCCTTTTTGTATCCCTGACGGCTTGGTCCTTATGGTATTGTCTTGAAAGAATATCCCAGTAGGGTATTTACCGTATTGTAATGACCCGACCTTTTCTTCGATCGAATTCTATAAAGCCAAGCCCTTGGTCAAGTTCCTTCGTCACCTTGTGGTTTCTTTTGCTTTCTTCAGTATAACAGAATCATGAAGTCACGTTCAATCATTGCATCTACTCTTCTTGCATAACACATGTATCATGTGTATCATGTGTGTCCACCAATCTACAGGATTGGGAGGACTCACTGAATGGAAATTTTACTTCATTTGATAAGTCGTTTATATATATTTTTTTTTTTGAGAGGTCATCTACAAAGATCGCTGCCTATATACTTCTGCAGGTATTTTGAAGTGATAGTAGCCTAAAGTTTCATCACTTTGATTAAGACAATAGAATCCATCTTGATCTCGGTTATGAAAATTGGAAGTTCATTGTATGTAAACAAAAGGGACGTCCGACTGTTCGAACTATCTTAGCAAATCACCACAATATTTGAATATGCATAATATTACCGATTATAAAGTAGCCTCGCTTTGATCATGGAGTCAAAGGATTACTCAAATTCGCGATGTCATAGTAGCCTTATTTATCGGCTTGCTCACAATATTACAGGGATAGAACTACCAAGATAGAATGCGAGGTATTTGGTCGTCGGTGAAGAGAGTGAAAGATGAACTTGGGCCGAGTCTTCTGGGATTATCGAATCGATGAAAATTCTTTCTTTGTACTATTAGATAGGTTAGGGTCGCCTTTACCTCGGGAAGAGGTTCAGAAAGGAAGTTTTCTCCTTTCTCCTAGTTTCTGAATATATTGTTCCACCCCTAATGTTTGGACCTGTGAATCATATCCGTCGTTCATTTCTTACTTTGTTATTATTTCTCTTCCTCCCCTTCTAAGCGTTATCTTTTAGTCTATACACACATATGGGGAAAAAGCATTTGTCAAACAGCAAGAGATGTGTTTGCAATTTTCACGAAGCGAGACAGGATAACTACCCCACGGGCTACATTCCCTGAACGGATCTGGACAACTACCATCAAAACAAGTATTCCCTGGATAATTATGCCCTGCTATAACAGCAAAGCAAATGAAAACGGCCTATGTAATTTTCCTAGGAATGTTTGCCAGTGTGGTAGTTGTCCGTGGCGGTGAAGTCTATAAGGGAAAGTCATCTGGACATGATGTGTAGGCTACTATCGTTTTTTATCTCACGCAGGGAAGAAGAAATTTATCATTTTTCAGACTAATAACCTCACAAAACAATAAAACACCTTTGATATTCCATGGATAGGTCCGTATCATAGCTCTGAACCTTCCGATGATAGCGGATGTATTGAAGCATCCTGACTCCTCTACGTCAGTTTTCTGGATTAACAGATAACATGGGGGTCATAAACTACCCTGTACTATCTTATTGTTCTGCTTGAAAGAAACCCAGGATCGTGAAACAAGGATTCGTCCTTGAGATAATTCTGCGAGTCAGAAATCGATATTATGACGATATCGACTGATCACATGGGTATTCTCCAGACCCTGATATAATATCATTCAGGCGCGAGAGAGCATCACGATTGGCGTTTATACAATTCGTTGATCACAACAAAACTCAGCACGATTTGTGACTTGAGACTGAGAAGGGTCTTTTTATACAAATAGTTATAGGGCATACTATTCATATAAAGCTTCATTTTATTTGATCTAAGTGACTTTTTGAGAGAAACATAATAAACATTCTTCCTCATTACCTATACAGGAGAATTAACCCCAGAATATAAATATACTTATGTTCACATGTGTAATATATTCTTAATCATTGGCCTGTATCAATTTAGAAATAAAATATTAGAAAAGAGTTTAAATCAAGACATTCTAGCACACGGTATCATCTGCTAACACTTTACATGGGGGCTGCCATTTTCTTGATAATATGGAGTTGTACATGAACCATTGCAAACCGTTCCTGTTAGGAAGATATTTTTAATCCTAGAGCTAAAATTGCTTCTCTTCATTACAAAAAAAAATCCCCATATATGATGGAAATACATAACAGATGTATACATATATTCTTAAATTTGAAATTTATAGATTTCTTTTTAAATTCTCTGGTTTTGCTAAATAGAAATCCATTTCTTGGGCTTGCCTGGCAGAGCAGAACATAATTTATACAACGCACATTCTGACTACTGAAGTCCATCATCTCAAAGCAGGTGAATGCATAGTTTGTCACTATTGACGCTCGGAAAATTTATCATCCATAAACTTGAATTAATTTTCTCCGTCGCGTACGTCATAGTATCAAGAAAATAGATATTTAGTAAAATAGTAATTTTCAAAGAAATATAAAACACATTTTAGAATATACGTATATATCCGTTAAATATTTCAAATCTCAAATGGGATTTTATATCAGGAAGAAAGACTATTTTCCATTCGGATTAAAAATAACTTTATGTACACATCAAGAAAATGGCAGCCCCCAGGTATCGCTAGCAGACGATAAATTTTGCTGAGAAAATCTTGATTTATACCCATCTCGTATATTTTAATGCAAAACTACGTAGGACATTAGGAATAGATTATATCTTTGAATATAAGCACATTTATATTTTGAGGTTAATTCCCCTTTAAGTTATATAAATCTCTGGTGGGTTTAAGGGGAGGCACAATATGCCAGTAACGCTTTTAAAACACAATCGTGCATACTTTAAGTACATTAAAAAATATGTGCCCCCCCCCCCGTGTCTCTGTGCCCCTTTCAAGTGTTGGACAGAAAATGCACCTGAAAATGTGATAATTTTATTGTTGCTTGTCAGAGATTTTTCGCAAATGTACCCCCCCCCCCCGTCTCTTTAAAAAAAATCCTTGATCCACCCCTTCTACATCGTACCAGCAGTGTGGAACGGTGTGAGCAGGTACTAAACAAAATCGCATTAAACAAACTTCATGAAGAATTCCCTGCAATTTTAAAGGAATGCGTTCGTTTGGTTTCTTTTCATTATTAACTACCATTAGCTTGTTCATAGCGGAACGGAGCATCAAAACACTGGTCTACGAATCTTCGACAATCTGATCAGGCGACTAAATGGACCTTTTATCGTTTTTTAAAGCCTGTTTACTTGATATGTTTTCTGGAACTGGGCATTATTAGTGAGCATAAGAACCTGCTATCTACTCTCTAGTAATCCTTTCTTATCTTGCTCTCTTTTTATCCATATTCCTATCGCTCTGCTTGTTAAAGTTGTTGATTCAATCCATTATAAAGGATTAATGCTAATAACAATATGCATCATAATTTTCCTTCATAAATTAGGCATGTTTTTTTTAATCAGTCTCATGGACCATACCTAGACTCAGCAAAGATTTCGTTGAAGCAAAATAATGATATTGTTGACGGCTTATTTCAGAAACTTCAGGACTAGATTTAGAAGTGATACTGATCATAATTTTTTTTAAAGGCTTTCTAAACGGGTGATCCCTTTTGACCAATCATGATTCCAACTTGAAGCTTTAAGTTCCTCCTCCAAGCAATAATATTCCGTTCTTGTGTACTAGTAAATCGCAAATCACATTATGATATAACGTTCCTATTAGCTTCCAATAAGCTTTATCTCGGATCTAGCTGTGGCAATCGTTGCCATCAGTGCATGCACAGTGCATTTCAAGGAATGATCCTACATGCAAGTACCTGTTTACCTCACCTGGGTCGAGTGTGGCATATTTAGATTAATGTCTTGCCAAAGCATGTTGGTGCTGCATGGGATTCGAACCCCGTACATTGTGGTTCACAGTACGGGGACTTATCTAGACCGCAACACCTCTACTACATGATAAAGTAATCGATTTCGTTTCTAATGTATTTGTTGATAACTCTTATTTTTGGTAAACGTGGCAGTGACTCGTCAAGGACTCACTGTTCCAACCGCAGAAGGGAAAATGACTTGCAACTTCTAGTTTGCTTCGAATGTTCTAAGGTTTCGAAACCTTAACCAGTTTAATCAACGACATTATGAAAACGCCAAGTTATTATTCTACTAGTTTTTATGATATTTTGCACCATCATTGTTATTATGCAACACACGTAAACGCGTGTGTATCTACAGTGACGTCTTTCCTTGATTCTTCATAATCATGTTGCTGATGGGCATAATGGAGCAAATATAAATATTGGACATCGGTTTTCTTCGGAGAAGGGTTTTAGGATCAACTTTCCCTGAGGCAGCCAAACAAGCGTCTGGGGAAAAGGCGTTTGTGCTCTCTTCGTCTCTTTATCATGTTTATGACTATTCAGTGTGGTCCAGACAATGTATACACTGCTACAACCTGTTAAAATCCCGCCGGCCATATTTAGTGAATTGACACTTTCTCTGTAATGACTCAAGTCTGAGAAGCCATGTTTCTTTCAGTATCGTCTTGACGTCATTCTCATATATTTTCTTATACGAGAATTCTACGAAACAAGATTATGTTCTATGAATAAATATATCCAGTAAAGCACACTGGAGTTAATTTCTACAAAATAAGCATATAGGAATCTGACTATGTTGTGACACTTGGCAACGTGTAAATTGTATGTTATCTCTATTTGATTATCTCTCTCTTTATTGTTCGACATCTCTTTCATGTATTCATGAACGCTACTTTGCAAAGTGACGTAACTTGGTTCATAATAAACATGTCTGAACATTTTCACAAACTTTAAATTATCCTTGAAACGGAAGGTGAAAACCGAGTTAGCATCTTTTTTGTAAAATTTGTAAAACCAATTTCTTCTAGTTCCCCTTCCAATATTCCCAAAAAGTACATTTTTACGAATAATTTCGATGCATGGTTTGCACGAATAGCGTTTATTCTCTTACATTTAATCAATCCTGATAAAATATTGCTGATGTTTTGTATGCATAATAATTATGTGGACGAATGGCGTCTATTCTCCAGCATTTGCCGAATCCTAACAAAACATGACAAGACTTATAAGAAATAGACTGCGATAGCCTCGTTTTCCTTCAACTCACGTCAATACAGTGTTTACAACCACCTGCGAGTTGGTAGTATTCCAAAAGGTCAATCCAGAAATTAAGCAAATTCGTATCTTCTTTCTACACAATCCTTAACTTTTCTCGGGTGTTATTAAAATGAATATAAACGGAAGACTGAAATCATTTTCATTTATGGGTACACCTGGTGGGCAGGTGATATGGTGGGCGAGGTGAATAAGACAGAAACATTACGATCTCGGATTTTCGAGGTCAATCAATCGTATCCAAGTAGTCCAAATATCTACACAGAAAAATATTTCCCATTTGGAATATACAGGGAAGCATACAGCTCTCGTCGTTAAGCAGGAATTTGATTGTTAGTTGAATCTAAAAACGAGTTTAATCACTGGAGGAAATGCTTCTGACCTTTAAAAATATATTTTTTAAAAGATACAAAAAATATATTCTGTGATAGGTCAATGATGTTTTGAATGAAAAGTGTTTGTTTATGACAAACCAGAAAAGGAAGGAAGTTTTATCAATTCTGCCTAAGGAATATTTTGTTACTCTTTACATCCGGGACCATACAAAAATCGCAATATGAGAATTGTCACAAAGACTGCATGCGATCTACTTCATCTCATAATATCTTCTGCATCGTAAGAAGATTTTTTTTTTTAAGTATTGTGTTTTGGTGTGTTTTTTATTGTGGCTTCAATCTGTTAAATAGTGTAACTTACTAAGAATTATGACCCCAATTCTGTCAACACTAAAAAAATGTCGTATTTATTAGCAACTTCAGAAGCTAGTTTGGATCGTTTTGCGAGACATTCCCTTTTTTTTCTCTCTCTCTCTTTTTTTTTTTGTTCTTTGTTTGTAGAGTCTAAAAGATTTTTCTGTGGAATTAAAAGCTAATATACCACCCAAGACTATGTGTGATCCTCTGTTAATGTTTATGTTGTCAAAGGCGCAGTTTATGATTTTATACACTTTGCTGCATCATCGACCACTGACGCCACCATCAGACTGACTTTCATTTTAGTATGCACACAACCCCCAAGTTAGCTGCCGGATTATTTCTGCATTGGGTATACACTTGGCTGCACATGATTGCCTCATTCAAAGATACGAAACAAGATGACTGATTTATAGTTGCTTAAGAGGGTGCTTAATATTTTGTTGTCTATTGTTAATCTTTACCAAATGAAAAGCATTTTGTGCGATCTCTGTATTTGTGTAACCTTTCCTTGGCTTTGACATTCAGACGCCTTGCTAACATCATTAACAAACAGGCTCTAAAACTGGGCTAACTTGTACGTTCATGGTAATTATTTGAAGTCATAATTGCAACTAATACTTGGGTTAAATGGTATTTCAATAATGTATCATTCATGAAAAGAGAAATAACTGTGAGATTGCAGACAATAGTCTTTATGCTTGTTTGAAATTAAATTGTCATTCTATTTCGACATTGTTTTGATTTTTTACAATTATTTGTTAGTTGTTTTTTATTATTTTTGTTCGTTTTAATAGACGAATATAAAACTAACGTGGATGCAGTGTCTCATACACCCCCCACTAAATATTGTAATAACTTTGACAGGGTACATGGAGTTCCATGGGTGGGGGATCCTTGCTTTTACTCAAAGGTATATCGATTAGTAGGAATCATTGATTTTGAATTGCCTCACTTTTCTCCCTTCTAAACTGTCAAGTGATTTCGGTTAGATATTGGGTATTGATATTGTTGATATCAAACGTTATTTTATGACACACAGCTGCGAAGTAGAATTCTGAGGCTATACAAACCTTGTGAGGTGATGGGCTGAGTGACACATCCATCTGAACTTCCATTGACGGCAGGTAGAAAGTCAGTTTGGTTGGCATTCTCGAGTCGGTTAGCTGATGCTTTCCTGAGGTTCACCTCTCTCCTCATCGTAAAGGGTGAACCAGGCCCTGACGGGTTAGCACTGAGTGATGCATCGGACCTGGATCCAATGGAATGGGACCGGGTTTGTCTGATGCCGTCAATGGTCTCGCCTCCAGGAGGTTGGGTGGAGATGGGGGACTGGGGTGCCGTAGGGATGGAGCGACGGAGGATCAGGGGTGAGTTCTCCGCCGATTTCGGGGTTCGAGGCGAGCTACCATGCCCATGGAATGACCTGGGCTTTCGGATGATCCTTGGTGAGTTACAATCTGATCCGCTGTGGGATCGGGGAGAGTCTCCTGGTGGAGGACTAGGAGCAATCATCCTCCTCATCCTAGGGCTGTTCAGTCCCAGATCTCTTCCCATCAACATATCTGGTTCGGATTTTTGTCGGATTAAAACTTTTAAGCGCCGTCTCAACGACGGACTACCCTGGTGAGACTCGTATAAACTGTTCGACCGAATGTTCAGCGGTAACATCCCACCAGGATGATGATTCTCCTTCTGACTTGGTGCGCCATTGGGTTGACTGTCTGGAAGGACGGCGTACCGGGCCGCCACTGTGCTGTTGGGTGCCCCGACTATCGGTGGAAGGTCATGTTCGTCGGTCGAGTGCTGACTCGCTGTGGAAGAGTCCTTTCTACAGCGGCCAAGTTCTCCCTCCGAAGTTGAGTCACTCGACGTTACAGGTCTATTTCTCGGTGACATTTTAAACACCAAATCCGTCATATTATCAAATTATCAAGATCAACATATCTCGCACTCAGAAAACGACTTCCTTGATAACCCTTTCTCCCCAATCACTTCAACGTTGTTATAAATATATTGTATTTTGTATTTGTCCATTACGTTGAGTTTTAGATGTTCCAAGAAAAATAGTTCTATTCCCTGCTTCCATCTACGAACGTGGGACTAAGACATGAACTGCTGATGGGTCCTTCGTGACGGGTAACCTCAAATGTTTGGAGAATCAGTCAGATACGTCTTACGAATATTAATTCGGTTTTATTCCTTGATGATTCCCAAGCTCACATCCATATCGGTTAAAATTTGCATCTCCAACCAAAAGCAGAATTTAAAGACAGGTCGGACTTCGCATATCATTATTGCGTTTCTTGGTATACTAGATGCAGAACGGCCCGTCTCTCAGAATACTGGGTTAATCTCTAAAACGACCTATTTGGGCACCCAGGCGAAGCGAGTTTGTGGAAAATCCTCATCGATCTTGATGTCCAAAAGAGAGTGAAACAAAAGCTTGAGACGTGATGGTGACCATGCAATGCCACAGGGTCCTTCACTGTATAGGGACGCCCGGAAAAAAGATCAATAAAAACTTGTCAAAGTTTTCTTTTTCAGATCAAGTGTATGCACGCCGTTGGATAGCTTTCAGATTTCAACACTCAGGTCCCATAATTTGATGTTGCTACTTCCTCGACAAGGCTAGGTCTATCCAGGGTGACTCTTCACGTTTGAGGAGCGAAAATATTTAGATAAAAACAAGTAATTACTGACTATTGAGATCTTGAATGTTAACTAGATCGTCTGTCCGAACTTTAGATCCTTTCTGGGATAGGAGACGACTGCTCATCCATGTCAACAAATAATCATTGTGGCCCTCCACTCGATTGCTCTCTAACGGGCGATCAGTGCTTTCGATACACAATAGTTGAATCAGCAGCAGGTCTTTGTAGCAGCTTCACTTCTAATTCCCATTGATCTGGATGGTGCTTTTATTTCGTGCTGTGCTCTGCATTCAGGCATCGAATTCCGTCACCGATTCATCTATTTAACAAATCGGCGTTTGCTCTCGCCTTTTGGACCCTCATGACCCTATCGGTTTGTTTCGATCAATAGATTTGCTAGGGCTGCGATGAATAGTGCACTCGGCGGACAGGATTCACTCCCACATAGGCACTTGCACGCTGCTCGCTCTTCCATTATGCGTTGCCATGCCAACGAACCACGCTTCCTCTGGCTGGTTGGGTATAGCTCATGGTATAGCTAGTCTCGCAAAACGCACTGTGGTGTCTGTGTATGGAGCATAGAGAGGGAAGGAGAGACGGTGTGAAGAGAGAAGGAGAAGAAGAAGAAGAAGAAGAAGAAGAAGAAGGAGAAGAAGAAGAAAAAGAAGATGGGGATAGACAGAGTGAAAGAGAGCGAAAGAGAAATAAAGAGAGAGAGAGAGAAAGACAGAAAGAGAGAAGGGCTGAAGGGATGAGGAAAAGATAAGCTTATAAGTATATATATAGCCCTGCCTCTCCTTTCTCTCTCTCTTTCTCTTTCCCTCCCCCTCTCTCTTTCTTTCTCTAGTTCCCCCTCTCTTCTCCCTTCCCCAACACATTCTTCTAACTGTTTCACAAATAATCCATTCTTCTATCTTCTTGCCGTTCCTTTCTGTTACTCTGTTATACCTAATATTTTGCTCGTTGTAATATTTTGCATGTATAGAGACAGGGAGAGAGAGAGAGAGAAAACAGTGATATTAATTACCCCCCCCCCCCCCTCCCCTCCGCGGCCCCTCGGCCAGTTGTCGTCAGGAAAACTTCATCCCGGACGTTTATACCACATGGCCATGAACATCCGGATAACTACCACTCCTTACAGACAGCAGGACAACATGTTTACCTAAAGTTGTCCGTGGGTATCTTGTCCGGTGGCATCTTTCCCAGGGGCAATCTTCCATGTGGTAGTAGTCCGGAGTAGAAGTCCAAGAGGTAGTTAACCTAACTTCGATGCTAATTTTTCTAACGTTCTTCTTACTGCTGTTTTATCTTATTCTTATGATAATCATACATTCCGGACAATATTATTATCCAGGTCGGACAATTCCCACCCGAACGACTATAACCCGGACAATTACTCCCTAAGTCAATTGCCATCCGCAAACACCATTAACTCCCATCGGTTCATTTTGTTTCCTTTCCCCGTCATTTTGAAAACTTTTTAAAGTACAATTTAGGCTACATTCTTAGACCTATAAATGGCGTAGCATGGGCACAGCCGGTGAGGGGCACTGACATTATGGGGGCACCGGCCTTACTACAGGAGGATGAAAAGTGAATAATCAAGCTCAACGATTACTGAGGGTGCAGGAAGGTGGTCATAAATTATCATCTTCTGTTCACTTTGCCGCCCTTTCTTTCCTCTTTCGGCTATAAAAAAAAAAAAATTCGCCAGCCCTCCAAAATTCGCTCATTGAGGGGGGTGGGGGGCTATCATTCAATCCCTTTTATGTTTTACTTAACAAATTAACAGTATGGCCTGTAAGTATATATTATTTTAAAAAATCGTTTCGGGTACATGGGACCCGGGCACAAATAGTGCCTGAACCAATAAGACTATTTTCTTGGGTCAGAGGTCAAATGACGTGATTCAGACAAAGGTTAGATGTCCTTTCCCGTGACCTTAAACTTGAAAAAATGTGAAGCACGCGCAGACTATAAGATGTAATCTGAGAAGCGGGAGTTTGTTTTTGCCGCTATCGTTCAATCTGGAACCGAAAATAAATATGTTCCACTGGTTACTTCAAAGCAAATTTATATCAATTGGTTTAATACAACTGATCGAAAACTTACGATTTCGGAAACGTGATTGTCTTTGTAAAAGTTAGTTTATTAATTGTCGATATGTATTCATTGTGTTTAGTGAGAACCTTGAGACCATGGTAGGTCCAGAGGCAAGGGGGTATACGGACTACCTCCCCGCCCCTTGGAATGGCGGGAAAAGGAAAAACAAAAAGATTTATATATATTTAGAGAGAGAGAGAGAGAGAGAGAGAGAGAGAGAGAAAGTAAAGGAGAGGGGGAGTCACTTTTTAAAAAAGACGATTTCACCCCTGGCCTCCTATTCTCTTACACCCTCGACCCACTCCACCTCCCCAGTAAGCTCTTGTAGATATGTGCTTCGGGGTGCTGAAAACAGTTCTGCGTGCATGTATTATTCAATACAGAGAAAGAAAAAGAGACGGGTAGGTGGGGGGGGGGGGGGGTAATTAGGGAGGGCAATAGTGGCAGACTGAGATAAAGCGAAAATTATAATGAAGGAAGAAGAGTGACTGGCCGCGGGAGCGTTGCTATAAGGTGGTGGGTGCCTGACGACGATCCTTGAAACTCTGTCGAAAATTTGCTAACATTAAGTAAAAGTAATAAAAACAAACTCCAAGTACAATGATACAAAAAGAACATACAAAAATGTCTTTAAGTTGGCAAATTAGACCGGAAAGGATATCTTTTTTAAAAAAACCCTCAAATTTAAACTCTATCAACAACAATGTACTTGGCGACAATAATGCCACTGGAAGTAGGAACATAAAATAGATGGGTAAGAATCACATGATTATTGATATAACAAGAATATAGTGACAAGGAAACAAAATTACATTTATATAATCTTAATTCATTAAAGTATTGTCGTCAGTCATTACTTTTAACTGCTGAGGGTCAGAAGGTTTGAACTCCGTTCATAGGCGTAGCCAGGGAGGCACAAGGGACATGTCCCCTCTGTTCATCAAAATAGAAAATAAAAACATGCAAAAAAAAACCTCTTTCAATCATTATGAAGCATTTATTGCAAAGGTAAACGTAACCAAATTGCTCTTAAAATCTCATAAACTACAAGGATAATTTTTAAAAAGATTTCTCGCTCGGTCGCAATGCGACCTCGCAACACAACATTATTAGGTATACGTTTGAAGCAAACCGTTAAAAAGGTAAAAAGAACTAATTATTTTCGGGAGCACGTGTAAAGCCCAATAGAGTGAATTTGAACCCTCTCTCATAGGGGTAACCTCACTAGTCATAAGGACCGCTATTCATAGGGACCACTTATTCATAAGGACCGCTATCCATAACGCGTGACTATGAATAGCGGTTTTGTACGAATAGCGGTCCTTCTGAATAGCGAGCAAACCACAGACAAATTTCCTTGCTATTCATAAGGACACCCATTCATAAGGACCACTATTCATAACTACTCATAAGGACCGCTATTCATAGCGCGTGTTAAATGAATAACGGTTTTCTATGAATAGCGGTTCTTATGAATAGCGAGCAGACCCGCTCTCATATTATGCATGGAACTTAAAATATATTCAAACATACAAATCAAAAGTTTATGCATGAATTATGAAGAATTAACCTGTGCAAACACTTTCAATCAATGTAATAAGGCCACAAAAATAAAACTCGCTCGCTTCGCTCGCTCGCAAATGTACACGTGCCATTGTATTATTGCTAATGAAACTACAATAGATAAAATATAAATTTAAATTAAACGCAAAAGACATACGAGGTGGGAGCTGGGGATGCACCCCCCCCCCCCCCCGAAAATATATATTCGGACACCGGGTATGCCTTTCTGTACATTTTTCAAACAAAAAATATTGAAATTTTTGCTCACTCGCTTTCCTCGCTCGAAAAAAAATTAAAAGGTGTCAGCCCCTCGCAAAAATAAGATTACTTGCCAATTATCAATAGATTGATGAAAGGAGCATTAGACGTCCTACCCACCCAATCCTGCAAAAGGATTTTTCCTGAATCACCATTAGTTCAGATTTTTTTTGTGGCCCTCCTTGTTCAAAAAGTCTGGCTACGCCAGTGACTCCATCATGTGTCCATGTTGATTGACATGTGTCAACTTCTAACTATCTCTCAGCAGATTTTTGTTTCACTTCACGTGACACACACACTCTATCTAATCATACATAAGATTCATCTTCAGTTTCAGTTTCAGATTAATTTTCAATAATAATTCACGTTTCAATGGACATCCACATCATATTCTAATCACGAATACAGAAAATTATGATTTGGCAAATCATTTCATGAATGTTACCGTGGTTACGGAATAAAGATGGTTTGGATGAGAAAGAAAGTGAAAGGGCAAAAATCAGCCCAAGCGTTGCAATCGACGATAGTGACAAGACAGGTTTCCACCTCCAGACTACAAATGAGCAAACACCTTTTAATTCATATACTATTCTTTTCATATTCTTTGATTTCATTCATTGTTTTTATTGGAAGATAATTACACTTTGAATAATCAGTCAGACATAAAATACATTTGTAAATAATATACATGTACATCATACTTCTAATTTCAACAAGTGGCACAAAAGTTTCACAACATATTGACATGGGCCCCGTTGCATAAACCTCACCATTAATGGTAACTCTGCTATCAATGTTAACTACCATGGTAACATCACTCAACATCCAATCAAAATCAAGGTTTCCATGGGAGTTACCATTGATGGCAAAGTTACCGTTAATGGTAAGTTTTATGCAACGGAGCCATGTGGTCTGCTTAACCCATTGCAGTCAATCCAGCCATCATAATGCCTGACGCACCCGTGATTTGTTAATTTATAGGACAGCGTCAGCGACTGACGGGTTCTTTGACACGTAATGATTGTGTTCAAGACAGTGCTAAGCCCGGCGTCATTTGCTGACGTTAATTATGACAGCGTCAGTAGATTGTATAGTCTTTTGCGCGTTATGAAAGAGTGAGATATCGTTTGAAAAAGTAATTTCAAAATGAACAGAGCAAACAATACTTTGAATAGCTGTCGTATGGGTTAATAATTGCCTTCACAGGCTCAATTCGCGCAAGAAATGACGCAATTAAAGTGACAGTCAATTGAAGCTCCTAATGGCGCCATCTTTCGACAGGATTTGAAAAGTGTCTGTGCCTCTAATTTTCCCATCATGCCCCATTCTAGTTTGTAGAAGCTTAGAATGTATCTGTAGGCAATTTTACACGTGTGCAACGTCAAAAATAATGGTTTTAAATATAAAATGTGCCTATTTTCCAAACATCTGTTTGTCAAAATTTAAAATAAAATGCAATTAAATTTCAAATTATGATCTCAATTTAGCCGTTACTGTAAGATGGCGCTGTTCAAGTTTTGCCAGTTTAATACCATTTTAAAATGAATTATGACGCCTCGTGGGAGCCGGAATAAAGTGTACGAATCACCTGAAAAAATAATTTGTGTAGAGCTAGAAAGTATAAAATCAACCTCAAAGAACTGTGTCTGGTATTCTATAGGTCAATAGTTAATGAATATGAAGGAAATAGAGGATAACATGAAAATGCTCGCGCGGAACCGAACTACGAGTTTGGTTCCGCGCAAGGCTTTATCTTGGCGAGCGAGTTGTTGTTGTTGTTGTTTTTGGTTTATTGGCGCTTATCATTCAAGAGTGAATATTTACGCCTTTTCTATATTATATAGAACGGGTGCGTCGAGTAGTCTACTCACGAGTCGCTCTTACGCTTATAGAGAGTGTAATTAAAATTGCAATATCTCTTTATAGAATTAATATTTGAAGCCCATATTTTGAATATAGTTTAACGAAATGAAACCTCTAACATAGAAAGCAAAATTATTTTTGTTGATTGGTATCCTTTAAGTAAAAATACAAACGGACATTACCATGTTGACCTAAATGTTGCTATATGTTACTCTTTTCGCGCTCTTTTACGACAGCACATAAAACATTTGCTCTTCAGTATTGTGTCTTCCTTGTCACATAATACTCGTACGACGCATTCCAACAGACACGTCAAGGCAAGAAGCCCGCCAACCGTAAGGACTGTTTCAATCAGAGCACCTGCCCTCCCTTTAGCCAGGTTCCCGACCTCCACGTCACCAAACCCGATGGTTGACATCATCACAAAAAGGTAATAAACACATGTGATGTAAGTCCACCCATCTTCCTCCAATTCGGGAAATTTAGACCGTAAGAGATATGAAAATAGCAAAATCCACAGAAAGAACGTTAAAAGAACGAACCAAACTGGAGGCTGCGGGTTAACGCAGCTTTTAATCGTTTCGTGATTCTTAACTCCGGTCGGGACCACTGTGACGTCACTTTCCAAACCCGGATGTTCCTTCTCCATCCCTCCAGAAATCCTGGATGAAGATTGTGGCATGGAGTTTAGAGAGTCAACACCCTGAACATGACCAGGGTACAGGCTTTGGTCTCTGGTAGAGCCAGATATGGTCCAGGCCATCTTTGCTTGAGGAACATCCTTTTTGTCAAGATTTGTCGATCGGTTGTCGTAGATATCCGAACGATAATTGGTCGACACATCGGGCGCGCTCGTCTGCTGACTTTCGACAAGATTTATGGCGACAGCGACCCGTGCTTTTTCCACTGGACAACACCAAGAGACTCGGAGGAACTTTGGCGTCATGGCGATCAGACAACGGTAGAAGGCATAGATGATGTTGTTGGAGATTGCACCCAAGACCCTCATCACTTTAATGTTGAATACGATGCCGAATGCTCCATAGAAGATGCACATCAATTGGCCAATCTGCGTCGTGGGTGTCAAATGTCCAAAACCTACCAACAAGAAATAATAGAAAGAAATTAAAGAATATTTGATGTAATAATAAAATAAACGAGGAAACGAAAAAGTTCCTTTTCACTCTCAATAATATGGGAATAAACCTCCACGATATCATAGGCGTAGACAGGGGCACAAGGGGGCCATGCCCCATGATCATCCGCTAAAAAAACGAGGAGGGAAAAGGTCATCCACAGAAATGTGTGTTTAACTATGTGACTCTGTCATTTTGTGTGTCACCCCCCCCCCCTCGTCTATACCCCCCTCCCTGCTCCACAAGTCTGGCTACGCCAGTGCATATAGGCCCACATAATTTTATTAAGATGCATTTATTCAGCCTTATTTATGAAGGCTGGTCAGCCTGGCCTCATCAGTAATATAAACGCTGCATTACCAGATGGAAGCTCTTCATAAAATAATGATAATGATAATAATAATAAACCGTTCTTGTATAGCGCCTACCACGTTATAACGTCCCAATGCGCTTCCAAAAGGTTTGGATATTATTACCCTAGCTTTAGCTTCGGCGGCTGTAATCAGCGCACAGAGCATTTCAAGCATGTCAAGGAATAAATCCTGCCCGTTACCCATTTACACCTACATGGAGAGAGACAACTGTAGATAAAATGCTTTGTCTAAGGGCATTCGCAGAGATTTGAACCCTCAACCGTTTGATTGAGAGTCAAGTGAATGAACCACTATACCACAATATTCCCACCATACAAATATAAGAATAAAGGTTTTTAAAAAATTATTAAAATTATGACACTATAACCTATATAAAGGAACGGACAACAGGAACGGACACCAGACACTAGCATTTCCCAATCAATCTCAGTATGAGAAAGAGCGATGGACCTATCCTACATGACAAAAATAATTATATTGAATGAGATCGAAATGAGGTGAAACTTGTGGCAACTGAGTAGTCATTTGAAAGATTTTTTGTATTTCTCACAACTTCAAGTCTTTTTATTGATACATAAAACCCCAATCTCTGAAAATCTTCAATCTTATCCCTCTACACCACTGATCTCTACGGAAAAAAAACTTTCCTAGACAAGGGCGTAGGCTGGTTTGGGCATGGGGAGGTGCACATCTTGGGGAGGTGGAACTAAAGTTTAGAAAATTAGAATAGATATCACATCACAAGCAAGCTTTTCCTGGACGATACAGTGTAGGTTATGTAGGTGTTTAAGTATTGTTCAGAAAATTATAAAGCTTGTGATTTGGTACCTAGCCTATAAGCTGCTTTGTTAATCAAATGATTGCTTACCTGATGTCAGTAATCATTCAATCAGCAAAATATCATTCAACAAGTCAAAACTATTTCCAGTAAAAACATTTACTCTTGAAGATGGCTGGTTTTATTTTAATTTAAATGTCGATTTAATCTCAGCTTATGCTGAATTCTGTCAGGCCACATTGCCTCCTTGATTACAACATATCTAAATCCAAGATTATGATGCCTAGGAAGGTTCATAATGTTAGTTTTAAATATACTAATAATGGTCAAGGGTTACAAAGTACATCAACTGAGAAATACTTGGGTCTTGTGATAAATAACACTTAAAATTGGAATGATCATTGTACCGAATTACATGTAAAGTGCAATAGACCTTTTTGGTACATAATACGGAGGGACTGCGTTGACTGACCAAAACCAGTTTTAAAAACCCTTTACAGAATCTTTAGTACGCTCATGTTTGGATTATTGTTGCACAGCATGTGATCCATACAGAAACAAAGCGGTAGCCAACTGATTGTAAAGATTAAAAAAAACGTTTTACGTTATACGTAAGAATGTTGAACAAAGACTGGAGTAGTACATGTAGTTACAACACTTTGTTACAAGAATTTAGTATGAATACATTAGAGAGTAGACGAAAGTACCTCCAACTTATTTTTTAGTGTTATAAGCTTGTTAATGACATCACATATATAGGACGTAATAACATGTGCAAACCTGCGAACAGAATTGGAAGAACAGATCATCATAACTTAAAGATGCATGTACCCAGAACAGCAAGAACAGATTATTATTATATGAACTCATTCTATCCGAAAACTACAAACGACTGGAACAAACTCCCTAAAAGTATAGTCAACATGAAAACTCTTGGCTTGTTTCAAAAAAGTGTTAAAAACCACCTCAACCTGCAGAGTTAAAGGCCAAGTCCACACTAATATCAAGTTGATTTGAAAAAGTAGAGTAAAATTAAACAAGCATAATGCTGAAAATTTCATCAAAATCGGATGTAAAATAAGAAAGGTTTGACATTTTAAAGTTTCGCCTATTTTCACAAAACAGTTATATGCATAACACGGTGGATATGCAAATGAGATAGCTGATGGTGTCACACACTCACTATTTCTTTTGTATTTTATTATATGAATTATAGAATATTTCAATTTTTGCAGATTTGACAATAAGGAAGCTCTTCCTTGAATCACAATATGTTACAACAATGACAATTCCACAAGTTCAGTGAGGAATCAATTTTTGTTTCACATCATAATGAGGAAAAAAATGAAATATTTCACATTTCATATGATAAAATACAAAAGAAATAGTGAGTGGATGACGTCATCGGTTCCCTCATTTGCATACCGACCAGGATGTGCATATAACTGTTTTGTGAAATTAAGCGAAACTTTAAAATTTCGTAACTTTCTTATTTTACATCCGATTTTGATGAAATTTTCAGCATTATGCTTGTTTAATTTGACTCTATTTATTGAAATCAACTTGATATTGGTGTAGACTTGGCCTTTAATTTTACAAAAACCTATCATTGCATATATATCACCATGCAACTCTGTGCTTGAAATGTTACAATCATAAAAACCATGACTGCACTTTCAACCAATCAGATGATAGGATTAGGAAAGATTCTTAAAGTGAGGTATATAAAGGATACTGAAGTCAAGCGGGCTTTCTGGGCCCGGGGGGGGGGGGGGGGTCACTCAGAGACTGAGTGAAGTGGTACCCATGCCGGGTACCCATGCTTGTCAAAAAAAAAAAAGTCGAATGAAAGGATCAGATGACGTCTTTGGGGGAAAAGGGGTGTTTTTCAGTCTTACATTCGACGGTTTTGAGAAAACGGGGTGTTTTTCAGTCTTACATTCGACGTTTTTTTTTTTCTTCTTTTTTCTTTTTTTAGAAAAATGGGTGTTGTACAGTCTAACATTCGACGTTTTTTGAGAAATAGGCGTTCTTCGACATTTGTTGGTACATTTTCCTACGCCATTTATGCCTTTTAAGGGTATATTTTACAATATCCTTTTAGAGGTAGAATTTGACACCAAGAATTACTTCCTTTTGGGTCCAGTTTTGAGGTGCTTAGACGAGCATGGGTACCACTTCAGTCCGCGAGTGACCCCCCCCCCCCCCCAGGTTCCGGGGCGTTTAAGTAATCTCTGTTTCGGGCGTCAGTTTCGGGTGTTATAGGTGCGAAAGGGTTTTAATTAACTATAAGTCTCGCGGTACTGTCGTCATGAGACAAGAATGGATTTGGCCGACCTCTATGGATGGCCTGACTTTTAGTATAAGGTTTGGGGCAGAAATCAAGACTAATAATTCTTTTACAGAATGTTTCGGGTCATGTGCCCCCTTGTTTTTGAAGCTGTTGAAAGGAGGAAAAAAGTTTTTTTTTTTTTTTTTTTTCAGGGGCGGAACTCCTATGCCTCCGCGGGGGGGGGGGGGGGTGCACGTGCACCCAGTGCACCCCCCCCAGCCTACGCCCTTGCTAGAGATGAGTGCTCTACACCCCTTCGCCCATCTGAACATACCCCCTCCCCCATTTCTTTAATATCATTATAATTCTAACCATTATCACACATCATAACTTTAATAATCATTTAGTGAGTGATATTATTACTACACATATGGTCATCATTATTATGTACACGAATTTTTTCACTGTTTTTTCCCCTTCCTTATGCTTATACTCGATGTCTACAATTGTATTTTTTGTTATATCTTCCGCAATTCGGCTTTTAGCCTCTACAAATTTCATGGATTTTTAAACTCCAAATATCTTTGTATATTATCATTTGTATTTACACGTTTACATAATGAACCTTTGACTGTACTGAATTAAATTGAAAATACCTATGGTCGATACGACGGTGAGGCAGAAGTGAAATCCTCCTCGAAAGTCCCACTGGTAAAGGTCTTCGAGCCCGATGACTGGAGCGAGGTCTTGGATGAGTGCCTGGATGATTCGCGTGTCGTTGGTGAGCGGATACTGACGCTGGTCGAGACCCGCCTCCATTCCGACCTGCCAAATCTGAGATGGAGTCGCAGAAATGAAGGAAATTTTTCTTTAAAAGCCACCAAAACGAGTCTTTTGGAAAACTATATTTGTTTGATTGATAGGCTGATCAAGACGATAACACAGAAACTATTCTCTTTTGTGAGAAACTATAAACTATCGATAATGATAATAATATTTTGAATTTATAGCGCTTATACGATGTCTTTAAGTGCTTAACTGATATATCATTAACCCGGTCATCGGCTTCAGGCTTAATATTATTGTATGCACCTTCTCCACTCCCTGGCGAACATTCAACAAATTAACAAACTTTAGTTCTGCTGTGCAGTGATTATTCATATTGCTTGGGTTTGGCAAACAGGATAATTTTTGATACTTCATATTTCCTATAGACTGAAATTCTACTTTTCCATTATAGTCGTACAACAATTACTAATCGTAGTAATGTTAGTATTAACAGAATAGTAGTAGGAGCAGCGGCAGCAGCAATAGTTGTAGTAGTAGTAGAAGTAGTAATCCCAGGAATGGTAACAGAAAAAGTTATATTTGTAACTAACGTAGTCCAGAGTATGAAATATTCACTAATTAATTAAAAAGGAAGGGTAGATATTTCGTTTAATTACATTTATTGGTCCAGATTTAAAAAAAAAAAAAAAAAACCGCTTGAAAAAGAAGCACAAATTTGCTCACCTCATGTAGCCTCTCCTCGATGTTTCTCCGTGTATCAACCTTGATAGCATGTGAGTGTTCTGCTTCGAGGTAGACAAAGAGAATAGATCCCAGTGAGAGATAGATGATCCACAGTGTGAACCAGAACGTAGCAGTGAAGAACAACATACATCTCCTCTTCCAAACATGTTTCCATCCCAGTCTTTCTGTTGATTTCTCATCCATCCTGGCTCCTGGCTTCAATGAAGGGACGCTTAGAAGTCCAAGTTTAGTGGTACTCAACATTGACTTGATCCAACGAATTCCACCCGGACCAGAACACAAGCCGGACAAAAATATCCTGGAGCTGGCAAGAGACAACCAAGAGGCTCCTTAAATATTGCTCAGGCTATTCTAACTGCTTTTGAGGCGAAATCGACAACAAATAATTAATTTCAGGGCTATATCGGGAGGAGAGACCCGAGGGTTACAGTGATTCAGTTCGCTTTTCCCCTCCCAGGCACAGGTGATGCCAAATACTTAATAATAATAATAATAAAATTAACAAAAGAAGAAAATGTTCAATTTCCGCACATCTGCATGATGAAGCTTCGACCTCATTTCATTCGATGCACTTGACACAAAACAAATCCTAGACCCGACCAAGGCACATCTATCTTTCTTCATTTACTGTGATTAAAGCCAATTGATTCACTAGAAATTCAATTCATGTCCTCTTAGATACGATCTTCATTGCCCTGGATGCCTGATGGCTCAGTGATAGAGCAGTGGTTTCTTAACCGCGAGGTCCCTGGTTCGAAACCAAGTAGATGCAATAGTGTCCTTTGGTAAGGCATTAATCCTCATTTCCTAGGCCTTCGGATTGGACTTTAAAGCCGTAGGTCACCCTGGTTGCCTCCCTATATATAATCTTAGCAGTCGGGTAACATAAATTGTCAATCAATCAATGCCCTACCTGTCCATCAATAGCTAGGATCCAATCAAATCTACTCTCCAACTCAGTCCAACGTCTTTTGAAAATCAAATTCAGTCCCCATAAATTAGAGATGATGTGATCCTTTTTCCTCTTTTGTAACCCAATGCGAATGATCCGCCAATTTTTTTGAATGATCCAATCGAATTGGTCAACACGAATCAATTCAAACGAATATCCAGCCTTTCCCACTGACAGTTTCGCAATAGATAAGAGAAAAATGATGGACGGTGGAATAGAATTGCAGGCAAGCGGACAGTGGATATAAAGATATCCATTAGTGACAATTTAAGAGTTTGTTTACCATGACCTTTCCACAGAAAAGCTATAATTATGACATTTTCTCTTCTTCTTCTTCTTCCTTCCATGTAAAAGCCCTGATACTTAGCGCTAAGTGGTTTTTGCATTTAGTCCTCTCACAAATTTACCTAAAATATATTTTTAATGTTTCCGTAAACAATGACAATGCTATAATTGATCAGTATTACGTAATCCCATCTGGAGATATTTGCAACGGGGTACATTAATTCGTCTGTTTAAAGAGTGTCAAGAAAAACGAGAGTGCTACCACTCAAAATGACATGGCATTTTTGTTTGTTAATTAATTTTTAGGCAATTAGCAAGGGTAAATAGGACGGTAGTGGGAGCGGAGGGGTATTCAGATTTTCAGATTTAGATTTTATTTCATTACATTTTCATTTTTCAAAGTATATAACAATAAGTATTATGAAGTTGACAATATTCAAAATAATTGACAACACAACTTAGTGCATAAATATTTTTCGATCATTACAAGTAAAACAAAGTGCATTAAAGTTTGAGTTGTGAGAGAAAAAAAAAGTAACATCAATGAAGACTACGTAAGATTAATTTTATGAAAATGAGAATGAAAACAGAGACCAGCTTAGAAGCAAGAGCTTGTAGAAGCGCTGGTCCCTGGCAAAAAGATAAAGCATGAATACAGTACATAAAAAGAACTAGACAGGGCAATCATGCATAAAATGCCCAATAAAAGGGAAAAAAGAAGAAGACAGATACATGGCCATGGAAAGCAAACAAATTATAGACATAACACACTTTCTATCGAAGAGAAAGTATTGAAAAAATATTGTAAACACAAAAAGCTGGAAATAGTAATAGGAAAATAGTAACGTTTTAAAGGAGTAAACTTTACAAAAGACGGAACAAGAAGGACAAAGTGACAGGTGGGGGTTAGGACGGGAGGGTGGGAAAGGGACAAGATCTTGAAGGTTTCATTTCGTCTATAGATTTTGCTACACAGGTAAACATCAATCGTCATCAGGATCACTGAGGGATCAATGTTCATAAAAAGCAATTAGTGATTTTTTTCAATTTACGTTTGAGCGTACTTAGACTTATACTGTCTCGTATATTTAAAGGGAGGGAATTCCAAAATTTAGGAGCAGTAAATGAAAAAAGTATTCTGGGTTAATGCTGTACGAGTTCTTGGCAAGTGATACAGATTGATTTGTCTAGTGGGATAATGATGGATTTCGTTATTTACTGTAAATATATTATTGAAGACAGTGGGCAATTCATGGTTATGATACTGAAACATAAGTACAGCAAGACTGAGGGTAAGGGTAGTATTGAGAGATTTGTATCGTATTGAGGGTATGCATAGTATTGAGAGATTTGTATCGTAAATGCTGCAGAAGATTCTGTGTATATTATTGTGTGGGACAGAGGAAGGAAAAGGGGGAGAGAGAAGGAGGGAGCGAAAGAAAAAGAGACATAGAGAGAGACAGAGACAGAGAAAGAATGCACTTTGCAGACTCCAGATTTAATTTTTGGTGCAGATGGGATGGTGTATATTGTATCGCGCAATCTTTGTAAGGCAAGGAAGGGAGAGAACAAAATAGAGAGAGAGAGAGAGAGAACTAGAGAGAGAGAGAGAGAGAGAAAGAGAGAGAGAGAAAGTGAGTGAGAGAGAGAGAAAGAGAGAGAGATAGGGGGGGAGAAATAGAAAGAGAGAGAGAGAGAGAGAGTAACTTTCCAATTTCATAATGAGTTTTCAGTGAGGGTATGTTGATGAAGAAACTCTGTTTTATCCGTATGGGTGAAATATTGCAACACGTTTCTTTCAACATCGTATTTTTCAATCTCATTCAATTTCATCCTCACATGTACATGTATAATTGTACATGAACACATAAGAAGCTTTTCTAGCAATCTAGATGATTCATTAGTTACAAAATAAGACAAAACATAACGATTAATTCACAAATACATGAGCTATATCATTGCAATTATCACATTTTATTTAGAAAAGCAATTAATATGGATCAAATGGTACTACAAAAATAAAATCTCTAAAATTAACCATATTCAAAGTAAATGCAGTTTATACAATCTATTATCAAACATGATTAATCTGCATTTTTATTATAAAAATTACTAATCATAAAAAATGGCATTGCATTTTCCATCAAAGTTAATACAAATACTCAAACAGTATTAAAGCTTTTTTATACTAATATTCTACGAACATTAATGTTTTTAAATTCAATTCCACGCTCCCTTACCTGATATAACTATGCATTTCAAGTTGTCATACATTTCTAAGTAAACACTGAATGTATTGCTTTTAAAGTATGATCTGAAATCAAAACTCGAGTGTTTTAAAACACGTAATACACTTTTGTTAAACTTCATTTTCAATAAAATTAAGGGTACCGACACAAACAATAAGTTTTTAAAATAAGATAAGCCCTAAAACAA
The DNA here is from genome assembly GCA_025618425.1 of Heliocidaris tuberculata. Taxonomy (NCBI): domain Eukaryota; kingdom Metazoa; phylum Echinodermata; class Echinoidea; order Camarodonta; family Echinometridae; genus Heliocidaris; species Heliocidaris tuberculata. The sequence goes on from CM046847.1 coordinate 20,148,284, forward strand.
GAAACCTACATTGTCTATTAAACACTGAAGTTGGAAACGAATCATAAAGTCTGTCTTTCATCTTTAAATTTCCATAAAGAATCAAACAGATAAGATCACTATTTGATTTTTTTTTTCTACAGCTAAATAATCTGTGATGAAAATCAAAGTCTCAAAAACTTTATGAGTAAAATGAAAGACAAAAAGATGAAAATCTAAGTCTTAGATATCTTTCATAGAGTACTGGTCTCTTACATGACACAAACAGCATCTCAAGTCTGATAAAGTCCATGGAGGAAATTGAATTTTATGGAGAAAGGATGATAATACTGATAATCTAAAAGGGAAATACTTAGTAAGACTTGTTCATGAACATGTAGGCCTACATGTTTAATTTTTTTGTGCATGGTTCTGAAAGAAAGATTTCTCTGGACATTTAATGGACAACCATGACTTTGCCAGAGTCCTACCTAACACAGCACACAAGAATGTATGTAAGTGCATGTATTATGGATTCTGACCATACTATCATGGGTGACTTGTTTATTTGATCCCATTGCCTCTTTGACAAAGTATTTGATCATATCTGTTGACAGACTCGCTAAAAAACAAAGCATAACAGGCCTCTTTAAACCGTCATGCTGAATGTTGAATACTTACAATGTATGGGTGGATGTTTCTAAATTTAGGCAAGATTAAAAAAAACACATAAATATGATATTCATATTTTAGACAGTTCCCACACTTTATGTGAAGTAGCTATGAACCCACATCATATCTGCTCAATAATCAATAAAACTCATGGTATGGCATATCAGTAAGAGAATATCAATTTACATGATTTGGATCGGGGGGAGGGGGGGGGGGGGGGTCAAGATCAACATGTAGCTGCAATGGCTCAACCAACAGAGGGTGCATTTCAGTTCACTTCATATACATGTACACATACTTTACTCAGACGAAGATAACATACATGTATAAGTACACTGAGACATAATACAGACAAGTAAAGGATACAAATTTACTTACAGGATACATTACTGATCTTAGAAAATTTAGCAAAATGAAGCCTTACTGGTTCAGTGAAGGAGAACTGCTACATGGACACACATAATATTTCATTGTGAAAAATGCAGCTCTCAAAATCGAGCTGCTTCTTCACTAGCAGTAAGATATTGGATAGAAACACTTACCATATCTTAATATATGAAATTATTAGTACACAATATAAACCTTTCAGGAGAAAAATTCAACACAGAATATTTACAATGACATATAAACATGTTTTGGGCCTACAATGTCCAACATACAGGTACAAATGCTTTTTTTCACAACCCGTTAAGGACGGTTCACAAATCTTTCAAGAGTATTTGACAAAACTTTTCTCCAGCTCAGCAATCAATGAATCATGGTCCACTGGAATAACTTCCACATTCTTGCGCTTACTTCTTGCCAGAGTCAATGACTGCCTCTAACATCATGAGAGCTGCATCACCGGCATCAGATGGGACCTTTAAAAAATGAGACATAGATAGACAAATATCAATACTGCTGACTTTAGGTATGTTTCTGTGTGTACTTAGGGTCACTGTAACAACAAAAGCGTAGACAGATTTCAAGTTTCTGCTCCGTTTGTCCATTTGTATTTGCCATTCAATTCAATTCGAAATTTCGAATTCAATTTATTTACATTTAAAAATGAATTACAATTGAAATGACTTTATGCTGCTCCAAGACAGCTTAATTAAACCATGGGCACATACATGTAGGAGTTGTTTCAGGTGATCAGGGTATGGTAACATTACTTTTTTTTAAGAGGATGGTTGTAATTGTCCTAGATGGGTACTAGATGTCCCTGAGGTGTTTGTTTTTGAAGTTTAGTCCAGGGTTGATAGTCTGGGGAAGATGTCCTGTCAAGGTATAGAGCACATGAAAGTGTTCTGGCAGGCCAAGGCAGAGAGGGCAGTTCTGGACAATTTAGGTGCTTAATAAGACTTTATCTCTATCTTCATTTCGTATTCTTGAACCTGAATGAGAGAATACAGTATGGCTCACCATATGACCAGCCTTCATTATCCAGAAGAAAGCAAAATTCTCATAGCTCTTGTAGAAGTAAGCTGTATCCCCTTGCTTTGATGGGACGTACTCTGGCGTCCATTTTGTTTGGTTGAAATGAACAAGCCCTGGCCAGGTTAGTTTCTGTACCCATAATTCAGTGCCTTAGAAAAAAAAGAAATGAAAGTTTGCAGGAGGCCCCCTAAAGCTTGAATACAAGTTCCATAAATATTTGTGTAGTTAAGTTGCTTCCTCAATTAGAAATTTCATATACAGCATTCACAAGTAGTTATCAGCCTCAAGCATGTGCACTAAAGAAATTTGTATGTTTTCTATCAGCTTATCAATATTCATTATCAATTTTTGCTTTTAAAAATCATTATTCTATGCTTAAATACCAGACAGTCCACAATTCTCACATACATATGGTGTACAACCACAAAAGTGTTCTGATTTGTATCTGAAGCACAGAGTCAATGTCAAAATGTCTGTACAGAATCTGATGAGTTTACTTTAATAAGATAAAGTTGAGTTCTGTTCATGTGATTACATTGTGAAAGAAACTGTCTCAAAGCAAATGGCAAAGGTTGATCATATCTATATTATGTAAGAGTCGGTGTACACTGTCGGGTATTGGAATCCTCAGAACGATAAGAAAATAAGAAATTGACCCACTCTTGCTGAAAAGCACATGCACTGCACACAAAAACGGATATATGGGATTGCACACATATGTGGCATGAATGAATGGTCCAAACACTTCAGCTATTTCTAATCATATAAAGAGCAACCATTTTAGGGGACAGTTCTACTATGATGTTCTTCAAAACTCAAATAATAAGAATGAGAAAGCTCACAATTATTTTTTTCACCTTATCCAGAACTCCATCTTCTCTTTAAACCCTACAAAATTCTGTGCATAAACATAGATAGAATAGAAAAATCCATAGAAATAAGAGGAATTTTTCACTCACCAGGTGTATCACAGATGAGATCCAACTGACCATTGTAGACGATGACACGTAGATCTGAGTTTGTAACTAGGTCGTCAACTGGATGGTTAACAAGAAGCAAAGGAGATTGATATACTTTAATTCAACAACACTTGTATCAAGAAATAACTGATACTTTCAGGGCATACGATTATTTGCCAGATGAAAGAATTGCAGTCATGCCCCCTTTCACCCAAAGACAATCTTGCTCTACCAGTGGTTCAAAATATGCACACTTCATTCTATTCACATCTGCGGACATGTGCCTGATTAATATGGTACTAATGATGGTGTAAAGTGGATAAATGATAATGATTAATATTACTGGGCTCATTGTTACAGGTAATACATATTACATAACAACATTGCCCTAGATATATCAATATTTCCCTCATCTACTAGCAATATGATTATACTGAGGCAACATATATGATCATTTCCCCCTCAAAGCTAGTCAATATTATAGGAATATTGCAAACTGATAGCAAGTAAGCTTACCAATACTGATGACTGGCTTCATGAAGTCCTCACTCTGTTGAACAAATACCTCTCCTGATTGCCCTGTAGATGGAAGGTTAATTTCAATTCCTTTCTAGTCAAAAGTGTCATAAAGCAATTTGGTTGCGATTCTGTTCATATTCTCCTTTTGTCAGAGAGAGCATTTGTTCATTGCTTTTTAGAGAAGATTTATAATAGTCCATATATGCAAAACAGATATGAATTACCAAATATGTAAACTAAGCAGTATGGTCACTGACTAAAACAGAATAAAACTTTCTCTTAAAAGTTTCATAACATTGAGAGCTCTATAAAATTAACGATGTCCAGAATCCATACTCCATAGGTAAATAAAAGAGCATGATTTCCTAGATCTCTATCTAGAGGCAGAACCATGGTACAGTGTTTAACTCACTCGACTCTCAATCAAGAGATTGAGGGTCCAATCTCTGCCTGGTGTGTATATCCTTAGACAAGGCATTTTATCTACAATTGTCTCTCTAAAGCCAAATGTTAAATGGGTATCTGGCAGGATTTATTCCTTGAAATGCATTGGATGTGTGCTGACAGCCACTGGAGCTAAAAGCTAGAGTGATTTTTTTCCAGTACAATTTGGAAGCACACAGGGACTTAATATCATTATATGAATTGCACTACACAAAAAATGAAATATCATCATCATAATTTGCAATCTGATATTGCTGCTGTTTTCTGCGAAGATCCTCACAGAGATAGAAAAATGTTTGCCTACAGATTTCATTTTCTTTTAAGAGAATTAAAACTACATACCTCCCCACTCCACACTATCAGGGATACCAAGCTTCTTCTTGATTGGTCCATTCATAAGCTCACTCAAAGCATCGTTCTGGTATACATCCAGGTGACGTCGTCTCAATCGTTCTGCAAATGACAGAATAAGAAAGAAAGAGATAAAAATAGGGACCAAGAAAGAGAGAATAACATATATATATATATATGATAAAGAGAAAAAAAATACACAAAGGTGGTTTCATGCTTTAATCCAACATTTATTGTTCCTGTCGAGAATTTTTGACACTTCCTAGTGCCTATATTAAAGAAAGAGACAGAAGGAGGGAGAGAGAGTGAGAGAGAGAGAGAGAGAGAGAGAGAGAGAGGAAGACAGACAAGAAATATGCATACTTATGAATGAAGTGAGATCTAAAAACAAGAAAAAGAAAAAGAAAAGAATGCAACTTCCTTACATTTCAAGCTCTGCAGCTTGATTTCTTATTGTGTGGGTTAACCAAATTTGAGCTTTTACATTATATCATTAATTAGACTGGAACAAAAAAACCTAAATTGTTTACAGAAAGATATGGTAGTGGATCCTATTTCTGAACACTTTTCAGAAAATCAACGATAGCAAATAAAATATCAAACGAATATCTGTCAAACTTACATAATGAATGCTTAAAGTCCTACGGAAAATGGAATTGGTGGAATTTGAAAAAGACAACGTAGATCTAATACGATATTCCCTTCTGAGCGAACCCCTTCCCAACGACGCAGCGTTTTGGTCCCTTGAAAAAGGTATTGTATTACTGAACGTGTGAAACCCATGGGAAAAAGACACAACCTACCCCGATTTGGGGCCAACGGGGTGACGACTGATGGTGACGAGAGAGCAGGTTATAAGATATTACTTATGTTTTTTGCCTCATTTTATGATCTTCTGCCCTGTGTTCTGTGTGTCAAATAATGTGGAGAACATACGCGTAGTCCCAAGCGTATGAAAGCCATTTTAGACCCTTAACTGTATGCGTTTGGTAATACAATGCTGTTCGGTAATACAATCCATGACTATACACTGAAGCAATGCTGTCATATTTTAAACTGGTAGAAATAAATGGTAAAACAAAGAACAATTAAGAACAATTAAAGGGATAGTTCACCCCGATTACAAGTTGGTTTTAAAAGAAGCAGAAAAATTAAAGAAACATATTAGTGAAGGTTTGAACAAAATCCGATAAGAAATAAGAAAGTTATGAATTTTTAAAGTTGTGATCAATCAGACACAAATTGGTAACTCCGAGGTGTATCTTGCGAGCTCTTCTCCCATTTGCCCTGTACCCCAAAAATCAATAATTTTCATTTTCTCTAAAGGAAATATTCAGTCATACATGCACCTTAGATATAATCATTACTCATATGTTTTTACACAAAACCTGTGTGAAAAAAATCTATTCCTTCATCAAAAACTAAGAAAATGAAAATTTATAAAAATTTTCTGTACTGAGCAAATGGGAGAGGAGCTCGCAAGATACGTCACGGAGTTGCCAAATTGTGTCTGATTGATTACAACTTCAAAAATTCATAACTTTCTTATTTCTTATCGGATTTTGCTCAAACCTTCACTGATCTGTTTCTTTAATTTTTCTGCTTCTTTTAAAACCAACTTGTAATCAGGGTAGACTATCCCTTTAACATGGCAGATATTTGGGTTGGCTTTAAAAGGATCATTACCTAAAGGAGTAGCATCCTTTGCAGCTTCATCAGGGACGTTGTGCTCCAAGATGTTGTAGAAATTCACGTTGTCTGAGTACTAATGAAACATAAGAAAAACAGAATACCAGTATTTGCATGATTAATACATTAAGGGAATACATCAATTGAAGGAAAATAAAATTCAAGAATATCATACAAATTATCTTGATATAAAGTCTATCATACCATATAGAAATAAATCAAATGAATAATAACACAAAAATAGTTTAAAAATTCAATCAACAAAATATGCATTCTTAATAAAAATAATCATTTCTTTAAAAGGAGTTTTTAATCAGTATATAACATACCATTTCAATTACACTTTCTGCCTCACCCCACAGTTGAGTGGACTGACTGTAGTTCCCTTGGTCAAAGGCCTCTTTGGTTTTCACTGCTACTGCCTGCACAGCCTCAAAGCCAACAGTTTCAAGCAATGACTATCAAGACATTAAAAACAGAAATTTGTTTTAAAGTAGAGTCTGACCTTCCTGTAAAAGCCAAACAACTGTCCTCTTTTTAAAACGAAAATGAAACAGTGCCTTCATAAGCTTAAAAACCTTTATAAACTTAAACTTATAAACCTAAAAAATGAGGAATGACGTTAATGTTTACATTATATTAAGAGAGACAGAAAAACCTCTTTTTTTATGTTGATTTATTTTAATATCCCACTATTAAAATCACATTTAAAAAAATTACAAAGCATTTAAAGAGGAAAATGCTAATTTTTGTCTGAAATCATAGTAGAACAATACACTCTTGGGAAGAATAAGCCATCCATGGCAATGGAAGGGATTAAGAATGTATACATCTAACTTAGTTTTAATGTGTTTTTTTTTTTGTGCTTAAGACACACTGTGAAAAAAAAAAAAAAAAATGAAAGAAAATTTGATACTCACTGTTGCCTTTAGGTATGGTCCCCATGTCATTACATAATCTGGAACAAACCAAACAAAAATATCAATAACCCTACTGTATTTCATGATGAACTATAAGAGTGATTTTGCATCACAAAATAATTGAGATAATATCAAATTAAAAAAAGAGAAAATACCAATTTTGAGAAGATTGTGTAGCAGAAAGTATTTGACAAAGGTGTTGTGGTCTAGTGGATAGGTCACCGGACTGTAGATCACATGGCACGGGTTCGAATCCCAGCCTGGCACTAACGTCCTTTGGCAAGACATTAAACTACATTTGACACTCTCAACCCAGGTATAGTAAATGGGTACCGGTAGGAATTTATTCCTTAAAGCTTCAGCACCCTCATTAGGGCAGCCAGGCTGAGCCGGGATAATAATCCAAAGCTCTTGGGAAGCGCATAGAGACATTGACAAATACATTATATGTGCTATACAAGAACTGCATACTATTATTATTATTATTAAGGTAATGATTTTTGGTAGGAGAAAAAGGAGTGGAACCATCACAGACAGTAAAATGCGATACCCTTATGGTCACCAGGTATATGTATTTGAGATGATACAGTACCACATAAATGCTCTATAAAAGACCAAAAGAAAAGAATGCATCATTACACATTAGAAAGTAATATGATACTCTTTGCATGTATCAAGTCTCCTAAATATCCAAGAGTTATTACCTGTATATGCTATCATAGAAAATTTTTGTATGAGATGTTTCCTCACTTTTAACATTAAACAACAGTAAACGAATGAGGAACAGAAACACAAAAGAACAAAGGAAAGTCATTTTTATTTTTATTCTATTTTATTTTATAAAACCATTTTCTGCTTGAAGTGCATTAAAGTTATAGGCCCGTATTCTCGAAAGTGGCCTAAGTTAAGCCAGGCTTAACTTAGGCCACTTTCGAGAATACGGGCCTATAACTGATTTATGGAAGGCCATTCGTCAACCCCTATAGTCCCGTATAAATTACTATATTTATGCAATAAAATAAAGAAACAAAATTATTTTCTGACATGAAATGAGCATCAGAAATCAATTATATCTTGTCGGTTTTTGTATTTGTATTTAGTCCCAGAACTATGGTGATTTTGTAGGATTAAAAAAGGGTGACATTCTGCTCTCCATAATTCGGTGGCCTAAATCTACACACTTAGGCGGGGGCTTAAGTTAGACTCCTTTCGAGTATACGGGCCATAATGTTTGATATCGTTGGAAAGGGTAATATAAATTTTCTACAACTTTTGTACTACAGTTTTTCGTAAAATCTCGAAACATGCAAAACCCCTTGGCACAGTGCGATTTAACACAGAAATGGGTATTATGGGACTGTACACACAAGTGGCATGAATGTTCGGCCCGAACACTGAAGCTATTTCTCGTCATATTTTGAATACGAGGGCATATGAAGAGCAATCCTTTTCAGAGGACATTTCTACGGTGATGTTCTTCCAAAATGACATAAAAAGGAATGAGAATGCTCACAAATTACTTTTCCCCTTTCCCAGAACTCAACTTTCTCTTTACCGGTGAATAATAGTGTTAGTTTTGAAATAGATAAGTATTTATCTGATGAAACAACTTACCAACAGGTGAGATCCAAGAGTCTCCCATGGCAAAGCCTTTGAAATCTGATTTGACTTTACCTGCTTGAATGGCCTGTAAGAAGAATGTAAAGAAATACAAAGCTAGAAGTCCACCCTGATTGCAAGTTGATTTTAATAGAAGCAGAACCATTAAAGAAACACATCAGTGAAGGTTTGAGCAAAATCAGGTAAGAAATAAGAGAGTTATTAATTTTTGAAGTTGTAATCAATCAAACACAAATTGGCAACTCTGTGACATATCTTGCAAGCTCCTTTCCCATTTGCGCTGTACCCCAAAATCATTCATTTCTATTTTCTCTAAAGAAATTTTTCAATCATACATGCATCTTAGATAATCATTGCTCATATGTTTTTACACAAAACCTTATGAAAAATCTATTCCTTCATCTTAAACTAAGAAAGTAAAAATTTATAAAATTTTCTGTACTGAGCAAATGGGAGAGGAGCTCGCAAGATACGTCATAGAGTTGCCAATATGTGTTTGATTGATTACAACTTCAAAAATTCATAACTTTCTTATTTCTTATCAGATTTTGCTTGAACTTTTACTAACCAATCTAACCAACTAAATACCAGGGTGGACTTTCCCTTTAACAAAGCCATTATGGGGGTCTCTTTTTCTTTTCTTTTTTTTGTCCTCTTTTGCCATGTAATTGAGGGAGGGTGGTACATGCCCCCCTCCCCCGAGCTACGTCACTGAACTGCAGAGGTTGGTGAGGTGAGCATTTCTTTGAAAACTTCTGGTTGAACTTTGTAGTAGGGCGAACAAACTGAAAGGGTTAAGGAAAACTTTTTCATAAAACAAGACTGCAAGGAAAAAGAAACACAACAGCAGGAAACTGTGGGACCTTCAATACCAGTACATCTGGACTATTGTTGTCTGGTTGGGTTTCTTGGAGACAGGATATGAATCATATTGTTGGAACTTTTAAAAACTAGGATCTATATAGCAGGTGGTCACGGACACATACAGCAATTAAGACCAGAGGGTTGTACCAAACAGCAGTTGTTGTTTGTTTTTCAACTGAGTTTCAATCAGTTAAACGAACAATGCTATAGTGCTAGCATGAACTCTGCTATGATAATTTGGGAAATTGATATTTTCTATTTCTTGAAGTTGAAAATGTCAAGATATCAGAAGATGCAAAGGAGAAAATGGATACATATCATGAATATTTTAAGTTAGAATGAAATTTGGGAGAGAACATTTCTAAATAAAAATCCCTACAAACTAACTTTAAAATAGATTTTACATGTTGATATTCTGAGGTAAAGTGAATAGCATTTTATCTGATCAATATTATCGTGGAACAATGAAACAGAACTTTAAAATTCATCATTAATATCATTAGGAGTGGGTCAGGGTTGGCAATATTTTGAAGTCCCAAGTGAATATTAACAGCTACCTCAAAAAAATGAATGCAATTACATACCTGCAGAAGTTTCTGACTGAATGCAGCTGTCATTTTCCCACCATATGACTCGGAGAATATGTAGAAAGGAATTTTCTGGAAAAAAAAAATATTGGGGGGGGGAGAGTACAACATATTAGGCCTGTCCATGATATAAATTACCTAATAAAATATTTACACCCAACTCTCAGTAGAAATGAATAAATTAATGACACATCCCAACAAGAAACACTTACATAGTAATATCAAACACTTAATTAAGAATAAATTCCTCCATGTTGCATCAACTCCCAAAGCTGTAATATTCACAAAATGTTTTCTTTTATTCACCAAGCCTAGAAAAGAGATAATGCTACCTCTTTCATTTACTTCAACATCCTCACAATTTCTCTCCTTTATCCTTTCTATAGTATCTTTCCTTTACTCCTCAATAAGCCACATATGTGATTTCCTTTTGGCAAAAATATAAACCGGTAATCATTTGGCATTACTGAACGTCTTCCAATGTTGAAAACCATTTTTTCTGTATCAAATAGTTAAAACAATAACACTGTGTCTGTCACTCATGGCACTTCTGGCACCGCAGTAGTATTACCCCCCGCTATTGCAGAGCTCTAGCATTCAGGGAATTTCTTCCTACCTTAGTTATATCCCATAACTACTCCTGGATCAAGAGCAGCAAATTTATGTAAATTACTGTCTTGCCAGCCTGGGCATTATTGCTGCGGGAGAGCTCAAACCCATTACATGTACCATCACATCTCCAATCATGTGTTGAATCCTTTCAAGACAATTGACTACATTTTGTGGTTTGGCTCAATAACTTTTGATTTAGAGCTCTAAAAAATATACCAGATGCACAAGTAGAAAGAGCAAAAATTCATGCACACCCCATGTCTATTTTTGTTGCAGACAATATTGTGTTTGATGCCAGGAATTTTAAAAACTATAATAATCTTTAAAATCCTTAAATTGGCAACACAATGAGAGGTTCAAAATCATTGTTTTTTTTCAAAATTGGCAATTTCTAAAACTCTTCGACAGAGTTTGTAACCATGTATATTAATTTAAAAGATTTTACACCTTATTACCACCTTGTAGCACTAAGAAAAATATTATTGTTGCCAATTTGAAGAACAAAATGTGATCAATTTAGCCCTTAAATAATTCCTGTCCTGAAAGAGTTAAGATCCTTTTACAATTACCTGAAACTGGGGTAGTTTGTTGAAGAAAGCAGTGATACAGGTGACTAGATCATCAGCAATCTGACTGACATTTGTTGTGTATGCAGACGAGTCTGTGACATAGCTGTAACCAGTTCCAACGGGGTTGTCGATGAAGAGAACATTGGCTACAGAAACCTGTGGTTGATGAAGAAAGAGAAGTCAAACATGAGGAAAGAAGAGTTTAACAAGAAAAAAAAGGGAATATAAGCAAGAAGAAAATATTGGATTTTATTCATTACTTCATGTCGCAACAGGATGTACTCAATTTTAATAATTCATAATTCCATAAACACAACAGTATGATATAGCCTATACTACAAGATGATCTTGTCATTCTATAAGTTATACCTCACTTAATTTTAAATACCATTAAAGGTCCCCTGGAACCCAAATGCAAGTTGATTCTGGGTGCAGGGATGCATACAACTTATATTTTGTTATTCAAGCATCTAAATATGTTTCATAAGTTTTTTAAATATTTTTAAAATTATTTTCTCAAACATGCTAAGCTCCACCCTAAAAAAAAATGCCCCAGAATCTCATTCCTGCAATGACATCATCTGTCAATCATTAGTGAGCTAAGGAGAGACAGTGGTATGTAGATGACCATCTGTCCTAATAGACCATACAATGCCTACATAGGAGTTGCTATGTCAGACATGCTGTAGTATCACCAGGGAAAGTATGGTAATGAGGAAGTATTGTTTGAAAGCATGCAATTCTATTATGAGCATGAGCTGAGCTGGGGGAAGTTACATTCCACTGTCTATTGTAGAATGTTAGTGTAGCTGACTGATGATTGACAGATGATGTCATTGCAGGAATGAGATCTGGAGCTTTTTTTTTTAGGGTGGAGCTTAGGAGGTTGGGAAAAATATTTAAAAATACATTTAAAAATCTACGAAACATATGTAGATGTTTGAATAACAGATGTTAGTTGTATGCATCCCTGCACATCAACAGGAAAAAACTTGCATTTGGGTTGCGTTTGGGTTGCAGGGGCCTTTGTTGTCTGCGTTTGGGTTGCAGGGGCCTTTTAAGGACAACAATCTATCACAAATAAGATTTATCTAGCCATAACTTGGTCATGCATGTGTTGAAAGTTTTGATGACAAAAAGGTACTCCCTGGTTAATAACAACATACATTTTAGTTTGTGCACTTACTTTGGTTCTGTGACACATGCTCTGGGTCCTGTTTCATAAAATTTGTTATCAGTAACAACTGCTACATTTTTATGACAAATCTGCTCTCAGCCAATCAGATACAAGGATTTCAGTAGCTTATAACAACTATCGTAACTTGTTATTGATAACAAGTTTTATGAAATGGGGCCCTGGTGACAATCAGTCAATATCCTACACTTAAAAAAATTTGCAACCTCAACCCTTGACCAGACACAAAACCTAACCCTTACTCTAAAACCCAACCTAAAACCCAATCCCAACACTAACCCTTACTCGATAACTTTGACAAAACCACCAGGAGCATCTAATCTACCTTACTTCAATTAATTGTTTGAACTCCTGCCCCAGCCTCTGCCCCCCTCCCTTTTCTTGTCACCATACAAAGAATATAAAGAAATAGACTTACCCAGCTGGTGTTTCTGGGATTCTGATTAACGTCAAGTGGTCCGATCTCCTCAAAATTACCGAACCCTGTGGACGATCCTCCTGGTCCCCCCTTGTGGAAGTGATAGAAAGATGAATGTGAATATAGAAAATAAGAGATAAGGGCATAATCCACCCTCATCAGTGCATATAAATAATGATGGTCTGAGAAAGATATGTACATGTATTCTCATATTGATCACAATATAGCATATTTTAAGAGAAACCATGAGAATGATTTTTGGAAGTGTTCACACTGCAAATGTGAAGGATGTCAGAGGAATACATGTATGTCCTGCTTCGTGCTTTTGATGAATTATACATTATATTTATTTGACATGTTCGCAATGAAACTTTATAATGAATCTACGTCCATATTAATTTTATTTTTCCTCTATTTGTTATGTACTGTATTCTACCTATTTTATCTTCCCTGAGGAACTTATAATTTTACTTGTAAACCTCAGTCCTAGGTTATTTATGTTCATTCTTTATTTGATTGTTAAAAACATTTTTATAATAATGTTTTTATAATAAAGATGAAATAATAATTTCTGTAAACCCCTCCCGATAATTTTATACTAAAGGGTTGATACATCATGACAAAAGACTAATCCTTTGGCAAAATTGGTTTCAAAAGGTCCATTTTACTTTTTAGAACTTATTCTACATTTAACTTACTAGGTACGACTTACAGTTTATTTACAGGGAGTTTGCACATTCAATCTATACTCTTGAACTTATTTTAGAGGACAATATTTCCCAAGATATGGGTTCATTCTACTTGAAGGGTACCTATCACCAAAAAATATTTTTCTCTGTATGATAGAGATTCCATGTCAGGATACTATGTTCACAATATGAGTTTCAAATATAACTTTAATAAAGAGATATTGCACGTTTAAATACATTCTCAGTAAATGTAAAAGCGATTCGAAGTAGACTAGTCGACTTACACACAAAGAAATTGGGCCCACACAGAACCTAAGTCCAAGTTGCGTGTGAACATTTGTATGTTATGATCCTTTATTTTCTGAATACTCCTTTACTGTTAACCCATAGAATGCCAGGTAAAAAAATTTTTGTTGGTTGATTTTATACATTCTAGCTGTACACTGATTACTTTGTTTAGGTTCTTGGTACACTTTAAATATCCTTTCTGATATATTTATTTTAACACAATCAACTATTTCTCTTCCATGATCCATCACCGTACCTGTAGCCAGAGGACCAGCGGCACAGAGCTGAAGGGTTGCTGAGTTGAGTAATAGAGCCACCAGAACATGTTAGCCTTAGGTCTGACGCCTACATAGCCCCAGTCCTGCTTCGGTTCCATGTACTTCTGTTTGCAATCACCTTTGCAGTTTGACGGTGCAGCTAAAGGAAAGGAAGGGGGAAGGTAATAAAAGAATTAATGTAATTTCATAGATTGGAACAGATTTTTTCCATTTTTTTTTTTGTATTTATCTACAGATTTTTTTAAAAATCAATTTTTAAATCTATCTATTTTTATTTCCATGGAAAATGGTTAATTGTTTTTATTAGTTCCATCTGTTTAAAAAGAAACATATTTAAATATATATATATATATATCAATCACAATCACAGCATCCCTAAAATATTGATATAAATTCCTGGTTTAAAAATAGCACATTTCCATTTCTCTGTTCTTTTTTATTTATAATCATCTGTATGTACTGTATACGCCATATATTTCGCGGGGTTTTATTTTCGCGAATTTCGCGAATCGCGAGTGGGTCGCGAAATTTAACAACACGCCAATATATTGCCAACATAAGAAGTCGGTTGAATTTGTTGTCTCCTGGTCAGAAATTCACCACTTCGCTTTGCAAAAGTACATCATCACCACTGTTTGTAGATTTGAGAATTTTCCGACCACGAATTCAACCACTCGCAAAATAGTTGGTTAGTCCTATTCGCGAAAATTTATGGCCGTGAAATTTATGGCTTATACAGACAATATATAGACAATAGAGTCAATTTAAACTGTCACATTTTATGTATTAAACACAGATCCAAAAGAGATCTGTTTTACAAGCATGACAAAGTAAAAACATGTCATAGTTAACACAAGTAAACAACACTTTATCTGAATAACTGGTCTTCAAAGTCAAAGATTCTTTGATATGTACATAAACATGATAAACATATAAATACTTTCCTTCCTAGACGATTATAGTCAGATAGATCAAACAATATGAGACAGGCTGTCTGATCTAGTCTATCGGACTACAAATAACTAGGATGATTCACTCATCCTATGAACAAGGTTATAATATAACCTTGTGATGATTACCAGTATAGAGAATTAAAACATCATTTCAAAGTTTATTTTAATCTATACTCATATATCTTGAATCATAAACATTTGCATTATAGTCATTGCTTCGGCAGACCTATTTTGATTAACTTCTAGTTACTGGAATCCAAGACTGACTATCAATAGAGCCTGTGTCTAAGGCCCTAATCATGTAATGAATTAAATTCATTTTAAAAATATACATATTTTTTGCTGTGTAACACAATTTGCAATTTGACAAGTCAATGGCAAAGAATGACCGGTAGAACATGTTGAACTAAGTTGAATTCACTCACACTTATGCGAGGTTATCGTAGATGAGAGTCAAATTAGATCTCGACTAGCCACATGGGCTTGATCATTTGATGTTTTGTGAAATATGACTTTGTTCAAAGTCATATTTCATAAAACATCAAGCCCGTATGGCTAGATCTTCAGATAAGCTGCGCTTGTACAAGTGGGCTTGATCTAGACTGTGCAATCCACTTACCGTTCACTTGCATCAACAAAAATGCAATGATGCTGAGGCTGGATAAAATGACATTCATGGTGGTTACTTTCATCTAGATCTATGTATCACTATCAAACAGAACAGATGAAAGAGGAACTAGGTGATAGATCGCTTACGGAAAATTGCAATGAGCTGAGAGCTTGAGAAGTGATATCAATCGCACGTAGAAATTCCACTACTATACTAGTAGTAATAGTATACGCGTATACGATTATCACATGCAAGACATCGCCACAGGTCAGGTGACTTTTATTGCTAGTCATATGACCACAACCGGCTTTGGCTCCGCCCTCCCATACAAACTAGGGCAGTGGTCCAGGGAGGTGGAAGAGAGACCAATGAGTTTGGTCTGCAACTCTACATGCAAGACAAACAGGAAAAAAACAAAACAAACAAAACAAACAAACAAAACTCGTAAACGAGTCAGCATTGTTATCTTTAATATCATCTTTATCTTTTTACAAATAACTGTTAACCCTTTCAGGACAGGAATTATTCAAGGGCTAAATTGATCACATTTCGTTCTTCAAATTGGCAACAATAATATTTTTCTTTTAGTGCTAGATGGTTCTAATAGGTGTAATGTCTTTTAGAACAATAAACATGGTTAGTGATTTTATCGATACGTTGAAAAAATTGCCAATTTTGATGAAAAACAATGATTTTGAATCTCTCAATGTGTTGCCAATTTAAGGATTTTGAAGCTTATTCTCCTTTTTAAAATTCCTGACATCAAACGCAATATGGTCATGTGACAAAAATGGACATAGCATGTGTAGAAATTTTTGCTCTTTCTACTCATACATCTGGTATATTTTTTAGAGCTCTGAATCAAAACTTATTAAGCCAAACCACAAAATGTGGTCAATTGTCTTGAAAGGGTTAACATACAAGAAGGAAAGATATTTAGATAGTCTATATAAGTCTAGGCCCTACATGATTATTATACCTTTTAGCGCAGTTTCATGTCTGAGTGGAAAATGAATTAAATTGTATTATTTTTTTCTTTCACCTACATATTCCCGGGTTGTGAGGCAATCATAAAATTTGGAAACGATTGAAGAATGGTGGAGCTAGTTTTTATCAATTTTCTCACATAAATGTTATTGTTAAACACAACTGCCTTTCATAAACAATTGCTAGCTTGTATTGTTGAAATTATCATAATAATAACAATAATTATGCAGTTCTTGTATCGTGCATATCACATATGTCTCTATATGCGCTTCCAAAGAGCTTTGGATTATTACCCCGGCCTATAGCCTAGCTGCCCTATATATATATAATGAAGGCGCTGAAGCTTAAAGGAATAAATTACCGGGGGGGGGGGGGGGGGGGTAACCTCGCTAGTCATAAGGACCGCTATTCATAAGGACAACTTATTCATAAGGACCGCCTATCCGTAAAGCGTGACTAAATGAATAGCGGTTTTGTATGAATAGCGTCCTTCTACACAGCGAGCAAACCATAGACAAATTACCTCGCTATTCATAAGGACTTCCGTACATAAGGACCACTATTCATAACTATTCATAAGGACCGCTATTCATAACGCGTGTTAAATGAATAGCAGTTTTCTATGAATAGCGGTCCTTATGAATAGCGAGTGGACCCCGCGGATCCATACGGGGGCCTGGGGACACATAATCCAATGCCTGCATAACCCAAGTATGTCTATGACAAGTAACACAACAGACAAATAATGACAATGACAGATAGGTGCCTGCGTGTACCCAAGTCCCTTCGGACAATTTTAATAACTCTTTTTATTATTGCAATACTCGTGTGGTGGTTTTTTTTTTTCTTCTTCTTTTTTTAGGAGTATAACCCCTTCTTCCTCAATTATTTTCTTAATCTTCCCTGAGCACCTTTTTTTCCTCCCCCCTTTTTTTTTTAAATCGTGGCTACTGTGTTAAAATACGGGTGGAGCATGTTACTACCCCCTTCTCCTCAAAAAGTCTGCAGTAGAGGATATTATTATTTCTCTTCTGAGGTCGAAAAAAATGAGAATATTCCTTTCACATAATACCAATGCAACAATCTGAGATTTGATTTTGATTTTGATTTTTTTTTTCTGCATTCATATAACATATATAAAATAAACATATATAAAATAAAATACAAAAGTACTTTTTGGCAATGAATCATAAATAACAAGTATATGTAACAATCATTTTTCAAAAACAAACACGAAATGATAAATTGTCAAATTATTGTAATTCATCAAATACAAAATCATTTGCGGAAGATTCCTAACTCAGTGAACCGCGTGACTTTCTAAAACTCAAGTACTTCTCATTGCCTTGATTTTTTTCCCCCTCTAATTCTACCACTTTACCCAAAGCAACTTAGAGGGATTCCACCCTATTATTTAGTTGATTTGAATAAAAATAGAAAAAAAGAGGAACGGATTATAGTGAAAGTTTGGGCAAAATCCGATAAGAAATATAAGAAAGTTATGAATTTTTGAAGTTGTAATCAATCAAACACAAATTGGCAACTCATTGACGTATCTTGTGAGCCTCTCTCCCATTTACTTAATATATGTTTGGTGTAAAAACATATATGTGTAATGGTTTTATCAAAGGTGCATGTATGATTCGATATTTTCTTTAGAAAAAATGGAAATCTTTGATTTTTAATTACGGGTTAAATGAGCTTAAAAGTGTTTATAAGTGCGATAATTATATTTGAATGGTATGTGTGTTGTTCTTTTTTTTTTGTAGGTAAACATGTAGATGACCGACTGAATTTATTCATATATCTGAAGGACTGATCGAAAACTGGGATCAGCTGGTGCACTTATACTGGGCTTCGATCCCGGGATCTCGGCGTTCCAACAGCTCATGCTGTAGTATTGTACCTCGTCGTAAAGTCTTGTTCATCCATTCACGTTCGAACGCAAATCCGTCAAGTTTTACATGCAAACGAGGGAAAGATCAGTCTTTACCTATTCTTTGCTCCAATTCATCTCTCCTATAGTACTTCAACAAACAAATCCAAACAAACATTCGCTTTAGGTGTGCATCTCATTATTGTCACCATCAGCGAAAATGCTATACCCCACTTCAAGCAAACTTAATTCATTTGACCCGATTCGTGTGACAAAGTACATGTAACGACTGCAGCCATTTTGAAAGTTAGAGTATCATACGAAAACAAATATAATTTTCTTTTTTAAAAGTTAAGGTACCTCCTCAGATATTATAATCATAGTCCGATTTTGTTTTCCACAGAACATTTTCATCAAATATTTTCAACATTCACATGTGACAAAAAACGAATCAGTAAAAGTTTCATGATTTGAATCCAACAGTTATCATCTTGATCTTCTGGCAAGAATCTTATTGTGGCACAAGAACAAAATTATCTCTTGGTGACCGTGCCTTGATATCTGCGGCGCCATGTTTATTGAACCAGTCAACTCCTATTATCCCTTCCATAGACAATTGAGATTCTTTTAAGTCAAATTTGGAAACGGTCCTTTTTTTTTCTAAAACATATAGTAAAATGTAATTCAACACAGATTTGTAGTATTCTTCAGTCCATTCTATTTCTCCCTTCTTGTTTCTCTCATTTTTGTCATGCGCCTCCGATTAGTTAACTTAGCCAGATGGCGGGTGGTATATATCACACATTTTCGACGTGTCACCTCACGTCAAAATTATATATATATATATATATATATATATATATATATATATTGTGTGTGTGTGTGTAAATGTAGCTAATCATATATTTTGTTAACATACTTATTATGCTGATGGTTCGGCTCTGTCGATGTTGTGTTATATAATATTTTGGGCATCATTCTTTAAACCTGCTCGCCTCAAACCACCAGGCCAACATATAACCAGTTTCTTTCATGCCAGGGGCACTTCTCCGTCTTCGTTCCCTTCAGTCAAGGGAGTCGGACAATTATAAAGCAGAAGGGTAAATACAATCTGTGTATAGCACTTGTCAACAGGCACCTTTGTAATGGCAACGCATGAATACATAAATGACGTAATCACTTTCTCATCATCAGTCCTCGGGAGCTGATACAGTCAAGAAACCCCATCAGTCGTGGAAGTGTAGTATGCATATTACGATGTGCATTTTTTGCATAATTACGGTAACGTTCATTATAGGGCAATTAACTTCGTCTTCAGAGCTCTCATTAATAAGAACAAATACTTTGAGACGCACCATGCAGGGAGCCAGGCCCATATAGAATGGATTCGAATCGGAGAAGATTCAGCTGTAAGGGTGGACACTTTTGCATTATCGCTTCTTCAACGGGAAAGTATCATCAGTTTGGAATTTCGCATCGTCACTAAAACCGAAATATGAATGGACTGCAACGACTTTGATTTTTTAATTGTCATTGTGGAGGTTATATAATCCAAGTGTTGTTGGGATTTTCTGAATTATAAAGCGACAGAATCAGTGCATGTAACATCTAGGCGATAGTGAACGATTAAACGTGGTATAGAGAGAAGAAGAAAACCTGTTTTCGAGAGCAACATCCTACATAGATTACCCAATGGTATGTTTTAAATTTAATATATCTTTTGGAGAGTTTATTTTTAGACTATTATTTATTTCGATATCGTTTTATACCTTTGTGTGCATTAGATTCTTTTTCGACAGTACGAAGCTTTAATGTGAAAGGATGCCACATTAAATAGTTGACGACCATTGTATTTCGACAATAATTTAAAAGGTCCTCGTGGTTTGTGCTTGCTTCATGATACCACGTTTGACATGATTTATCAGAAAAACTAATGTTGCAAATTAAAGAAGGTGCTCCGACTTTTTGATCCCGCGAAAAGTGCTCCGGGTTTTATTTCGTTAAAGATATATAGCCCGTATTCTGAACTCCGGTTTTTAACTTAAACTCAAGTCTAAGTTAAACAAGAGCTTTGATTAAAACTGACTTAAACCGCAAGTCCGGTCTAGATTTCCGTACAAACTTAAACCACACTAGACTATGGAGTTTAAGTTAAAGGGTGACTAAAATAAAAAAATAATTGCCCATTTTTCGTAGGAAGGAGTCATCAGGAGCCAAAAAATATCTATCACACACTTTTTTATGCATTCAATTGTATTTCATAATCATTTGAAAAGTACATTTTTGCTGATTTACACAGTCATAAGCCCCGCCCCTAAAAAAACCCATCGAGCGACATCATGATCACGTGATCTGTGACGTACGAGAAGTAAGGGAAAATATTCCACCAACCTATATACCGTGCGCGCCCGCAGGCCCCGGCAGGCCCAGCCCGGTGCCGAGCATGATATTCACCGCATCGACCATTTGCATCGCATATTTTCGTGTGTTTAATTCATCACAATAACTTTGATTTTGGGACACAATTTCATCAATAATGCCAAATCGGTGTATAGTTGCGGGCTGTAGCAAGACCCCTAAAGATGATGTAAGCTTACGTACATCATTTTCCTAAAGATGAAAATCTACGGAAATTGTGGGTCGCAAAGCTATGCTGACGCGGGCAGAGTGGCAAGGACCAAGGGAGTGGAGTACAATTTGCAGTGATCACTTTTCTTCTCCAGCAGCTGCAGCAGCTTCACCCGCGGCCCCTTCCCCCGCGACCCCTTCACCATGCCCTGGCGCCTCTTCTGCGAGGGGTTCAAACATAATGGTCGAATTCCCCTTGCCACTGCACTTGAGCTTCTTCTCTTTCGGGATCGATAAATCATCTGATAAATCAGAGTTCGTATCTGGCTCAAAAAAGTCCTCCAAATCGGACTCGCGATCACTATCCATCTCTCTAAGTTACTCGAAGAATTCAGCCAAAAATCTAAGTCAGTACTACCGTAGTACATGTAAAGCGAAGTAAAAAAAAGGCGAGAGTAAAAACAAACCAAACAAAAGCGTTCACCAGTCGCTTAGTACGAGGGGGAACATAGTTGCCGTACTACAAGATGTGTAGTACATTGCACAGACGCATAAAACGGCTGTGTACGCGTTTAAGACCAATGCAAAACTATCGTTCGGCAAGCTCAGATGGATGAGAACATAGTTCAAAGAAAAGTTAAAAAAACAAAACAAGAGCTGTATATTTGGGCAAAAGTGTTCACTGATCTTAAAGAAAATATATTGATAATGATTATTCACTCCTTAGACTGTATTGATTAATTTCCTTTTTTCATAAATTGTCCGTTGAACAGAGGGGTCAAATACCGTATTGTGTGTACAATGTTACATTGCCGCAGCCTGCAGATCTTGTGACTCTTACTCTTCATACGTCACTTGGGGGTGTGACGTCAATTAGCCAATCAGCTCACGAGTTTTAAGGAACGGTCCCCAAACCTCTACTTTTCCCCCTTTTTCGCCAAAACGAGACATAATTTTGACAATCAATTGCCAGATTCGTGATTTGAATGCAAAAATACATGGAAACAGCACCTTTTTTCTCTCTAATTTAGTCACCCTTTAAACTATAGAGTTCAGAATGTGATTGTCTAAAACTCCGGTTTAAAGAGCAGGTTATAAAGGCTGGGTTTAAAGCACACTTAGACAACGGTTTAAGTTCAGAATACGGGTCATATATAGGGTTAAGATAAAGGTTGCAGTAAGGTTTTAGGCAGGGGCGGCGCCAGGGTATTTTGATAGGAGGGGCAAGACGACCTAAAGATGACGTCATATTTTTTCTCCATTAAATAACAGGGGTAATATAGAGTTATATGTTTAAGCCCTCTCTTTTTAATACTCCTCTTTCTTCTTTCTTCCCTTTTCTTCCCTTTTCTTCCTCCTTTTCTTCTTTTTTCTTCTTTTTTTTCTCTTTTTTCACTACTTGAAAAATCATAGGGGGGGCTGTCGCCCCCTCTGCCCCCCCTGTAGCGCCGCCCCTGGTTTTAGGTTAGATTTAGAGTACAGGTTAGGGTTTAGGTATAGTGTTTGGTCCAGGGTTAAAGTTTAGATTTTGGTTAGTGTACGAAATTGTCGCAGATCATGTATGTACAACCGCAAATATGCCTCACGAAACTTATACCATGTACAGAATTATAAGGATTGGTTTTCATCTGTATTCTGTGGACAAAGGAATATATATAGTGGAAGAGATGGACTATGAGACTGTCGTAGCTTTTATTATCCTCCTTTATTTGTTAAGCTTTCGATCTATATGATCTTCAGCAGGACTGTATAAAAACACAAAATGATGGCTGACATTTACATCGGAATAAACATTTCAATTTCTTACAATTGTTGACTATTTATCATAATGATTTATAGTTATAGTCCATCCCTTCCACTATATTTTCTACTAAAACAACTATGAGTGACCACCAGCGTTGCGATCGAGGAATATTTCTCCAATATACAGTGCGTCCCAGAAAAAACGAAACCGAAATTTATCGATGTTTAATCATATCTTAATCACAATTATGATTAATAAATGACACATATTTGTAAAGCTTGGATCCTCTTCTTTCATTATTTTGATGTCACTCATATGATACATACTTCACGCAAGAGTGAATAAATACAATATGAAGCAGGGCTACCAAAAAGTCGTTTGGCCAACGATATTTTAATTTCAAAGAGATAATCACAGTTCTAAAAAAGTCATTTTCTACCCTTTTATATGACACCTCAATCGAGAAAAATGAGTCAGGGATGACAAAGCTCTGCTGGTGTAAAGTGTTGCTTGCATTTCCATGATTTATTAAACGAATCCGTTTGCACTGGCTGCCTGTCCCGGCAATAAACAAAAAAGACAAAAGACTTCGTGCATGTCTGATCGTCAACAAAATGGAGTGGTGAGTACAAAATGATAAAAGCTGATTGACAGTGAGGTACGTTTTCATTATTAAACCGACTTGACCATGCAGTTAACAACAGAGCAACGAGTATTTCTGGTAACAGAATGGAGACGATCTTGGAGCCTTTCCCGGGGGGGGGGGGGGGGGGGTACTCAGATTATAATCGGACGGGGGTGTGCGGCTGAGAACTCCAGACCCATACCCACATCCAAGGGTCCTTTTGCTGTAAATAGGCACCCATGTCTAAGGATTTTTTGTGAAAAATGGACCCATGTCTAAGGATTTCCCGGACAAATGAGGGAGAAAAGAGAGGAATGAAACAAATGATAAGAGCCGGGATAAGAGACCCATGTCTAAGGATTTTTTGGGGGAAAATGGGACCCATGTCTAAGGATCTTTTTAATGAAAAGGGGACCCATGTCTAAGGATCTTTCTTCAAAAAGTCACCCTTCCCAGCGGCACATCCCCGTATACCCAATATACGTGAGTACCCCCCCCCCCCCCCGGGGAGCCTTTAATAAATCATGAAATGCAAGCATCAATTATTTACACCAACGGAGCTTTGTCATCCCTGGCTCATTTTTCCCGATTGAGGTGTCACGTGAAAGGGCAGAAAATGAACTTTCAAGAAATGTGATTATCTCTTTGAAATTAAGATATCGTTGGCCAAACGACTTTCTGGTAGCCCTGCTTCATATTGTCTTTATTCACTCATACGTGAAGTATGTATCATATGAGTGGCATCAAATGAAAGAAGGGGATCCAAGCTTAACAAATATGAGTCATTTATTAATCATAATTGTGATTATGATATGATTAAACATCAATAAATCTCGGTTTGTTTTTTTCTGGGACGCACTGTATATACTTCTGACTTACCCTAACTTAAAAGAAGAAACTTTCCCCGACCACTTCAATCAAAATAACCATGATAACTGTGTTTTCATTTTCTATGTTCTGTTGTAGCTTCTTGACGTTGGACCATCACATGGTAACTTTGGAATTGCCTGAAGCGCATGACTTCATATCGTCATTGGACAACGCGTGGACCTCTGACCAGCCAAATGAACAACAATTTTAACCGCCTTGCTCAAGATAATTTTGTCCTATTCCTCAAAGCTTGATCTTTCAAAGGCATATTTCAACAATGAGCGAAATTGGTTGGAGCCTGTGTTGTCTGGACGGATGGCTACACCTTTCTTAACAAACTACGCCATGTTGTAGGGCAGGGCTACCGACTTTTTTTTTTTAATTACTACCATCACAATGAAAATAATGAATTTGTCATCCCTGAGGCGCACGTTCTTTATCTTATTTTCAGTAATGGGCCTCTTCCTGGTGCTCTCTTGTTTCATCTCCACTGAGGATTATTTTATGAAACAGGCGCGTATAGTTAAAAACGGGTATGATAGGACGACACATAGTTTGATCACTGCTGCGAGAACAACCCAGAATTCGTTGCGCAGAACGACTGAAAGACGTGATGACCGTGTTAATAGTGATCACTATAAGTCCGGTCGGTCAACGCCTGATCCTACAGTTGCCACGAAGAGATATCTCAGATTGACGACAGCTCAAAAGTCACCCGCAGCTTTGCCAAATGGTATCACAAATCGAGATGTTACAACTTCTGCTAAGGGAGATCCCAATAAAACTGAAGTTCGAGACAGTCGGCCAGTAGCAGGTCGGGTCATAAGGCTTCTCAAACCTATCAGGATCGACAGAGTAACCGATGGAAAAGACACAAAGATCGGCGCAGGGACTGAAGATGTTGGCAAAAATCAAAACTTTACCGTCAACGAAAACAGGCCCGGTTTGATCATTCCTCACCAACCTGCAGAGAATGCTGCCGTGGAAACTGCGGAAAATAAAGATGATGCCGTGATGATGAAACCAGTGGAACCTTGGGAAAAACCAGCAGTCCATAAGAATACCTTCCTGTCAGTGAAGTATAAGAATACGGATATGATTCAGCAGTTTAAGCAAAGGCTCGACGTCAAGAAGGGTGCTCCAAAGGATACCGAATACGATGAGGAGAAGAAGTCAGGGAATGCTGCCAAATTGTATTCCTTAATCAAAAAGCGTAACCTTCCAGAACAGGATAAAGATCATCGCCAATATTTCGACGCGCTGTCCCAAAGAAAGATGCGCTTCGCGAGGGGATTCAGGGAGATAAATAGAAGTGTTCTCAGAAAGGTTCAGTGGCAACCGCATTATGATGACCATAACTACAACTATCTCATGACCCCAGAAACGAATTGCTATGATTATAATGGGGAATACATAGATTTAACTTTGGTTGTCTTTGTCTTGACGAGCCCAATCCATTATTCAAATCGCCGCGTCATTCGTCGCACGTGGATGGCGCACGCAAAGAGAGAACGACTAGACATGAAGATTATATTCCTCCTTGGCGCCACGGATGATGTAGTCGTTCAACATTACATCAATGACGAGGCGGAACAGTACAAGGACATCTTGCAGGAGGATTTCCACGATTCGTATGTCAACCTCACGCTTAAGACCATCATGGGATTGAAGTGGAGCACGCAGTCGTGTCCGAAAGCGAAATTCGTCATGAAGGTTGACGACGATGTGGCTGTGAACGTCGTGGACCTCTTGGCCTATTTGAAAACACTTAACCCCGCAGAGGACTTCATCGGTGGGATCGTCACGAAAGGTGCCGCGCCGTACCGTAATGCCAACAAGAAGTGGTACGTGCCCGAAGACGTCTACCCAAATCCGACATATCCACCTTACCCACAAGGAAAGAGCTACATTATGACCATGAACGTCGCGCGGGAACTCTTCAGGACCTCCAAACAACTTGAGATATTTCCCTGGGAGGATGTTTTCATCGGTCTCTGCTTGCAGAAGATCGGCATGCAACCGTCAGAGATCAAAGGTTTCGATGGTGGTCAGTCTATGTTTGGTGCTAAGGGAGTGCTATGGAAGAGCGAAGAATCGTTGAAGATTCTCCAGGGGTTGCTCATCGTCTTTGATTTGAACGACGACCAGATGGAAACAATCTGGCATGTATGGCGTTACAACACCTGGCCAACTGTTTCGACAAAACAACGACGTCTTTTAAGATAGTCGAACTGTCTTTATTTTGTCCATTGACATTTCTAATGATATTTTGATTGATTTTGAGTGCAGTGCAATAAACCTCTCTTGAAATGTAATGATATATCCGTATGTAATAATGAAGTTATGACGGACGATATAAGAGAGCAGTTTGTTTGTCGTATGTAAATTTAATTGGGGAGGGGGGGGGGCAGGAAAAAGATATGGAGAGAGAGAGAGAGAGAGAGAGAGAGAGAAAGAAAGAAAAATAGATGGATAATTGAATAAAAAAGGAAGGAGACAGAGAAAGAGAGAGAGAAAGGGAGTTTTGTCTCTTGCTCAATTATGTATTGATTTTATCGTGATTAAATGTTTTATATTAGTTTAAGTGTTGTAAAACATTTTTTTCAATTACATAATAAAATTTCAACCCAAAACAAAATATCTGCGGAATAATGTTTTGGATAATCCATAAACAAGAAAAAACAACAAAGTAACATCGTTACGCGTGTTCTGAAAAGAAGGCGCCAGCTCCGTTATGTAAAGAGCAATTAGTGACTGCCTATAATAGTGCGAGTTGTCTTTCTCGTTGAATGTATAGTTTAACCCATTATTTTTTTTCTTTGTGTGAATATGGATTATTTACACCCAAATGATAATTGAGAACCCTATGTGTGGACTATGTGCCGTGGTGCGATCGCACTCGGATGGGATAAAAAGACCCCCCCCCCCCCCCAAAAAAAAAAAAAAAAAAAAAAAAAAAAAAAAAAAAAAAAACGAAACAATTCACTCTTGCAAAAGTGATTTAAAATCATTTGATAACAATTTATTTACTTCATTTTATTTATTTATTTATTTCAATTCTTTATCCAGAGTAGCCTGTTGATGATTATGAAGATAATAAGTGCGTTCATGATCACCTGCGTTCAAAATATAATCTTAAAATTTTGTTTAAAAACAAACTTATAGCTCGCTCCTAATGCTTTCGCTTTGTAGGCATATTCATGCTGTGATAAAAACCTTACATAAAATTGTAACGTTTATTTCTTCAATTACGGAAAAAACAAAACAACAATGCTATTATAGCATTTTTGTTTTCCGTAATTAGCTACTTTTTTCATTTTTTGCAAGGAGCATTATGTTTTCTAATTATTATTCTAATAATTATTCTTTGCAAAGATGGTGATAAAAATGAAAGAAAATGATCGCAGTATAATAAGAATTATTGTAGTCGATTGGTTTGTTAAAGTTGAGATATCATATTTTAATAAACTTATTTTGATAAATCACTATATCTTCAAATTGCTCGTTTTTATCATTTAATCGTTTATACTTCGAATTCACAAACTTACTCGTTTTTATCATTTAATCGTTTATACTTCGAATTCACAAACTTACTCACAGATATACCTGGAAAAATGATTGCAAGTTTGGGGAACTTGAAAACAAAAGGCGAATGCAGACAAAATGCATGCTATGCTCCACCAGGTCACCCTTTTCTCCTCTTTTTACACCCCCCCCCCCAAAAAAAAAAAAACCAACAACAACAACTTAACAGACAATTACTGCAAAAAAGTTCGAAAATTCCGGCCAGACCTGACTGTTTAGTCAAAGCCACCTAGAGTAGTATTGCATGGGGAAAACAAGAAATTAGCCCAGTTGGTCATTAGACGAAACGATGATTAGACCAAATGGTAATTAGACCAGACGGCTATTACACCAAATGACAATTAGACCAAATGGTTATTAGAATAAATGGGTGTTGACTAAATGATGATAGACCAACTGAGGTTAGACTGACAAATGGACCGAATGATGTGTAGACCAATTGGGTTTAGACCATTTGATGATTAGACGAAATGGCAATTAGACCAATTGATAGTGGACCAAATGGTTTTAGACCAAATGCTATTATATGAATTGACTATAGACCAAATGGTAATTAGACGAAATGACAATTAAAACAAATTTATGGTAGTGGACGAAATGATGATTAGACCAATTGGTTACTAGACCAACTGATATTAGACCGAATGATGGCAGATCAATTGGCTATTAGACCAACTGGCTGTAGACCAAGTGACAGTAAACCTATATAACTATGACATGCTAACCTATTTGTCTGTAGTATTAGACCAAATGGATATTAGACCAAGTAAACATTTGACCAAACGGTTATTTGACGAACTGAGAATTGGACCAAACGATGATTAGACAAAATGGCAATTAGACGAAGTGATGATTAGACCATTTGGTTATTCGACCAACTAGTTTTTGCCGAAACAGATATTGGACAAAGTGAACATTAGACGAACTGATGATTACACTAAGTGGTGTTTAGACCAAATGGGTATTAGACCAAATGGGTTTTAGAAGAATTGGCTATAGACGAAGTGATGCTAAGACGAAGTGATTAAACTGATTATTAGACCAAATGGTTATTAGAAAGAAATGTTGTTTAGACGAATTGGTGATGGACGAATTGTTGTTAGAACGAATGATGTTAGACCATTTGGCTATTAGACCAATTGGCATTAGATCAAGAGGCAATTTACCATAATAACTTATCTTACAAAGGTGCATTATGCAAACATTGAGTTTTTACATTTGCGGTCGACATGTTATGACATTTGTGGTAAAAATTGAAATTTTTTACATTTGTAGGCGAGATGTTTTGACATTGTGATTAAACAAATTTTTACATTTGTGGGCGATTTTTCTTACATTTTTGGTTATTTTTACACTTGTGGTTGACATGTTATGACATTTGTGGTTATTTTGACATTTGAGGGTGCAATGTTTTTACATTTATGGTTGGTTTTTACATTTTTGGGCTCTACAGACCCTCCCGTATTTGGATGAAGCTAGCTGGGTTCTCCATACTATACTAGGTGGAAGTTAGCTGTGTTTACCGGTAGTCGGTACCCGATTATTATGCTGTTAGCATCACTAGCGTACCCAAGGGGGGGGGGGGCAGATTGCCCCCCCCCCCCCTGACAACTTTTGACAGGGAAAAATAAAGTTGCTCCCCCTCTAGACCCTTTTTTTTTTTTTTTTTTTTGCTTATCAGAGAATTCTGGACCACATAAAATGTGATACCCCACCACTGGGCAACTTTTGGAGCGCTGGGGTATTTTTTTTTTGCCACCCCCCCCCCCCCCCCCTCCACTGAGCGAATTTTGGAGGGCTGGCGAGACAAAAACAATACGGATCGACCTTTTCGAACTTCTCCCTTTGTCCCCCTTCCTTGTAAAAAAAATCCTGGGTACGCCACTGTTTAGCATGCCTGTGGTAAAAGATTAGCTATTCATAACATTGTTATAATTATCTATATTTATGTCTGGGATATATATGTAGTTCTTTTTTTATACTTACCATCATACACTCGGGGGGGGGGGCTGATTTGATTTCACTAATTAATGACAATTTTCGAAATAGTACGGCGGCATAGCTCCGATTTTTGGATGAATTGTGCACTTTTGTCTAAAAGCACCAAATTCGGTACAGTGGTAAAATGATACCTACTGAACAATATTAGATATGGAAGCACTTTCAGAAACTAATTTATGGGGTAATTATAAAGAAAATTGTAATTTTAAACTCTCCCAAATGAATTCCCTCAACTAGGAGTTCGGATCCTCCACTGTTAGCACGGGCGGTGCAGCGGTGGTATACCCAAAATAATAAGAGCGAGTCTGTTTTGGTCGAATTGTACAATAGGTACGTGTGCAGTACCGTACTTATTGCGTGTACAGAAATCTATAAAGGCTAGCATTCGCGGATGATTCGCGAAAATCTTCTGTAAAAAAAGGAATATATATTTACATGTAAAGGCGTTTGTTTAAGGTCTATGATATCACATGCAACAAGCACTTGCTCCTGTTTTCCAGAGAAAGATTATAGGGGCCTATACTTACAGGCAGAAGAGGAGGCAATGAACATAAAATACTGGGGGGAAAGGAAGGAGACGTATTATGAAAGGAAAAAAGATATTATTGTAGCGTAAAAAAGGTAGGCGTGAGAAGAAAAGCCATACATTATTGCATAATTCATAGAT
Organism: Heliocidaris tuberculata; assembly: GCA_025618425.1. Classification (NCBI taxonomy): domain Eukaryota; kingdom Metazoa; phylum Echinodermata; class Echinoidea; order Camarodonta; family Echinometridae; genus Heliocidaris; species Heliocidaris tuberculata. Next base: position 20,178,821 of record CM046847.1, read on the forward strand.
TGGTATGAAGAAGAAATTGATATGAAGAAGTGGTAGGAGATGTCAAAAGAAGAAGAAGAAGAAGGGGATTATGATTAAGGAAAATTCATTCATGAAGAAACGGTGAAAATAAAAAGTTCACTTTATTCATAATGATTTCATGCACCCGAAGATTAGTTTTAAGTGAAGAATATCAAAATAGCTAAAGCCAAATAACATTTTAAAAAGATCTTTCTCTGACAAACGTTCCTATATGCAGCTATTTAGAGAACAGAAAGTGTTTTTCTCATTATCACCGTATATTTTGAATCTTCAAATCCATCCATCTCCATAATAATCTTTTTGTGGTTCCATATCTCAAATTACTCAAAATAACTCGACAAGTGGAATCATTTCACCATAACTGCAGCAAGACGACTGACCCCCAATGCTGTCTCAGAATGATAATTATAAAGGCCTATTGTAGTCTTCTTTCTTCTGATATTCTCTATAATTATGTTTTGTGGTAACAAGTCCATGATTATGCCGGAAAATATATAGATCTTATACAGTTCCGGTGAGCTGTATTATCGAATTACACTGCCTAAACGCCCGACCACAATGACTCTTTCATTCAAATATCATATATTTTACAGATGTGCCAAATTTTGTCGGTTGAGACAAAAGCAGTGGCGTATCTAGGAGGGAGGGGGGGGGCAGGGGGGCAGGTGCTCCGGGCGGCACTTATAGGGGCGCAAAAAACGAAAAAGAGAAAAAGAAAAATAATGGAGAAATCAAGAAAAATCATAATCCTTACGGACTATAAATGCACTAGAAATCTATTTTTCTAGGGTTTGAAATGCAAAAAGTTTAAAAGCTCGGTCGTTTTGCTCCCTCGCATAATTATTTTCTTGCAGGATCTCGTAATTTCACGCCCCAGTCTATATTTCTTAGCTTAAAGGGTTCAAAATTTGGAAAATAAAGATATAGGCCTATAAATGTCGTTGCTTTGCTCGCTATTATGTTTCATCTGACTCCTGCTAAATGTATATATATATCTAGGGATTAGGCGCCCGCGGCAAACAATGAAGTTACGCCCCCCCCCCCTCCCCCCGAGTGCCCAAACCTATCTACGTTGTTGTACAAGCGAGGGAGCAAAGCGACCCAGCGACAAATTTTTCAATGTTTAACCCTATAAAAAACGCTATTTCTTGTGCATTCTACCCAGGAAATTTTGGAATTGACCATCGCAGATGAGCGGTAGAGAAGCTCGAATTTAATTGATAAACGGTTTTCTGTTCACTCACTTCTACAATCGGGAGCAAAACTAACGAAAACCCTATGGGCTTGAGAAAGAGTCGAGAAATTCAGCAAGGCGACCTGAAGTTAAGATTTCTTTCAAAAGGAGAACCTTTGCAAATGCTGTTTTATACACTTTTTCCTATATTGCGGACGCAATGTTTAGCAGGAGTCATATGAAACTTACATGATATAGCGAGCAAAGTAAATTACATCTTTATTTTTTAAAAACTTTTTGAACCCTTTAAGCTATTTAAGAACTATATATGGGGGCGCGAAATTACGCGATCCTGAGAGAAAATAATTATGCGAGGAAGCAAAGCGACCGAGCTTTGGAAAATTTTCGCATTTCAAACCTTCAAAAACTAGATTTCTAGTGCATTTACAATGCGGATTTGGGGGCGGCATAATCCGTAAGAATTATGAATTTTCTTCATTTCCCTTTTTTTTTTCTTTCGCTCCTTTGCGTTTTTTGCGCCACCTCCAAGTGCCGCCTGGGGCACGTTCCCCCTGCCCACCCCCTAGATACGCCACTGAGCGAATCGACCGAGCGGGGGGGGGGGGGAGGGGGATATCGCCCTCCCACACCAGGGACTTTTAAAAAAAAAATCTGTCTATAAAACTTGCATTTTAGAGCACCCCAAAATGGTTTTTAATAAAAAGGAGGAATGCACGGATCTACGCCAATGGACGGAACCCCTTAATTGAGAATAACAATGCGAGCGAACGAATTTTCTTCGATATTTTCGCATTGAAATTATGGCATTTCTTATTTCCTTACTTCTAATCATTAGAGAATGTGATGGTATTTCAAGATCAAACATGACTTTGGATAATTATTAGTTTTAAATTAATGAATCTTATCTACTTTATCCAAAATATTGGAGGGGATGATAATATAGGCCACCCCCATCTCATTTTTTGGGGAAATATACCCCCCCCCCCGGATCGACATCCATGGCCATAATCCCTAGATACGCCACTGGACAAAAGTGCACAATTTTTCAGCAGTGCCGTCGTATTAGATATTAAATCCATTTAATAAACATTCTTCGATTCGGCGGTAATAATATTTTTATGACCCAAGAACATGCACATAGCATTGTTAAATGTATTGATGTATTTTAATTGCATTTACATGAAAACATCTCCTGTAAAGCTAAGGGAATATAAAGTTTATCCAGTAAGCCGTATGTCAGTGTATATTATATAAACTTTTAGTCTAGAGACAGTCCAGGAAAATCCACTCCATTTGGGGATGTTTTGTATAACCTTGCATTATTTCCTGATATTGTCCACATATCTAAATGGTTGTCGGAAAATCATCCTGATTGTCTTAGTCTGTGATTTTACCATTCCAGGGGCCCGTTGCCCAAAACTTGCGTTTGAACGCAACTCAGGAAAATCAAACGCAACTTTATTTTCAGCCAATCAGAAGTGTGTTTGATTTTTAGGAGTTGCGATTAAACGCAAGTTTTGTGCAACGGGCCCCTGGTGTGATCCTAGATGTGTCCGCGCTGTCCTGCTACGATCAGCATTTTCTGCGGCATTTCGCGACCTTCCCGATTGATTCCTAGGACACTCCCAGGTACGGCTGCAGTCAATACGCAGAGATTCGTGGTAATGTCCCAAGAAACGATGATGCACACACTTTTTCCGCGGCTTGCGCGGAAAGAATGCCGAAATGACATAATTTGCTTCCTAATCTTGTCGGCGCTCTAGTGGACGCCAGTGTCTGGGGAAGCATAATGCACAATCATTTGTAAATGCGTTTATATGATGTCATATAAACGCGTAGCATGCGAAGTAAGGTTTGTGAAACCAGCTGCATAGCCCGAATTCGTCTGGAGAAAAGAAGTATAAACTACCCCGTGAGACTGCGTTTTAGATGAAAGTTTTAAAACGCTCATTCTTCGTGCCTTTGCAAAGAAAGTATAAACGCACCCATAGATCTATTGATAGAGTAATAATGAGAAATCCACATATACTCACTTAAAAATATTAACCTTATAATATTTTGTCTATCTGGCATGTAAGTGTCTTGCACTACAGAAACAACCATCTGATATTAGAAAATTCCTCAGGCCCAGATACCAGATTATTTCTGTCTGGTATAATATGTCATCCAAAATATATTGAAATAGTAATATAACAGTAACGGATAACTATGATACAACAGTAAGATTAGATCAGCAGATTAGATCAGCAGACAATGACAGCACAGCATTTAGTACAGTGTACAGTATGAAAGTATATATTTGTCCATCAATGATGATGATAATGACACTGTTTTGATTGAAGTAAATCATTTAGCTGTTTAGTGAATGCAAGAAACAAAATGTCTCAATTTCAAATTTCTTGTATCATTTCTATCATCTGAAATCACAGAATTACAGCAAAGAGTGACAAAAAAAAAAACCAACAAACAAACAAACAAACGCTTATCGGCTCAGATTTCATCGGAATTCATCGGAACTCTGAAATTTTCGCATTTTGGGGATCAGATGAGCCTCCGCTGGTCAGTGGAAGGTAAGCATTATGACTGCCTTCCAGCCCTCTTTTCTGGCAAATCTCATAGATCCGACATTGATCGGGGTAATCGGATGAAAGACTGGTAGCCACCCGATATGTGTCAGCCGTTTTCAGAAAAACAGAAAGCAGAAAGCTCTGTGGGGGGGGGGGGGGGGGTATAGCTTTAAGTTCTGTATCGACAGATCATCAGCCTACAAATTTTCTTACATGCCTTTTTATTTACTATTACCTTCATGATTTATATAAAATGGTTTATTGTAAAAAAAAATAAATATTACCTTACAGGTCAACAATAATTGCAAAATACATCACCGTCTTTATTTCACATTTACATATGGTTTGCATTACTAACATTTACAGTTGAAATGTTCAGAAAACAATTGCTATACAATATATTATACAACAAAATATCTCTTTTTATTACAATAAGTCAAAAGAAATATATGAACCAAGGACACTCGCCGCCCACTCTGAAAGGGGCTATTCTCGTCTAAAGTTCAGTGGCTTGTATACATGTACTGATGTACATAAGAATCTTTTGTGGGGTCCTAAGAGTAGAGGGACAAAACATATGCACCAAATTTACCATCACGAAACGACTTTATATACAAGCAAAAATTCAGTTATAGCCAATTAATTCATGTAAAATCTTTCACACTACTACCAATAGGAATGAAATAAATGCGAATTTCAGGGTTGCACTACATACGTCAATTGCAGGAACTCGTACTGACATTATTCTACAGTCAGAAAGCGTAATATATCTCAGTTTTAACACTCCCATTTTGTCATTGTCCACTGATTAGTATTACAATTGTAATTGTATGTTAACCAAGCATATATATATATATATATATATATATATATATATATATATATATATATATGTTAAGGTTTCACGTATCGGCTCAAACAAATTCAAAGAGAACTGCTAAAAGCGTTTGTAATGCATTGTGGCCAATTTTATTTTTCTACTCATTGTTATTATTTTGAGTAGAAAAATAAAATTGGCCACAATGCATTACAAACGCTTTTAGCAGTTTTCTTTATATATATATATATATATATATATATATATATATATATATATATATAATTGTGAGAAATGAAAATGAGAGAATAATGGTTGCGGAGACATTTTTTCAACCTTTGCAAAAATTTCAAAAAGGGAGGACAGCTCCGGGGAACTTTGATTTAAGCTACGCAACCATTATTCTCTCATTTTCATTTCTCACAATAATATTATATTATTTCCACAAGAGTTGCCAAAGCTGTTGTATATGTTATTTTCTTACAATTGTTTATAATTATTCTAATGTATACATGTGACAGGCATGCGGCCTGTCTTTGTTCAAAAACTCACCTGCCCCCGACAAAGGAATTAATTAACGAGGTTGAAGATTTGTCAATCTGCCGGTCAATTGCATCTGGTGTCGCCGAAATCACTGGCACGTCTCCGTGGTCTAGTGGTTAAGGCATTGGCGTTCTAAGCCAACGACCCGTGTTCGATTCCCGGCGGAGACATTTTTTCAACCTTTGCAAAAATTATAAAAAGGGTGGACAGCTCTGGGGAACTTTGATTTAAGCTACGCAACCATTATTCTCTCATTTCCATTTCTCACAATTATATTATTTCCACAAGAGTTGCCAAAGCTGTTGTATATGTTATTTCCTTACAATTATATATATACATATATATATAACAATAAATCAATGCAATACATCATCCTGACGACGACCAGAGTACACTGGTCGAAACGTCGATAACAATTCTTTTAAGAGCTTCCAAAACTCACGAAAGATCACAAACAGTCCTTTTCAGGACTATCACATGGTGATAAACCGTAAACCTTTCTACAATGCAATACTGATAAGAATAACATGTAAAAGGTTGCTCAGTCACATAGCTCAGTCATAAAGGTCATGTAGATATATGCATGTAACATGCTTGTTCTTGCAGTACCAGTAGCTTTCTGTATCTCTTCCCTCCAAAATTCCTTTTCTAAGCCCCAACAAAAGATCCCAATTCACCCTATATAGGGGGTACATTAATTATTGTACACCCAATGACTTGTGATTGGTCAGTCAGACCACAACCCCAAGTCCAGGTACAGACCACAGAGGAGTTCTGTGGTACAGACTGGCTTGAGCGTAATCTGACAATAGGCTTGTGCTCAGGCTCAGTTTATTTACAGCAGGTAAAAAATTCAAGTGTGTAGGCCTATGTATAGATACAAGATCAAATAAAATAGAAATGAGTAAACTCTTATGAAAAATCAGTGCAAATTACATTTCACATTACTACATTATGAACAGTCAAGTTTTTATTAAATTTTATTTGCAGGACTGTTGGTCCAGTTTTTCAACTTACAGTCCCATGCATTGATATTTGTGTTGGGGTATGGTTCTTTTTGAGTGGGCTTCTCTCAAATATTAGTTTAATTTACCCTTAACTAAGGCTGACATATTATTAAAGGCATTGATTAACTTTGCCCAGGATTGAAAAAAAAAATCACTGTTCCAGCTAATGCTGCAATCATAATTGCAAACCTTTAGCTCAGACAGGAATCGCCTGAGTTTTATAAGCTGATCGGTCGTTTATATATCAAGATATTTACGATTGAACATTGATGTCGGGATAGAGTACCACCGAACCCTAAAGAACTCTTACGGTTGGCATACCTCGCTCTATCACAGAATACCGTACGGGCTGGAAACCCGCTCTGAAATCGCCAAGCGCTGGTGCTTGGTTTTTGTGACTGCAGCGCAACGAAGAAGCCAAGCGACTTGCGCTAGCGATTGATCGCGATTTTCTCTTTTTTAGGATAGTAAACGGGTTCCATTTTCTCTCATACTTTCACATATCCTTAATTATATATGTAGTTAGAGGATTGCACACAATTCACTGGCATTTGAGCTGATTTTACAATTTTTCACAAAATTAATCAATCACTTTAAAATTACAAGAATGTAAAAATGACCATTTTCATTGTGAAGTACGCACAATTCTTGAAAAGCTGTGTCTGTGACTACAGTTTGAGTGATTAGGTCCCACACAGGCATGGGCCTGTGAGCGGTGGAAATAAGACTCAAAAGAGATTGACACAATGAAATGCTACTGTGCGGAGTGAATGAATGGTGTCCTATTTCACAATATTAATCATTTAATTATCTGTCGCTAATCAATGACATTTTGATCAATCTAATGCCCCTCTGCAAATAATCTTGGCAGTCCATGATTACATCAGTGACAATGTAGATAGTTACGTTTTGTCATCCCAGTGTTGAAAAAAGTTGGCTTGAACTTTGAAGACATACATGCATATTGTACATAGACTTACACCAAAATAACCCTTTTAATTATTGAAGTATGATGCATCTTCCTTTTTTTTGGGGGGGGGGAGATGGTGACTGGATTGAATGTATGTTTAAATCAAGTAGTATGGTATTTCATTTTTTAATTCTTATATTTTTCATGTTTCTCTTTGGTCTTTAAACAAAATGCTCCCAGCCACAAGGACCATCGATATTCCACTCTGGACAGGGGCGATGCCTGGTAAAAATTGGTGGAGTGTAATCGCAAGGCGCCCGTCAACAAACCGAGGGTGCCGGCCGGGTGCCGTGCGGTAAGCTTCCGGGCTTCGTCTGATGAACAGGTGCACCGCACAGCACCCGCCTGGGGCCCGGCCGGGTGCCGTGCGGTGCACTGCTTGCGTCCTCCGACGTCCACGCTTCCTGTATTTATAGCTGCGTTGTACATTTGAGAGGTGGATTCGATGCCGCCGTGAGAGGGCCGCACGGGCAACTTTTACAGGCAGGCGCCCGGTGTTGTACTTACCGCCCGGGACCCTTGAGGGCCCGTGAGGGGGCCGCATGATAGGCGTACGGCACCCGTCATTTTTTTTTTTTTCATGAGAATTGGCAAGAAAAAAAATCGTGCGGAGCCCATACGGGACCCCTATAGGGTGCCACCACGGGCCTTCTACGGGCTTTCTACGGCCTAACGGTCAGATGAAAACGCCGAGAGAATTGGGAGTAGCCAGTTCAGCACCGCGGCGCCCGTACGGCTGGTCAAAAATGTCCCGGTGCCAGAGGGAACCGTAAGGGAGCCGGGCGGGCAGGCACCATACAAAATTGTCCAATGTCTGTTTTTACTCGCCGTAGTGGATATGTGACAGCCCATTTACAAGTCCTTTAATTTGAAGCAAAGGCTTTCTTATGTGATATGTGTTCTTGCCTCGATTGTGCAAACTTGCCATCCATGTCAGGCAGAGTAGTGGATGATGATGACGATACCGATGACAACGATGATGTGATAATCAGAGGAAACTCGGTACAAAGAGCTTTGATATAAGAAGGTAATTTTGCTGGTCCCAGGTCTTTATATTTTTTTTAACTTGATATAACGAGGTTATTTTCATGGTCCCAAGGTCCCCGTTATAGTGAATTGCCACTGTAGTTCATTAACATTTTACTGAATAATAACACAGATTTTTCCACCCATCTTAAGAATATTCCAAACAATGAAGAAAAAAAAATCAAGCTGTGTATTTTTCAGTTACCATGCAAATTATGTTCTTCACTCATAATACTGTCCTTTGCTGTTGTACAATAAGGAAGAAACTTTTCAAAATATTTGTCACATGTTTTAACACAATTCTGAAAGCTACGGATTATTTCAGCCAGCTGCTCTCGCAAGTATTTTCTTAATACAGGGCTTCTGTACAATAGCTTCCATGGTTGTTTATAGATGCTCGTACCACTTCTCATAATCGTTCCTACATGTAACTTATAACTTTGCACTTTTTGTGGACAACAAAGACATCTGATTCTATGTATCATTACCGTCACCGATGATTTCATCGGACTTTTGAACACATAATTATACTTGGTTATAAGTAGACCTTACAGCTGCTTATGATACAGTGAATCATCGACTACTCCTTAACAAGTTGTACAAGATGACAAGTGACATTCATCTCACCAAACTCATCCAGTTGCTACTAGAAAATAGACGTTTCTTTGTAGAGCTTAACGGAAAGCGCAGCAGATGGAGGTTACAGCGAAATGGACTTCCCCAGGGCAGTGTTCTCGCTCCTGTCCTCTTCAACATCTATACCAACGATCAACCTGGCTCACCGGACACTAGGAGTTTCATCTATGCTGATGACCTCGGTATTGCCACTCAGAACAGCGATATCAGTGTGATAGAGGCCACCCTAACATCAGCCCTAGACAACTTGACAACATACTACAGAGACAACCAGCTGAAAGCTAACCCTAACAAAACCCGGGTTAGCTTATTCCATCTACGCAATCGTGAGGCTGGGAAGAAATTATCACTTACATGGAATGGTACCCTGCTGGTCCACTGTGAACACCCAGTGTACCTTGGCGTCACCCTTGATCGGTCACTTTCATTCAAGCAGCATATCGAGAAGGTTAAGGGGAAAGTGAGGACCAGGAACAACCTCCTCCGGAAACTGGCAAACTCCTCCTGGGGTGCTAGTGCATCTACACTCCGAGCGACAGCTCTCGCACTCTGCTATTCTGCTGCGGAGTACGCATGCCCAGTCTGGGAAAGATCCTCACACTCGAAGAAACTCGACCCAGCTCTCAATGATAGCTGCAGAGCAATCTCAGGTTGTCTAAAGCCGACGAATGTAAACAGCCTGTATGTCCTGTCCGGCATTGCTCCACCCGATATACGTCGGTCAGTAGCAAGTAGCTTGGAGCGTCTGAGACAAAGTCAGGACAGTCGTCATCCTTGTTATGACATCCAGCCTTCCCAGAAACGGCTCAAATCTAGGAAAAGTTTCCTGCACTCTGTTCAACCCTTGACTGTACCCCCACAGACAGCCAGATGTAGACTTTGGGAGGAGAGGCGCAGTAGCAACCACCATCATGACAAGCTACCTTTTCCTACTAAGGAGCACTTGCCCCCAGGTCACAAGCAAGACTGGAAGCTTTGGAAGACCCTGAACCGACTTCGCACAGAGATGGGCCGTTGTAAAGTTAACATGAAAAAGTGGGGATATGCAGACAAAGACGATACAAAGTGCGACTGTGGTACAGAACAGACCATGGAACATCTTGCTCAGTGTCCTAAGCTTGAGGAACAGTGTAGCCGACAAGATTTGATGGCTGCAAATGAGAAAGCTCTGCACTGTGCCAAGTCATGGCCAAACATTTAATTTTCTTTCCTTATGTAGATGTAGGATTCGAAAGAGAGAGAGTAGGCTATAATTATTAGGTATTAACATGAATCTGTGAATTAAACTTTTATAGGACTGACCATTATTATGTAACATCTCACTTCTCAAGCAGAATACCATTTCTGTGCATAATAAGTATATTTGCTGCAAAATACTACCATAAATATCTTTCTCTTTCACGGTTACCAGGGGGGAAAGTCCCTAGCAACCAGTTCTTAACTTTTTCTTTGTTTTCTGCCGTTACTAGCTACTGCCCAAATTTCAAACGTGGGAAAATGTCATTTCTGTTTCAGAAACATATTTCCAAAATATCTAGCATATTTATAGGTACTTCCCAGATGTGGACCACGGAACTAAAAAACTAAGCAAGAAAACAGGCCTCGGCCCACGGTTTAAAATGCTTTTATGCCTTTGATTTCATTCTATTTGTTTATTTGCCTCATTTGAAAGTATTTCACAGGTTTAATTCTTTATAATCCATGCATAAACTATTGATTTGTATGTCTGAATATATTTTAGATTTATTTTAATGCATATTATAAGAGAGGCATTCAAATTTGCTCTTTTTATCTTTACACGTGCTCCACGATATTAGCCCCTTTTACCTTTTCGACGGTATGTCCGATTTTTAAGGATAGCTTTGAGTTGATCAGTTTTGCTAGTTATAAACAGTTGCGAGTGATTCAAATCGATTGCAACTTGATATCGATTGCAACAGATAGAAGTCTGTAAGTTTGCGAATGGTTGGCATTGGTTGGAGGACTTGCGACGAACCCCAACGAATCTCGACGTTTTATAAGATAGGACCCTGGACTTCATATTAAAATTCAGCCAAAGACATTCATTATTCTGATTTGGTTCAGTGATCTACAGGGCGGGGATGCACGTGCCCCGAACTAAAGGGCAAACGAGGAAACTATGTAGAGAGAGAGAGAGGAATCACGAAATCTAACATGATGACCATTCCCATACCCTCATGCGTTCGGTTGCTCTGCCTTTATCTTTTGCTCGCAATCCATCTACGTTGATGCCCATCACCCAAGTGCTTTTCAGTTATTGACCCACGCTATAGGCGACTGATCTAAGTTAGTGATCATAGTTACTTACTTAAAACTTTACTGACACACCTTTGTTTTTTGGTAAGTAAGTAAACTTTATATCAGATTTTTGATAAAACATATGAATGTACAATATTAAAGATGTATCGGAAATGGATGTATATGTTTGAGCAATATATGACGTAAAACAGGAATATGACAAGAAACAAAGGGTAAAGAAGATGAGAAATAAGGAGAAGAAGAAAAAAAAACAAGTTGAAAAGAATAATAATAAGAAGGAACGAACTCAATTCTATTATTTCTCAAACAAGTAATATGTACATACAGCCCTGGAAAAAATCATTAGACCAGCTGCATTTGGAGGCATACAGGTAGTGTAAGTCCATTGTCTATGGAACTAGGAAAATGATTATTAACAGCTAATTCATTATTAATGGACTACTACTCCCTATTACAATTACCTTTGTGACAATTACCCCTGGACAATTACCCCGAGGGTGACTACAGCAAGGACAAATTGCCCCGGCAAAATCTCCCCAGACAATTCCCCCCTCCCCATTTTCCTATGAGAAAGAGATTTTGACCAAATAATATAGACTATACATATCTGAGAGAAATAATTGTCACAGGGGTAATTACCCTGGAGGTAATTGTCAGTTATTGGGTAGGTTATTGTTGAGGGTAATTGTTTTAGGGAGTAGTCATCCACTCACTATGAGTTAGCTTGTAGAAATCAATTTAAAAGTTCGATTACTGATGTAGACAACACTTCCCACATACGCCTGCTCTAATAATTTTGTCCAGGGCTATATATACACTTGAACTTGAAGTTATGATTAGTTACCTAAGAACATGGTATAAAGTCAGAAATATGACAGGAAGAAGGAAAAGATGATAAGAAGGAGAAGCTGAAATGAAGGAATTAGAAAGTGACAGAATGAAATAGACTGAATAGATAAAAGAAGGAAGGGGTACAAGTTAACATTTCAGTAGCAAACATGAATGAAAAATTAATGGGCAGATTAATTGGCAAATTAATGCCATGCAGAGAATTTCTTTGTTTAATTGTATTTGCATGTATGTTATGTTGCATTGTACTCAACTATTTTCATGTTGATTTCTGTGATGCTGGTGGAAAAACAAATTTCCACGATTTTATGTGGATCAAAATGAAGAAAAATTATCAAATTATCAAAAATTATCAATATACCGTCATTACTGATTAACATCATGGTTTTGATTTTGAAACAATACTGCGCACTGAACACTGAACAGTTGCAGTTCGATATAAAAAGGAAGAACATTTTCGTGACATTGTGTTCAAGCATGTCATGTCCAGTGTAGAAGCAGAATCTCATTTGCAGATTTCTAACTCCTTACTACCCACTTTAAGTTTCTGCAGATTTGGACACAAGATTACAGTAAGTACCAACCAGTCCAGATCGTTGAAGCCATACTTTCTAGGATCAGGAAGCATCTTTACGGACATAACGCCCACTGGTGGTTCAAGGGGAGTGAGAAAATCGATTACTTCCATACCTTCGATGTGTGTCTTGTCATGGAACGTCTTTTGGAAGAGGGTCTCGTAGTAAGGAGTACTTAACCCAACTTCATACAGACCAAATTTCCTCAAGTAAGGACAAAGTAAAGCTATGACATTAAGACAGTCCAATATACAAATAGGTCCAGCAGCAAAACCTATCTTTAATTCTTCAATACTTGACTTCTCTTCGAATCGAGCATTTCGCAGTTCATCTATGCTGGGTACGTCTAATTCTGTCCACCCAAACTTTAGGATTTTCAAGTTAGGACAGCAATGCGCCGTTAGTATTAGCAGATTTAGCAATGGTACGGTTTCAGGTATGTAAGTTATGTTCAGCTGTCTAATGTATGTCTTGTTACAAGAAGATGACGACCTCTCTAAAGTTGGAAAAATCAACACACTTTCTTCGATATCAAGCACTTCTAAATCTAGACACTCCTCTGCTGAAGCGTTAAGAAGTTCTTTCACGTCAATAGGCCCATCTGCGGCCTCGATGGCAAAATTGCGAAGATGTGATTGTTCTTTGAAGAAGCTCCGCTCATCTTGTGTTTTGCCATAATGACGCAGATGAAGATCAATAGAACATTTGTTTAGGTACACGGTGCCAACAGTGAAGCTCAATTGTGATATATAATAAAACAAATCTGGAATATTTACAGTGTGAGGAGGAAAAACATGATCAATAATATCAAGGTTTCCGATGTTGGACATTCTACCTCTGAGTTCCGAATAGAGTCCAATTTTCGAAAAAGGAACTCTAGCATCTACTGCCGTGCTACAAAGCACAGATTTCACTTCATGATAGACAGTGGATAAGCAAGACAACAAGTCAAATAAGGCAATTTTGTCGACTTTATGTATGAACTCTATCAAAGACCTCCTATACAAAGTGATACTGGCATTAAGGACGGCGAAATCGCAAGAAGTACTGCAGATACTCATAAAGCATACCCTCATAGGTTTGGGTCGTAGGTGTGGACTCTTCCTGATCTAGTTTCACAATGTCTTCCAACAAATTCCCTTCACCCTGACTCTCGTAATTGATCATCATACTCAAGAGAAACAGACTTTCACTGTGATACTTTTTGACAGTTAGCCCTTCCTGTGAAAATATGAGGCCATTCTCACTAAAATCGGACGTGACCCCGCCTTTATTTTGTATCTCGAAAAGACGATGAATTATTCTCCTCGCTCTCTCACGATTTTCGAGGTTTCCTTCATCCACTTTTTGCCCACTACAGAACGCCAACATATACTGCAAAGAAAGTGCCTGGCCAGTATTCGATATGCCATGTAGAACAGATTCTAATCTACCATCTTCGGATGCCAAAAAGTCACCTGCACATTTCTCTTGAAACAGGAAATGCCGAAAGAAGAATACATATTTAGGTGATTCGAATGCATGTAACTTCTTCATTGGTATTTTCTGTCTGTTCAGTATGCCAATCTTTAAACCAAGCTCACAAATACATTCTTTGCCTCGTATTTCATCTATTGAGAATGTTAATTTCTTACCAGGAATCAGGAGGCCACCAAGTGCAAGTTCACCAAGACTATGCCAGAATTCTTTGAGAAATGCAGTCCCAACATTTTCAGGGGATATTGTTGCGTACTGTTGATAAGACGCCTCATCATCTTTCTGGAGATGATTGACAAATATTGCGCGAAGAAACTTTTCAAACAAAGAATCCAATGTGTCTACTTGACCTTCATCTTCAGAGCAAATTTTCTGCAAAAAACAGATCATTAGCAAAAGAATTGGTATTCTAGCGAACTGGAGCATGACTAAACTAGATTGGATTTCTGACAGGCATCTTTCGGCATCTTCTGTGACATGGAAATAGTGACGAACATAGCAATCGATGCCTCTGTCGTTAAAGCCCTCAAGACAGATTTGAACATACATTCGTTTCTTTTTCTGCAGAAGGCATGCATGCCAGGGGCGGGTAGTGACTAGAACTGTCACATCGGCCATGATCTTGCAATTGAGGAGGTCTTTGAAATCACCTTTGTGGGTGTTTGGGTCAAACTCGTCGAATCCATCCAGGACGATGACGACCTTAGATGGGTTCGATCTGATGTACTGCCTGATATGATCAGGAGTGATTTCACTATCCTTAGGTAAGAGCTGACTGTGAATGGCATCGACTATGTTGTCTGATTCTTGGAGCTTACGGAACTCAAGGACACAAAGAACAGGGACGTCTTTCAGAGGAGAATCAGCATTTCCCTTAGCCCAATCATATGCAAGCTTTTTACATAATGTGCTTTTCCCTGTACCACCTTCACCAAAAACGAGAATTCGAGGGGGTTTTGAACCATCATCCCTAGGGTCAAACAACTGATTGTGGGACCTTTTAAGGGGGATCTTTTTCATTTCCCTATCATTTACTTCTTTATAAAGTGACATCTGAACAAAGTATTCATCTAAAATTGTAGTGGCATGGTCTCCGTCCTCCCAGGGGTCCGCCATGATGCAACAGTAATCATCCAGATAGTAACGCCTTACTTCCTTCCTAAACCTAGTGGTAAAAGAACAACTATCGTCAGGATCCTCCCCTCCACTGTGGCCACCATCTTCATCTGTGATTGAAAATATCAAACGGGCAAATGCATTGAAAAATTGTTATTATTAATGGGCTAATGATGGGATAATGCTCATGAAGTATTTTTATCAATATGTTTTAACAGTTACAATGAATCAGTACAAAACAATCCAAATTATAATGGGCATCAAGAGAACACACACACGCATACCACATGTCCCCACGCGCCCACACCAACCGATTAATTTTTTCTCATTATCGTACTTTCTAAATTGAAAAATATGTTTTATATACATGTATATAGACAATTAGAGATATTTTACCTTCGTACGTTCACCAAAACGAATGAGAAGCTATGTTAAGTTCCTTAAATATTTGCAATACACCTACCTGACACTAAGAATTCCTCAGCGATTGCTACAAGCTCAGAAGCACGCAGGGCTGAGAACAGTCGTTCATGCTGATTGAATCCTACTGATTCAACCCAGTCAAAGAGCATATTGGTTGTCCCCTTCTCTGTGACCCGTCCATCCATACGGTTTGTAGCCCTGTATTGATCTATCTTTGTTTTAGTGAAATTAAGCTGAAAGCCTAAATTTAGAAGATTAGGATGGTCTCCAATCGACTGCGCAATCTTCAGGAGCTGTTCTCCGCCAATGGGACCCTTCCTCAAAGTTCCTGCCAAATTAAGAGAGACAGAAGTGTTTAAGTGTTTAACCTTAAATGTTTTCCCCTAATTACATGACTTGAATAAGTAGAGGTGTCGGACAAAGGAGTTTGGATTCAATTCTGAGAACAGATCAGCGATTTGTATGGATGACTACAGAGCAGAGATTCACCTGGCTATTCACCCTCAACGATTGCCCGGTGATGAAGATAACACTGCGAAGCCTCACAGGCCTAATACAGAAATAAATACAATGCCAAAAGTCAAAGAGTCACACACTTACGACGAGCGGGTTGTGCTGGTACGAGGTGTGGAACAGTACTAGATTGACTTTCGGTGCAGTTAGAAAGTGTCTCAGTAGACGAGGGATGTGGTGAGTGTGGCGAAAGCGGACATTCTTGCTGTGAGTCTACTGTGTTGTTTCCCACATCTCGTGTGCGTGTATCATGCCCAAGAAGTGGACTTCTTGGTGTCGATATTCCATCATTCTCATCCCGTTGTATCAATTCTGAGACAAAGTAGGTAATATATCTGAGCGATAAATCGTATATGGTTTTGAGGGGGGGGGGGGGGGAGAGGGTGGCTCGAAAGGTGATTTTTCTTTTAACACGATGACAACAATGTTTAGGAATACATGGCAATTTATGTGCAATTTGTAATGTATATTTGATTCATTTTAATTAGGCTACGGGACTAAAAAAAAAGGAGTTGACACGTGCTAGTGTGTCCAATTTGTCAAGTTAATGTAATCTTGTAATGTTTGGATTCTTAAAAGTTGCACTATTGTTTCTGTTGATGCTGATCGGTTTATCCTACTCGATAGTAATCCACATTGTCACCAGGCTCTTCCACAAACACAACAAAAGAGACTGGCCAGTATTCTTTAAAGTGGACTAAATTAAACGGGATTTATAAAGTTAATCCGCTTTTAAGAATACTGGTTATCACACACAAGGTTTTAAAAAGGAAGAGTAATGAAAATGACAACAAAAACGTTCAGTTTTGTCATAATTTCTCTCTTACCAACATATCCCAAAGCTGATTCAGGTTTCCTGGAGCTAGCATCATCGTGAGAGAAATTAGTACCAAGGCTATCGGCTACACTGTCTGTCGTAAATCGTGAACAGAACGATGATAGCTTGCTGCCCATGATGTCGTCTTACACTCAGCTTACCTGGACATGTTTCTGAAAATTGAACATAAGTCTCATTTGAGTACATCAATGAAACTGAAACTCGTACGGAAATTAGACTGTGATAACAGAAAATCTTCTTCAAAGATGATTCCGTCAGTGATCAAACATCTTTTCTGAAACACCTGATAGACACATTTGTTGTAAAGGGCATTCTTCATGTTAATAATATTCAACATTTTGGGGCTATTGGAAAGCATACAAGCAAAAATGTTTGGAAATTATGGTGATTTGATATTTGGGAAAGCAATGACAGCCCCTTAACGAAATTGTGACTCTATTTGGTTAGTGTGTTTGTCTTTGAGATTAATGTTCTTGTCAGAAAGATAAATAGGGCTATAGTAAAGTCATATCGCTCGAGCTGCAAATAATTTGCAATCAACGTTTAAGAAGGAAACTTACCAAAATCGACACATCGATCTAAATGGGCGGCATAATGTGGAATATGGCGCAGTCAGCTAGTTATCAGCCGTACAAGCACTGAAAGAGTCATGAACTATGAAATGCCCGGCCGTTCTGTCTCGATACTACATGTATCTCATCTTTGTCTCATAATTGTTTCGTCATGTCACGAATTCCAGTAGTTTTTTCCTTGGACATTTTCTCTCGTTTGAGTCTTTTCAGGGATTGTGAAAAGACGAAATCAAGAAGAAAACAAAACATTTCTTATATTATCGGAACAGCATGTAAGTCTATGGCGAACGTCAATGATCATGATTTCATCTCGATTCTTTTAATTACGGTCATAAACCGAAAAATGAATACAATATGAAATTTCATGTTAAAATAAATTTTGAACGAAAGGAATTGACCAGCAATAAGTCAACTTTCTTCATTAGGAACATAGTATCACGTCCAGACGTCTGCTATTATGGCCTGATAAACCGTGAAGCTTCATAAACTAAGTACAGACTGTGCAAATTATATACAATGCGCTTGTTTTCTAAAGATATATATATATATATATATATATATATATATATATATATATATACAGTGCGTATAAAAAAAAAAGTATACCCAACTGGTAGCTTCTAATTAAAAAGTTATAACATATATGAGCTTGAAATTTATTCAACAGTAAAGAGCAACTTATATTCTGTGTAATGATATCTTATTCATAACTTTGCTGCCAGGGATGACTGAGCAGCAGGCTTTTCAAAAAGTATTGTCAAAATCCTCTTGCACCAAGTTTGGGCTGAGACAGTGAGTGAGGGTGAAACCAATTATGCATTAGTTACTTCAGTTGGAAAACAATTGCTGAGTTATTTTCAATTGATTTTGTGCATTTGAATAGAAAAGGTGTTAAAGTCAATTCAAACCGAAGAAAGGGCTTATTACAAGGTAAATTTATGGAATTTTATTTGCCATGATAACAAAATCTTGGTTTAATCCGCATCCCTTTTTAAGGTAAGCCTTTTTATTGATTCATTCCAGTGTTGTAGTGCCTTGATGCTCGGCCTTGGCCTTAAGGCGCCTTAAGGCCTGTTTTTTTCAAAGCCTTGGCCTTGGACTTGGATACCATGGCCTTTAGCATGACTTGGCCTTGGCCTTGAGGGTTCCAAGCCTTGATCATCTCCAGAAAATTCAAGGCATTTTCAAGGCATAGAATGTATGATTTGCTTTGTTTTTGTTTTTGTTTTAGTTGGGGGTGAGGAATTTTAATGTCTGCTCACTGAGCGCCATAATCCCAAGATACACCACTGAAGCACTAGTTGCTATTGAACCTTGTATGAGACCTCACATTCACTATCTAGCCTTGCATGAGTTGTCATCAAGAGCACTATAAAAAAAAATGAATTCGCTCTTTATTAGTTAGCTCACTTCGCTTACCAGCTATTTATGTCTGAGAAGATAACAATACATGTACAAACAATAGTTCATGAAAAGAGAGGTTATGAAAAGTATTATACATGTATATATTTTCCACCAGGTCTTTGTAGGAGGCCCTTTTCCAAAAAGGTGCCTTTTTGCAATGACACCCCCCCCCCCCCCCCTCCTGAAAAATGTTCAGCCACCTCTGCTGTCATATGATTCTTAAAGGCAGTGTCTTCTTTCTTATTTTGGGTGTGAACCTCCGTATTCAGTGGTGGAAATATGCAGTAATTTGTTTTCATCAGGGGACAGGATATTAAAATTGGCTGTCCCCAACCCCCCCCCCCCCCCCGATAAATAGAATTGCGTAACACATCTCTGCCACTGCCCATATTCATATGTTCCATTTCCCCATCTTTTATTTATTAATGCCTTGGCCTTGGCCCTGGCCTTGAGGTTTCAAGCCTTTGCCTTAGCCTTGGCCTTCAAGGTCAAAGCCTTGGCCTTGCTAGTCAATGCCTTGGCCTTGGCCTTGGGGGTTTGGGCCTTGACTACAACACTGATTCATTCATAATGGACAACATTTATTTGGGAAGCTATCTTTTTTCTTGAAAGTCTACTATCAATTACCTTGGTATTAAATTCTCAACACGTGTATCCTTCTTTTTCTTCTTTTTAGTCTTTAAGGTCAGTAAACCTTTGAGTTCATGTGCTATTCGCAGAAAAACACCGTGTGCACTTTATGCAGGTGAAATGGTGCAATGGACAAATGAGCAGAGAGTTTTTAGTTATCACGAGACAAGAAGTTAGAAGGCTGTTAAATTAAAGATTATCAAATGGATTGAAACAAAGTTATTTGAAAGTATAGACACGCTGGATCACTTTAAACAATGAAGCATTGAAACACACAGGAGAATTCAATTTTTTAAATGATATGAGACTAAAGTAACACATTCATAAGGCTTTACCAACATTCGTTGCATCACCCCAAACTTGGAACAAGGAGATTTTGACAACACTTAAAAAAAAACCCGATGCTCAGTCATCCATGGCAGAAATGTCATGAATGTGGTACCATTAGACAGGCAATAAGTTACTCTTCACCATGAAATAATTTTTTTTTTTTTTAGTTTAGTTTAGTTTATTAACAACAACATATTTTACATATTTACATGTGATTATGATGACATGAAATTGATAATATGATAACATGAATACAATAATATGTAAAGTACTTACAGATATGCATGCATATAATTTATACTTATATTAATCTTGCATAAGAAAAGCAAAATGAGGTACATACATATTGATTCGGTTTCATTATGGCATCATAAAATATCAAAAAGGACAAAAACAAAAAAATAAAAAATAAAAAATAAATGAAATGTTGTTAAAGGGAGAACCAAAAGTTAGCACAAGTGCTAGTCGAGAATGGCCCTCCCATTTTACTTACATTTCAAATGCTCACTGCAAAGTCTAAAATAACTATCCTTCAAAAGTAGATTATATATACTACACATAATTATTCTTCATCACTAAACTTCATTTAACAAGTGTTTTCTTAGATATTTACGAAATGAAAGCCTTGTTCTTTCCTCTCGAATAGTTTGGGGCAAACTATTCCAGAACTTTGTTCCAACAAAAGAAATAGAATATGTACCATGTGTCGTTATACATTTCGGAAGTCTAAGCATGGAATGTTCTTTGCCTCTAGTTCTATAAGTATGACTCATCTTCTCATAATATTGTGTTAAAGAATGTGGTAAATGCCCCCTGTGTAGATCATATACAAATGTTGATACTGCAAGTTTATGCAGATCAAAAACATCTAATATTCCCAGGCTGGTGAATAATGGCCTAGAACTTGTTCTAAGTGAGGAAAATGTAATAGCTCTCATTGCCATTTTCTGTGCCAAAAATATACAATTCAGGTGGCTTTTGTAGCTACTTCCCCAAACTTCAATTCCATAAAGTATGTGTGATTGTATAAAACATTTATATAAAAGCATGAGAACATTCCTTGGAACATAGTGTCTTAATTTAAAAAGCAAACCAATTTTGCGCTTAATGCATTTATTTATACATTGAATTTGATCTTTCCACATCAAAGTTTCATCAATTTGAATTCCTACAAAAGATGCTACATGTACTCTTTCTATAAGCGTTTCAGAGACTGCTAACACACCTTTAATTGCAATGGTCTGTCTTGGTCCTTTGATAATAATATAATTTGTTTTCTTCAAATTTATAGTCAATTTATTTAATATACACCATTTTTGTACCTCCTTCATTTTTCCATTTACCTCATTCATATCAATTTCTTTTTTACCTTTGGGGAAAGTATGGAAAATGTTTGAATCGTCAGCAAATAGTCTAAACTGAAAATAGTCAGTTGAGCTTGGTAAATCATTAATGTATAATAAAAACAGTGTGGGTCCAAGGACTGATCCTTGCGGGACACCACATGTAATCCTTCTACTACTGGATATTTCATCCTTGTAACACAATACCTGCGATCGGTTTGACAGGTAACTCTGGAACCACCGCAACACAATGCCTCTTATACCATAATACTCTAATTTTGCTGAGAGGAAGTTATGATTGATAGTGTCAAATGCTTTCTTGAAATCTATAAATATACCAAGGGTTATTTCACCCTTATCAGTTGACTGTAATAATGTATTAACCAAATTAATTAATGATAATTTTGTACTGTATTTCTTACGAAATCCACACTGATGTCTGTACAAAATTTTAGTAGACTCTAGAAAGTCCATTAGACGTATGTGAGGGCATTTGGAGAGTAATCCTTTACAGGGGACATATCTACTATGATAATCTTCCAAACTATCATAATAAGAATGAGAAAGCTCACAAATAATATTTTTACCTTTCCCAGAACTCAAGCTTCCCTTTAATGGTAGAAAATTATTCATTACCATGATCATGAATCAAGATACATTGTCCTTTTAGAAACATCCATTGATTATACCTGACCTACCGTGAATTTCGAGGTCAACACCAACGATGTAAAATCGAACATTTCAATGTTTAAACAAACAAAAAACGAACCAGAAACTGGATTATGTTTTTCGAATTCTCTCTCCCACACAGACATGCGTTCTTTATATTTTTTTTTAAATATAAGAAATAAAAAATATAAGAAATAAAAACCAATATTCTTTTAAACATTTCTATATTGAAAGGCAACGAACCAGATAGTGACATTTCTTTTTCGCAGTACCCCTCCCACACAGACATATCTTGTGTGAACTTCTTAAACAGCAAACAGCAGTGACCATATAACTAAGTCTATACAAGTGACTTCTCAAGTATATCTTATCTTCTCTTGCCCGTTTTTAAAAGGTCGTTAACATACCATGATTATGAGTCAATATACACTCTCTTTTTAGAATCATCCATTGATTATAACTGACCTACCAACGATATAAAATCCAACAGTATAATGTTGAAAACAAAACCGAACCAGAAAATGGAATGTTTTTCAATTTCCCTCTCCCACACAGACTTGAGTTCATTGTACTTTTAACCAACATTATTCCTTGTTACTTCAAACAGTATAACTGTATCAACACAGATAGTATATTCAGAGGATTGCGACTTCTCAAATACAGCTACATGTACATTTATTACATTTTGCCACTGTTCATTACCTGTAATAGAACAGTATGCTGGGATTATCTCAGTAGACCGATAACCCACGGGAAAGAAATGAAACATAGGACAGCCTACCAATATGTACTGATACAAACATGTTCTTTTTCCCAGAGGCGGCCTTCGGGGGGGGGGGGGCACACCCACTTTTTCAAGCAACCATGAAGTGCCCCTTTTTATTTTTGAAAAGGTGTCCCACTTCACTCTGATAAGTGCCCCATTTTCTCTTTCATAAGTGCTCTTTTCCCCTTCTGATGAGTGCCCTTTTTCTAGTCTAATAAGTGCCCCTTTTCAAATCTGATGAGTACCTTTATTTACTTATGATAAGTTCCTCTTTTCCCCTCTTTTTAAGTGCCCTTTTTCAAATCTGATGAGTGCCCCTTCTTTACTTCTGAATAAGTGACAATTTTCTTTTCATATAAATGCCCCTTTCCCATTTTGATAAGTGCCCCTTTTCAATCTTATGGATACTTTTTTTTTTACTTCTGACATGTCTTCCCCCCCCCCCATTGCCCTTTTCCTCTTTGACAATTCTCCTTCAAAATCTGAAGAATGCCCCATTTTTATTTAGATTATTCCCCTTTCACTTTCTGATATTAAGTGCTATTTTACCCTTCTGATAAATGCACTCACTCCTCATTTTATGACTGTTCTCCAGCCTACCTGTTACTTGTTTAACTCTAGTTTGTCTCTTTTTTTGTGTGTTAAACCAAACTTTACTTGTATTTACCATTATTGAGGTACCTATATACAATGATTGTAAATGCATGAACATACATAAATCATAATAAATCATGATGATAAAAATCTATAAATGTACTCAAGTTGTCAATATAAATTTTGATATTTTATTATACCCGACCTAACTGACCAGTCTAACAAAGTTGCAACTTACGAATTTCGGGTGATGGTATAGGTATATTTCTTGATGGCTTGTACCGAAGGGGTGGGTAGCGTCGCGTCGCGTCGCATTGACTGGAACGCGACCATTCGTCCAAAGCCCCCCCCCCCCCCCGGTTTTGCCGAAAGGGTGCGTTGGGAGCGTCGGGTCGCATCGCGTCGCGTTGACTGGAACGCCATCATTCGTGCAAAGCCTCCCCCCCCCCCCAGGTTTTGCCGAAAGGGTGCGTTTTGACCTTTTCTAATATAATGTTCAGGGGCGGATCGGGCGGGGGGGGGGTGAATCGGCCCCCATCTCCATTTGAAGCCAGAGGGGGCCGAATCGGCCGCACCCCCATTCCCCTTTTCAGGCTTTAAAAAAAAAAAAAAATTTTTACAACGCAGTACATAATATATCCTTGAAATTGTCAAGACCATAGAATCCTAGCACTGTGATTGGCTGGCAAGGCCACCCTGCAATCTGGATTAGGGCTCGATATTTGAAACCACATGCCACCTGTTAGCTGAACTCTTGACCTCTTAGTGCAAACATGGTCCTGGCTGTGATAAACATGTTGATCTATTTTGGGGGAAAGGGATGATGAAGTAACCAATCAGAGTGCTGGAATCAACTGTTTGAAGGATACGATGGCCGGAATTCACAAAGGTGGTTTCAATTCAGACCATGGTTTATGCAGATTTCGTGGTATAAATACGCTAGATTTAGCGCGTACACTTAAAAAGATCCAATAATGAACCCGCGCCGGTCGCGCGTGGTTGGCAAAAGCGCTAAATTTACACTAGTTGCCATGGTTCAGACCATGGTTTAAGTAAATTCAGACCATGGTTTATTTAAATTAATTTACATAAACCATTGTCTGAACCATGGC
This sequence comes from Heliocidaris tuberculata, assembly GCA_025618425.1. Classification (NCBI taxonomy): domain Eukaryota; kingdom Metazoa; phylum Echinodermata; class Echinoidea; order Camarodonta; family Echinometridae; genus Heliocidaris; species Heliocidaris tuberculata. Next base: position 20,203,093 of record CM046847.1, read on the forward strand.
AACTAGCGTAAATTTAGCTCTTTTGCCAACCACGCGCGACCGGCGCGCGTTCATTATTGGATCTTTTTAGGTGTATGCGAAAATCAAGCGTATTTATACCACGAAATCTGCATAAACCGTGGTCTGAATCGAAACCACCTTTGTGAATTCCGGCCAACGTGTACTTTGGTTACATTTTCTTGGATCCTGATCCTGTCATTAGGTGTACATTCATATTATTTCAATATCTGTAAAGTATAGATTTTGCCCTTAATTCACACTCATGTCAAATTCAGCCTAGCTCAAAGTAAAACTATGTGAGTTTTTTACAGGTTTGCTTTTCGTTTCATTTCCATTTTTTGGTCATAAAATAACATTATTTTTCCACAATTTTTCATAGACCAATAGAGTATGTCATGAATCTCTAATTTCTCCTCTTTTATTTGTTGTGTAAATCATGACAATCAGTAAATGTTATAACTAGTCCATTCAATCATTTGGAAATTAAATGTTTCTTGGGGGGGGGGGGGGGGTTCCTGCTCATTATGTATCGAGACTGACCCAGTCAAGCAAAACTGTAAATGAAATAGAGCACTTTGGGGGGACCTGCGGTTTGACTGCTGATACACTGATACATTGCACACAATGCGTATACATGCAAACTCATACGTAAATTATGGAGCTATTACATGTAGCATGCAATCTGTACTAATTGAATTGGCAATTCCAAGCCTTAGTGTATTTACACTGGGCTACCTTTATCCCCGTGTGACTTGGTGACTAATAGCTTCACTCCAGTTCGACCAGCTGGAAATTTGGTGTTGCGCTGGAACTATTTTCTCATAACTGCATGGTCGACAAGAAAAGGGTAACTTTTTACGTTGGTGAATTTGTTAGGACATAAAGTAGGAGTATAATACTCCCCTTTACCCAGCCCAAAGACCAGTAGGCCTATATGTGCAAATTTAATTTCATTTATCGTCAAATAGGCCCCCCCCCCCCCCCTCATTCACTCCGCACAGTAGCCACAGTAGCGGTTTATATAGTGCAATGCTATGATGACTTCATTCCACCTGAATGAGGGGGGAGTCATAGCATAGCCATAGTTACATACGCAGAATCTAGGGGGAGGGAATTTATTTAGGCCTTACTAATGGTTTAAGAAGGAAACTTACCAAAATCAGCACATCGATCTAAATAATAGGTGGTAACCCGGTCCTGTGGAAAAATAGCACCGTCAGCTACAGTAGTTCTTAGCCTAGCCGTACATTACGTGCGCTGCATTGATCGACTTTGAGTCATGGTTAACCATCAATCTCTACCTTATGTGGATATTGCATCGCACGCACATATGCGAGCCATGCGAGCACTTGATGCGGCCGCACAACCAAATTTAGGAGCCCTACACTCAAACACATGCGCGGGACCGCGTGGGACATAGCGTGGGACATCGTCTGCTGTGTACGATTCCTATTCGAAAGATACGTGATTTGACTTTTTACTTTAAAAAGACATTATACTAATTGTCACATTATTGCCTCTAGAATTTGTAAGGTTACACTTGTTTTGCCTGATTTTGCAATTAATTCTTGGAAAAGACTTCACAGTGCTGAATTGTTCGATTCTAAATATGCATAAAATTGTATTGAAACAGTAGCTGTAGCGGTATTTTTCTGCGAGCCCAAACATGGTCGCGCCGGGTCGCATCAAACGTTGAGGGCGTTGCTTTATCCACTGCAGAGCTTTACATTATACAGAGAGTCGCGACACTGAAGGTCACTTCTGATTGGTCAGTAATTTCATGGAGCTTCAAATATAGTTCCCTCCCGTAGAAAATGTACGTAAAAGGGAACTATTGGGAGCTCCATGATCCACCATGTTTTAAACAAAGACCGTGTATGCGTATGCGTGTGTTACAACTCTCTCTTTCAACGTGCTCTGATCCACTGGTAGAGATCGATGTAGTCAACCGGTTCCGATCCGAAGCCCGACGACGGTATGTACGCCACCGTATTCACGAAATATTATTCTTTAATATGAAGCCTCTACCCACCTTGTAATTTGGGAGCTATGGTTTACTGGTACGTTTATATCGATTTAGGTCTCATCGAGCTTACACATTTATGCATTCTACAGTAAATAGCGCCTTAAATTATGCTAAAGGGCATCGACAAATTATGCTGCATTATGCTAAGTGATTTTGGACCACATTCTACACATTCAGTTATTTCTAGCTATTTCTACACTTCCTTTCTTTCTAGAAACATTATACGAAGAAGACTTCGTCATGGAGGGGGGGGGGGAGGAGGTTAAATCATAGCATGAACGATTCTAATAATCCATTGTCTACGCTACTTTCTACTTCACTCAGCTTTGCAAACTATTTTCAACTTACTTTTCTTGATCTCTTTCTACATGTTCTACTTAATTTTGTCTCAAATAGCATTGTATATTATAGTGTTATGAACTTGAACTTCCTGAAGGCATCGATGCCCCCAATGATCTTAACGATTTTTTGTCTCGTAAGAAAGTCATTTCAGAACATCTGCAAAGCTCTGCTAGCAGCCGACGCCTTTCCTAACAACGATAATATGATGCTAGGCTTTAGTATAGTGCACACACGAGTAATCCCCCCCCCCCCCAGAAACACGTGTTAACTTAAAGCACATCAATAATTCATATTTAGTTAATCTCTCGACAAAAATCGTTTTAACTGACAGAGTAGCAACTAAACTGATGGTACTACAAAATCAGGTACTTTATTTGGCCATTTATTTGGCTACAACAAATACTGTGAAGGGTCGAACGAGGCTAGTCACGAACTGCGACTTTTCACTGTTGTAAAGAGTGGGGGAAATACACTGCTTTAATAATTCCTCTAAAATACCCCAAGGCGTTTCAGCTTCCACATATGGTCAAATATGAAATAATGTGACTTCCAAAACCATTTCTCTTGAATAGATTTACACCCGACAAGTATTCAATTTTATATGAATATTTTTGATCAGCTACGGCCATTACATCATCTTTCTGACGCCTGTCCAAATGCATCGCGAGTAAATTACTCATGTGTGCTCTCCATACGAAAAAACAAGACGCGGAAGGATAATGCAAAATTTCTTGTATTGTAATTGTATTTCAGGGACTATACGCCCATTTTGGTACTTACATTCAAATAATGATAGCAGGCTAGGCGTGTACCGTATTATGTTCCCCTCTTTTGACGCACATTTGTGATACAGGTTTTCTCACCAGAATTATACTGTATATTATATTTGAAAACAAATAATTCGTAAGTACATGTAGGTATATTATGTTTTAGCACTTCCGTTATAGTAATACAATTTTTCGCCTGCAACTGCTGCACAGTCGTGATTATGCTTTGATTTCATGTTTACTTTAAAAAAATTGCCATTGATGAACTTTGACCATGAAAATATGACCGGACCGAGATCTAGAATTTCCGATATTATCTACTACATATGTCACTGAACCAATGATGGATTATTTACGCATGTCAATAATCGCTGATCACTGCATCTACAGTTGTGCTCAAAATATTATTCTTACTCCTTGGAAAATTTCAGATTTTTGCATTTTTTCTGAAAATGAAAGGGGAACTGGAGTTTCTTACTAATCACTTGAATAAAATGATTTAGATCTAGATTAACTAGAATCTACAGTCTAGTAGATATCCTCTACAAATTTTGTGATGTTCAAAATTATTCATATACCCTTGACCTTGGTGATTCCTAGACTTTTTCAATTGATATGAATGTGATCCTTTCTTACTTGAAAAGTTGAAATTGATAGTGTGGAGCAGTTGTAGATCTATAATAGATCCTATTTCAAATGATTTAACAGGCGCAGTCCTACAAACATAGTTGGATTGAAGTAAAGTATAGACAAGATCTGGTATAAGTAAAATAGAAAGGTTGTAACACTTCATGTACACAAGGCTTTTGGGGAGGTTTCTATTGCCACCTGGGATATCATGCCAATACCTGGTACGTATCCAATGACTTAATTTCCTTGAGGATGTTGTCCAGATATGCCTTCACCTAGCCTTCGGGAGTAAATTCCTTGGATATAGAGCAGATTTTCGGTCTACAGGTGGTGAAGTTATAGACTTAATGATGACAAAACTGTGATATTGATATTTTCAGTATACTTTTTCTATTCATTTGAATGAAAATTCTGCATCTAAGACGAAGCAAAGCACTCTTCCTGGAGAGACCTTCCCTGGAGACATTCACTATTGCGCTGTCCTGGGGAAGGTATGCCATCATACTTTTGCTCCATTGTCATCAAGAATGTCCAGGAAGACCATGGTAGTGGTCTCAAGGTTAGTTGAAGAACGAAATCTTCAATCTCTTGTATCGACAGTTGTACCGCTGAGACTACGTCTGGCTCCACGACCGCCTCTACATAGGGGAGAAGGTTGACAAATGCCAGTTCTAATTACCAGACGGTTTTTTATTTTTCTGTCTAGGTTACTTGGTGCCATTTCTGTCAGTTTGCTCAGTTACACTAATTGCTAATTGACAAACTTTGGATCTGGACAACTGCCGTAACTAAAGTCCTTCACAAGTGGGTACTCTCATGAAGCTGAAAAATTATCTTTATCTTCCAGTGTTTCAGGATAGTACCAAGAATATGAAGACTAACACAGTCGAAGTCCATTTGGAATGTGAATGGTCTGTAATACTGCAATTCGTTGTGACCTGGCATTAGGGTCTCGAAGTGACTTAAATATCAAATACATTGCCTTCCTGAGCACTCTGATTGAAGAATGGAGCCAAATAATAGGGCAAACCCTCCCTCAGGCAGTGCATCAGGGGAGCGCTCGTGGGAAGGTATCTCCAGGAAGAGTGTTTTATTTCACTACATTTCGCTACATTTTCATCATTTAAATAAATTGAAAACTGAATTAAAATATTGATATCATAGTCTCGTAATGATTAAGTCAATAAGTACACCCCCTGTAGACATAAAATCTACTTTATATCCAAGGAACCCCCTGAAGACCAGGTGAAGGCATATCTGGACAACATCCTGAACATGCTGAAGGAAACTAAGTTATTACAGACCAGGACTGTCCTGATACCCTAGTAGAAACCCTAGAAGCCCTGTGATAGTGTACAAAAAGTGTCACAAGCTTTAATCACAAAGGATCACATTCATACTGATCAACAAATAAATCACCAATGGTATGAATAATTTTGAGCATCACAAAATTTGGATAAGTCACTGTTTCTATTTTTATGCAAATGAGGTGAAATGATAACTACATGTAAATGTATTCAAGTGATGTGCAAGTAACTCTAGTTCTCCTTTTATTTTTACCAAAAATGCAAAACATCTGCAATTTTCCCTAGAGGTATGAGTAATTTTGAGCACAACTGTACGTTTACTTTTTGTTTACATTATCAATGTCCACATCTCTCTTTGACAGAATTCCAATTTTCCTCCATGAATAAATATACTGAATACCGGTATACATGTTCATGTGTACAGTCAATCCGCGGCGCAAGATAATTAGCTTCCTTTTATTCAGGCGTATGCATGATAGTAGGGTATCTAAGAAGGATATCTTTGCATCTCCCAGAACTAAATGAAACCAACTGTTTTATCTTCTTTATAATGTTCTTTAACCATAAAAGGGCCGGGGGGGGGGGGGTGAGAATCCTCCCCCTAGACGGTTCTCGCGATATGTCCGCAACGCGCAAGGCAGTCGTCGCGGCGTTTCAGGACATTTTTCTTTCGAATCTCACGCATCTTTTGAGACCAAATTCGCGACATCCGGGCATGCGGTTCCGAAGTTTTGCAACATTTCGTACTTGCACGTCAGACCAAAAATTGCTCAAAAACATGATTTCATGTATAATTTCAATACAAAATGTGTTTTCAGCCCAAATTTATAAATCTATGAATATTTTTACTCTTACTGATTAAAATCAATTTATTTTATTCTCTTTATGATCGCAAAGTGTCCACGAAAAAATTTCCCTAAAAAAACAACAAAAAAAAAACAAAGCGTAAGAAATTTAAAATACAATAAAATACATAAGAAATCAATTTTGATACCAATTTTTTTTTCCACGTCTATTTCCTTAGAATACTGGAAGGAGTGTCTAGACCAAAAATTAGCATTTTTTGAGCTTTATTTAATGATTTCGAGGAAAATTCTGATTTCACGCATGAATTAGCATAATTAATCAATATGAAATTATTTCGGAGCATTTAACTATACAGTTTTGTAGATTACGTTGTGGACGACGTGCCTGTCGGTTTTCGGCGCGATCGCACTGTCGAGATCTTGGGGGGGCAGAATCCATCCCCCTCCCCCCCCCCTCCCCCCCCTCCCCCCCCCTCCCCCCCCCCCCCCCCCCCCCCCGCTGTGGCATAGCCAAAACAACCTAGCCCTTTTAGGGTTAAGATATTTAAGATGTTAACAAGAAAAAAAGTGGCCTCTCATGGTGAAAATCAAGATGGCATCAAATGTGATGAAAATGGGCTTTAATTCAATTTCATAGGGGGTCCCGTTGGACCCTTTTGATGTCTTTCCCTGTAACTTATTGTGCGATTATCAAACATTGAAAACTTGGCCATCTTTTTTTAAATTATATTCCGCACAATGTGATACCAACCAAACGTATGTATCTTACTGACCGTTGTCATTGCAACCGTCCATTTCAATACAAACCAACATGGTTTTAAGAAGTTGTTGATATTTTGGGGTGAAAATGGATGTATTTGTGTATATAAACACCATTTTGATAATGGTCATCTTAATTGTAAGTAGAGTACACTGCAAGCATTATATAAACCTCCGTTTTGGAAAAATTTGAGATTTTTCGTCATCTGTCAACACACAGAACACATAAACAGTTACCTTATAGCTCATAACTTTTTTATAATAAAAATACAAATACTTTGTATTTCTATGGTCAATCGTTCTAAAAAGAATTTAAGCAAAACGTTTTTGCGTCAGCTTAATTTTGCCATATATTTTGTTCACTAGATTGTTTTCTCTAGTAAACCGTTCGGATCAAACGATTTTTTTTTTCGTACCAGAGTCAGGAACACGAGCAAAGAATTGCTATGCAAAATCACTGATGAAAGGGAGGCAAAATTACAGTCAGTTCAGGTTGTGAAAATAATGCTTTAAGAAATATGAGTTGTGTTCATTTATGTATTGAAATGAAGAACAAATTATAAAGAATGGTATACAATTGCATTCTGCCATGACAACTAAAGAAAACGTGCTCTGTCGTCTCGAAAGCGCAAAACTGCAAAATTACCCTTCAAGTCGCTATGGAAGATTAAAAGTGCCACCCAGATGTCCAGCACTCCAGCTTATCATCTCGTCATGTCAAAATCCTATAGAAAAGATAATCAGATGACCCAAGATCTGTGATCTAGTCATATCAACATCCTGTCAAATAAATGATCAGATGACAAGATCTCGCCAACTTTAAATTCTTTAGAAGAGATGATGAGATGACAAGATTTTTCATTTCATTTCATTTCATTTATTTCCACTTCCAACAAATTAAATGCACAGTTTTACATCGTACATAGCAAATCAATGAAACTTTACAATTATTGGTTACAGTGTAAAATAGACATAGAAATACATAAACTAGGGGACTGCTAAAAAGCTGGGCTTGTAGATTGCAGCCCCCTATAACTTATAATTGCAAAAATAGTGTATCGTTGAAAATGGAACGTATTTGTACATCAACAAGATCTCGGATCTAGTCGTGTCAACATTTTGACGAAGAGATAATCAGATGACAAGATCTATGATCTCGTCATGTCGACATCCTGTCGAAGAGACGATCACATGACAAGATCTCGGATATCGTCATGTCTACATCCTGTAGAAAAGATGATCAGCTGACAAGATCTTGGATCTTGTCATATCTACATCCGTAAGAATAGATGATCAGATGACAGTAACTCGGATCTGGCCATGTCTACTTCTTAGATCTGTAGAAGAGGTGATCAGAAGGCGAGATCCTTATCTCTAATGTGCTTACTGGAAAGCTGGAAAAAAAAGTGGTTGTATCTGAACTAATAGAGAACTCACCCCACAACAACACATTCATATTCTGGATTGACCTTCAAACCACTGCTAGCCCATTTGTTTCGAATTTACTCTTAATATCTCTATTCCACTAAAACATAAGTAGAATAATTTCCTACATTTTGCCATGAGTTTTAATGTCATAATAGCTTGAAGACGAAAGGACAGGCGTGTACGACCAATGTGGCTTGGGGGACTTCAGCCCCCCTTCCCCCCCCCCCCCCGGAGATTTTTTAAAGATAAATATTCAGGTAAATTTCCAAAAATGAGATACACGGCATACAGGATCAGAATCGGGTAAAACATCTTCAGTCACCCCTCCCCGGCAAAGACATATGGGGGGGGGGGGGGAGGGGGGATCAGCTCTCCCTGATAACATCGTCCCAGTAGGCTTCAATTATGTCAAGACGTGCAAATTGTTTGCAAGTGATAAAACTAAAATTTTGACGCTGCAGGTAGCATTCATAGGTTTTACAAGAAAGTTTTAAAATGAATTATTTAGAAGAAAGCACTATCGGGAGATGAGATGACAGAGCAATGGATAATTTCCAAAAAGAGGATATTTGAAGATATGTTAATGGACAAGGAATGTAGGCCTAATATAAATAATCGCAAAGCAATTAGCGGGAGAATAATTCAGCACGAGGAAAGATGACAGGGAAATGTAAAGAAAAACGTATTCAGAAGAAAGAATATTTATCGGTAGATGAGATAAAGGAGAAATGGAGAGCGTAATGATTAACTTATAAGAAATAATAGAGGTGATAGAGAATTAGAACGTGAAAGGAAATTATTAATTACAGGATGTAAAGTTGACGAGATCCGAGATCTAGTCGTCTGATCATCTCTTCTACAGGATGTAGACATTGCAAGATACGAGATCTTGTCATGTGATCATCTCTTCTACAGGATGTAGACATGGCAAGATCCGAGATCTTGTCATCTAATCATCTATTGTTACGGATCTAAGATCTTGTCATCTGATCATTTCTTGTAAAGGATGTAGACATGATGATATCTAAGATCTTGTCATCTGATCATCTCTTGGAAAAGGATGTAGACATGATGATATCTAAGATCTTGTCATCTGATCATCTCATGTAAAGGATGTAGAGATGACGAGATTCGACATCTCGTCATCTGATCATCTCTTCTACAGGATGTAGACATGACGAGATCTTACATCCCATCATTTCTTCTAAAGGATGTAAATTTGCCGAGATCTACGATTTGTCTTCTGATCACTTCTTCGACGGGATATTGACATGACTAGATCAGAGATCTTGTCATCTGATCATTTCTTCTAAAGGATGTAGACATGACGTGATCCAGGATCTTATCATCTGATCATTTTTCTACATGATGTTGACATGACGAGATGATTATCTGGACAGCTGGGTGGCACTTTTGAGCTTCCATAAGTCGCAGTTCATTCAGTGCAGGCAAATCACTCAAGTTAGCAAACAACACGCTGAATAAATCTGCACTGAAAGCTTCATTAGCATACGCGCTGCGGATTGGCTGTGTATGTCCCTGTTGTATGTCCCATAGGGTATGTCCACAGCTGAACGATTCTTTCGATTAATATGAATTGAACTGAACTGAATTGATTTATTGTCATAAGACACATCAAACAAGCAGCTAAAAGGCTAAAATTGCTCAATTTACAAGGTAAAAATTCATATAATAAAAATGCAATAGTAGTACATTAAAAATATGAGAATATTTATGTACAGAAGGTCTAAATCATCCATTTATTTTTTTTTAAATTGATTAATGATCCATTAAAGATGTAAAATGAAACAATTTTGCCTTTTATCAGCAGCTTAAAATTCGACATGGGTAACGCATTTGCATCGCTGTTCTCCCATTGCACGTCAAGAGGTGCCCGTGACCAGTCTCTTGACGATTCGCCAGGCAGTGTGGGGGATGAGTTTGAGACAGCACTCCTATCTGATGGTAAGGGGGGCGCTCTTTTTTTACAGTGACCTTGCTAAAAATGGATCACACCGTCGTAAATTATTTGCTTTTCCAAGGGGTGTGGATAATTTTGAGCACTAAATAGAATGATATTATAAGTTGTATGATTAGAAAATGTGCATTTCTACAAAAAGGTTTGATGAGCTAACTATAGTAGGTTATCTAAGTGGGGTATCCATGCATCCCCCCCCCCCCCTCTCCCCAGGACTAAACGAAACCAACTTTTTTTATATTTTGGTACAATATCTGCGAACCAATCACAATTTCCCTCCGGGGAGACTAGGGCAGTTGACACAAGGCGTTGCAGCAATGAAGCTGTATAACAAAAGTTACCGTAATGTCACAAGTCGTGGCGCACTTTTGTTATACAGCTTCATTGCTGCAACGCCTTGTGTCAACTGCCCTAGTCTCCCCGGAGGGAAATTGTGATTGGTTCGCAGATATTGTACCAAAATAAATAAGTAACAACTATGCAGCGTTTCGCTCGCTGCCAATAGCGCAAAGAATGACCGCAGGTAAAGTTATTTCTCAAAGAGAATTATCCACGGGGCCTCTTTAGTAAACTGAAACAAAATAAATAATAATCTGTACCATAAATTCTGTTTTCGATGTAACAGAGCTTAAGTTCCACTGATGTTGGCCAATTTTTTGCATGAAAAATACTTTCGAAATAAATTATCTTTGTTCAAAGTTGGCTGTCTTGCCGAGAATTCCAATGCTACAGCCGTGACGAGCCATTCCTACAACACACAAGCGCTTTACACGGTGCGCATGCGCAATCTCGCAAAGACAATGCGATATCTTCCTGGTTTGCAGCGCGCAGGGGTGTCGCTAGAACATTTTGAATGGGGTGAGGGGTGTGACACCCAAATTTGCTGACAAATTTTTAGGGTGTGACACCCAAATTTGCCGACAAAAGTTCTGCACCCTATAATCTGTCCCCCACCCCCACAAATAATAATTTTAAAAAACAATCACAGATGTAGAGATCTTGATCATACAGGCCCATTTTCGCAAGGAGGGGGCTAACGCCTTTTGCCCGAATATGGACTTTTCAATTTCTAAATATTTGCGAGCGAGCGAAACGAGCGAGCAAAATCTTTTTCAACTTTTCGTAGTGAAAATGTAAAGAAGTTACAAACATAAGTTACATAATCATCTGGGAACCTCGCCGCCCAAATATCATGTGGATAGTCTGGCTCCTCGCTGCCCAAATATGAAGTGGTGGTTGCCCGAATATCGGAACTTTGAAAATCCTCGGGGGAAGGGAGCTGCAGCCCATTGCCGAAGGGAGGGGGGACGCCTTTTGCCCGAATATCAACTCTTCAATTTCTAGATATTTGCGAGCGAGGAAAGCAAGCGAGCAATTTTTTAAAAACTTATCGTAGTGAAAAACTCTCAAGCGCAGCTTTCTCCGTAGGCTCCTCAATATTTCACTTTTATTTTAGCCCAGTCTGTTCAATTAATATTGCATGCAAACGCATAGATATGAGGTACTCACCTTCTTTTATTTTCTCTGACAATATATCTCTTGTTTGTTTGTACCATTTATCTAGTTTGTACCATTTATACTGTAAAAACACATAGTAAATGTGAAATATGAAACAATAAACTGAAAACTGAAACTGAAAATGTACAGAAGTTACAGACAGAAGTTACATAATCATCTGGGAACCTCGCTGCCCAAATATGTGGATATTCTGGCTCCGCGCTGCCCGAATACTAGTATGAAGTGGTGGTTGCCGAATACTGGAACTTTGAAAATCTGCACCCTATTGTCGAAGGGGGACGCCTTTTGCCTGAATATTAACTTTCCAGTTTAAAAAATTGACAAGTTTTTCCTTCTTTTTCTTTCCTTCCCTTTTCCTTTCCTTCTTTACTTTCTGTTTTTGTTTGCCTATTGTTTTCCTTTCCTTTTTTTTCTTTCTTCTCCTTTTTCCTTTCCTCTTCCCTCTCCCTTTTTCCCCTCCTTTTTTTTTTTTGCCGACAGGGGTGGCGCATTTGCCGACAGAAATTTGGAGTTGGGGGTGTGACGCCCCCAACCCCCCCCCCCCCCCCCCCTCTAGCGACGCGCCCGGTAGCGCGTCGTGTACTAAGTGAATATTTTTTATAACAGAGTGATTTATCTTAAATTAATCCTTCCTTCGCAATATCATTTGCAAAGAGTGCGTCAAACTGAACACTACGAAAAATGTTTTTCCGTAGAGATCAGTGGTGCGTCACCACTGGTGCAATATGCGGCGACACTGGAGCAGCAGAAGCCCCGGCCCGCAGAAGCGCCGAAGAAGTGTTTTTGCCGTAAAAGCAAGATGCAATGTTTTAGGTGGATTTTATTCACAACTATTTTCGTCTTCGAATGTTGGATGATTCCTCAACAAACATGGTATTATCTGAAAATAATTAATCCAAATCTTTCAAACCCCTCCACGACTGGTGACATTACGGGTACTTTAAGATATTCAAGAGGTTAGCAAGAAAAAAAAAGGTGGCCTCTCATGGTGAAAATCAAGATGGCGCCAAATGTGACGAAAATGGGCTTTTATTCGATTTCTTAGGGGGTCCCATCGTACCCTTTTGACATCTGCCCCTTTAACTTTGTATATGATTATTAGATTTCATTGAAACTTGGCCATCGTATTAAGAATTAAATTCCACACATTTTGATACCACCAAAACTTATATACTTTACTGGCTGTTGCCATGACAAGTTGGCAACCGTCTATTTCAGTACGAACCAACATGGTTTTGAGAAGTTTTTGATATTTTGGGGTGAAAATTGATTCGGTTTTTAAACTTTAGTTTTAATTTTGGTTTGATACAATAGTTAGAATGAAGAAAGATATCGTACATATATATATAAACACCATTTTGATAATGCTCATCTTAATTGCTTATCAGCAGAGTACCCTGCAAAGCATTATTATAAACCTCCGTTTTAGGAAAATTTGAGATTTTCGACATCTGTCAACACATAGAAGACATAAACAATTACCTTATGGGCCATAACTTTTTATCTCATGATCCTAATTCAGCGAAACTTGGAAATTCTGTTCAGAATGATATTCTCCATGATCTAAACCCCAAAAATATATTTGTATCAATTTCCATAGCCATGGTAACCCTTATTCATGTAAATGTAATTTTTAACAATTTTTTGAAACATATATTGCTATGAATGTCGAGAATTCAGTATAAATGTGAGTTAGATATAATAACCAGGTAGTTATGGTATTGTTTGTAAATCCAATACACCCAAATAAGATCAGGCGTGATTATTATTCTTTATCTTTATCCTTATGATCGTTTTAAAATCTTTCTTTGTTTAGCCGATTACGTCACTAATTGTCTCTAGAGATGTCTTTATTCTTTCTAACTGGAATAACCAATTATTAGCTTGCTCATGTTCAATGAAATATGCTGAGAGGAGATATTCCTATGAATATGTGATGTATAACTTTAAAGGTTTTCAACAGAACTATAAATAATACAATCTACCATTCTGATAATAAGTGATTTCTTTTTAAATCCAATGTCCTAACCTCAGTGGCTTCAATGTATTGTGATGGTAAGCTGTAGACACTATGATTTGAACCTTGAACTGGCAACACTGAATATTTAATGTGAACATATTGGTGATTGGACACCATTGACACAATATGATTACACACTTTTTGGCCCATGGATGAAACTGAAATCTGATTTGATTAAGAATAAAATATTCTATAACAAATTAGGCTTAGCGTAGACGTTGTACTTTGGAATGCATATCTTGCTGGTTACATTTTGTAGAGTAGTCATTAGATATCATTGGTTATCATGATATTGTGATCTTTCAAAAAAATCTTGATAACAGTTGGAAGGGATTTAACGAAATGAATCACAACATAATAGTAGTAATAGACCAATGAAAAAAAATCATTTTATGATGCTTGTCGAGACAGTAGAGTATTCAAGTAGAATCAATTACATGTATATTTACATAAGAATAACATATACCTGTTATTGATATCAAATTTATTGAATTGATAAAGAAGCATAAATACTGTATATAATATGTGAATATAACTTTATTGCCTGTTTCTTTATTGCCGGGCAAGTTTTTTTTTATTCATATGAAGATCATGCAGCCTATCTCAAACACTGGGAGTTACTAGAATTCTGGATTTTGATCTCCTATTTTGCTCTATTTATGTAGGGAAATGTAACTTGATTTATGTATATATTGTGATATGATTTACATCAAATACAAGAATTATTTCATGATAAACATTTGAGAGTGCATATGGACGTCTATTAATGATGTCTATTGTATACAAGTAATATAATTTGATAATTCTGAACTAACGTTGCTCTTCAGACGGTGATAGAAGCTTAATTACATTCAAATGATTCTAATGCTTGATAAAGTTTTTCAAACATGGCCCTATTTCTCTCTGTCAACCTCAAAGCACAGATGAATCTGACAAGATGATTTGGTAGTTTACAACGTGGAACACATTATCCAGTGGATCTAAATTTCTACATATCCATAATGAAACTGTTGTGTCCAATAAATATTATGCTTAGGCATGCAACTAAAATAAGGCAATTTTGAACATGTCAAGTTTGTCATTTATTCACTGCGTGAATGTGTATAACATTTGACTACTAAATTCGTTATACAATACCTAGCATCATATTCTCTTTGTGTTAAGGCATTCAGTACTGGTATGTTTGGTATAGTCTTACCTCTTCAGTGCAAGTAAATTAGGGGTGTTTAATATACAAAATGAAATTCGGTACTTTGATGATGACCAGCTGAAAGTTTGCCACATCCAGTATGACCTTTTTAAGGTCGTTGTAGATTATACATTAAACACATAAGAAGTAATCATATTTTACACTCGTAGAAATACGTATCACAGCATAATTTATTCAATTTAAATTAAAAATTGGTTGCTCAAGTTGGAAAGATTGAAGGTTTCACTAAGCACCAAGAAATATAGTTTTCTGACATAATCGGAAAAATGAAATAAAGAATAACGATAATAACGTCTAATGTTATTTGGGTGTATTACATTTACAAAAAAAATGATAAAACTTCTTTGTTATTATATCACATTAACGCTGAGTCTCTGACTTTCAAAGTAATTTGTTTGAAAAATTACAAAAATGAAATGAAAATGAGCATTGAATAACAGTTGCCATGGTAACTAAAAGTAAGATAAATACATCAATATTGTTATATTTATCAACATGCTGAGTATCATTCTGAAAAGTGTCTCCAAGTTTCATTGAATTGGGATTAGGAGAAGAAAAAAAAGTTACAGCCCAGAAGGTAAAAATTTGTTCGCTTAATGTGTTAACAAATATTGAAAATCGCAAATTTCCACAAAACGGAGATTTTCATAATGATTAGCACAGTACTCTGATGATAATTAATATGTCCATCATCAATATGGTATTTTTTAAAAATACATCAAAAAGATATATAATATCATTGTACTGTCTGAATATTGTATCGAATCCATGTTAAAACTAAAGTTTAAAAACCGAATCGATTTCACTCCCAAATACCAAAACCTTCTCAAAACCACGTAGGTTTGTATTGAAACAGACGGTTGCCATGGCAACAGTCAGTGAGATGTATACGTTTGGTTGGTATCAAAATTTGCGGATTATGATTCTTAATACGATGACCAAGTTTCAATGAAATCTAAAGTTACAGGTTAAGATGTCATAAGGCTACAGTAGGACCCCTAACTAAATAAATTTAAAATGCAACGAAAAAAGTAACTCCACCTTCATCAAAATGGCGTAACTTTTTAACGAAAAGGTTTTGAGCAAAATAACTTGGAAGGAGTGCTCCTACACTTATTGACTAACTTTTCTGTGAAAATGAGATTGATCCATTGAGTCATGCATGAGTGAGCAAACATTAAAGGAAAAAATGTCACTTTTCAAAAGTCACAAGGGTCATTTTGGGGATTCTGTGAAACGAGATTTTAGCGAATTCGGTTTCTGAGGCATATTTATGTGTTGTTGTTGTTTATCATTCATCGCTAGACCCCCTCACACCTATCCCGACACTTGCCTCATTATTATGATTGAGTGAGCACAATTTAAAAAAAAATTAAACCCTCCTGAATTTGAAATTGCGAAATCCATTCAGCTCATTGAAAAAAAGTAACTCCAGATATTTTTACCAAAATGTATCATCACCTGTTGTGTGAACATGTTATGCATGACTCAATGGATCAATCTCATTTTTACAGGGAAGTTAGTCAGTAAGTGTTATCGGGGTAATCGTCATTTTATGGGGGTAATTTTTCTTGGGGGTAATTCTCCAGGGGGTAATTGTCCCGGGGGTAATTGTCCCGGGGGTTAATTGTCCCAGGGGTAATTGTCCTGGGGGTGGTTGTTCTGGGGGGATGTTGTCCTAGGGGGTAATAGTCCCGGGGGGGTAGTTGTCCGGGATAGTTTTCCAGGGGGTAGTTATCCTAGAATCCTAAATCCAGACTGCTCCTTTGATAAAACTTGTTTTCTTTGTAGAAATTTGTAGAGTTGATTGTGAACCGCTCTTTCCAATGATTTAGATACAACAGGAAGAACAGATATGGGTCTATAGTTCCCTATGTCTTCCCGGTCACCGCTTTTATTAAATGGAGAATATTTTTTTATTTTCCATTTATCAAGATTTTTTTTTATACTAATAAAACATTCAAAAGATATGTCAGAGATTTTATAACAATTGGACATTCAGATCTCAGAAGCCTGGCAGATATTCCATCAATCCCGTGGCTTTGTAAGATTTCATTAGCTCTATTTCTTTATACACAAAAGGCATAGTGACGGGTTCAAATCTGAAGTTTTTTCAGCATTTTCAGTATCTTCACTCAGTATGAAACTATTTCTCTGATTATTAAATTCAGCTGCCTTTCTCTTTCCAATATTAGAAAAGTAGTCATTAAACTCATCTGCTAATAGCTCAGTATTCCGCTGCATAGGTTATGTCCTAGTTTTTGCCATATAGACAGGGCTTTTTTAGTTATTTTCCATAGTTTTGTAGGATTGTCATTATCATCTATTATTTCATTTGAATAATATTGCTTTTCAGGTATTTAGCCATGTTATTCACACTGTTGCCTGCCTTTTTTGCAACATTTCAATGCTCAGGGTCACTACATTTCTCAGCCTTCGCCCGTAATGAATCACTTTGTCTTTCGAGTTCAAGCATTTCCCGAGTTACCCAAGGCTTTCTACTAAGGAAATTCCTGAGAGATGCATGTATATCGCATGCTTCATTCAACAAATTTTTCCTAATATCCCTGGCTTCATTGACATTATCAATATAGATTCAATAATCTTCCACGGCATAAGGGCCAACGTGTTCTTAAATGCTCTTTCATCAAAATGCTAAGTTTCTTACTTTTGAAATTTTGACTGGCTACCTTATCTTCGTATGAACTTTCCTGTTTAATGATACCATTGAGTGATCACTAAGACCAAGCGGTACACCTTCTATCTTGAAGATCGTTTCCGGATGTGATGAAAATATAAGGTCAATACATGAACTAGAGTTTTCCGTTACCCTTGTGGGGTTTTTTTTACCAGTTGTAATAAGCCATGATCATAACAGAAACGCTGATCTTATCACTTTCTTTAGGATCAAAGACATCTAAATTAAAGTCACCGACAATGATATATTCTTTGTCATCCTCCATTTTGTTCAAGGTTTCATCTAATTCCCTCAGATAGTCTGGATTTTTGTTTGGGAAATACACTACCCCCAAAATGACAGATTTGCTTCATTTCATGTCTATTTCAACCCAACATGATTCAAGACTGTCTGTAGTCACATCACGAATATTATGAAATGAGATATTATCTGAATTGTATATTGCTGTACCACTATGGCTGTTGTGACCAGGACGGTCCATACGAATAACAGAATACTCATGGATGTGAATCTCCAATTCCTCAATATCATCATGCAGCCATGTTTCAGTTAAGGCAATTATGTCAATTCTATTTTCAGACATTATCATATATGCAAAAGATTTACTTTATTTCTAAGGCTTTAAATATACAATTGGGCAATTTTAAACCCTTTAAGATTGGAAAAGTAATCGAAAATACCTGTCCTGTATTTTTTTTATTCTCGTCGGCGTTGAATTCACATTAAGTGTTTGAGTTCAATAAGACAATCGGTCGTTTTGTCCTTACTTTTTGAATTTTTGGAAGTGAGGCATCTGAAAATGTTGCGTCTCTCACTTCCTTAATACATCTTCTCTCTCTATCAACAACAGAGTAAATCATAATTCTGCAGCAATTCCTTCTCTTCTCCTTTCAAAATCTCGTAAACAGGCCGGCTTCCAATCCTTTCAATCCATTGCCCCACGCCTTTAGAACAAATTCCCAGCACTCCTAAGAAATAGCACTTCACTGGAGTTCCGAAAAAAACATCTGAAAGCATCAGCCATTCATCGTGAATCGCGTGACATTTGAAGGAAATTTCTACTTTTAAATCTTCTGGCAAATCTAGTGCACATAATTATCTTCTTTAATATTACTGATTTGGTGAGGTTATTGCATAAGAACAATTACTAGCAAATATATTTTTCTTGAAGAAAACACAGTGCTACTAGCGTGACTCGCGTGACAGGCTAGAAATGAGATTTTCATGCACCACTCCACATTAAGATGAGTTTGTGTAAAGTCATTGGGAATATCAAATTAATATTTTAGAAATACAAATTTGATGACCTTTAGCATTGTACACCAAATTAGCTTTCAATAATATCGTCCCAGTAATCAACAACAGGATCTGAAAATTGTGACTCGCATGACAGGGAGCGTGACTCGCGTGACAAAGTTGACTTTAGTGGTAGGACTCATGAAAGTTTTATATGATTTAGATTAACCAATACAAATAAAAAATATGATTTATGAGCCACATGGCAAGGAATGATGTGACATTTAGAATTAAATCTAATTTTCAGAAAATATATGTATGAAATTTACAACTTTTGGGCAAAACAGACGTCACAGTGATGAATTTTACACTATTATTAATGCTTTCCAAAAATGTCATTTTGATTGGAACCATCAAACGCAAGATACGAGGACAGCTTAAATCCCCCCCCCCCCACCCCACTTCCCTGGGAGAGAAAAAATTCATTTCTACTTGGCAAAATCTCAACCTTCTAACTTCCAAGCGAAAATGAGGCTTTTGAGCACAATAAACTAGTATGTCATATATCTTAATTCTAAATTTTGAGTCAGATGATGACACTTATGTGGAATGGCTTACATACCTTTACATTTCTTCCTAATTAATTTTGTTCATAGACTAAGGGACAGCGCCATGTATCCTCTGGAAAAGCTATATAAATCCAATTATTATCATTCTAATAATCATTATTATTATTATTATTATTATTATTATTATTATTATTATTATTATTATTATTATTATTATTATTATTATTATTATTATTATTATTATTATTATTATTATTATTATTATAAGCATATGTGCGACTTAAGGCGAATCCTAACAATGCGGTTTATTCCGTCACAATAGAAATTGGTGGTTAAGGCGAATCGGAAAAATAGGCTGAGATAAAAGGATTCGCCTTAATGTCACATGTAAAGTTATTATAATTAACACGATAAAATTTATTTTCGAAAAATCAACTCAAGGCAATTTCACTAGCCCTGTCTATCACCTTTAGAAATGTGCGAACATTACAATGGCGTATTACGTAATCCGAACCTGATTTCTATGGGCAGTACAATAGGCCTTTGAAATTGCCCTTGAGTTCATTTTTCGAAAGTAGTTTTTATCGTGTTAATTATCAATTTTATTATTGTTATCATTATCATCATCATCATCATCATTATTATTATCATTAAATAGGCGGATCCAGTTTTATGGTGACCGAAGGATTCAGGGATATGTCATTTGTTATTGTCCTGCTATGCACAACATGTTTGATTGTCTGTTTCTTAGCCCCCGAATGTAGGACGACATAATGCTTTTCAGACTAAAAGAAGAATAATTTCATATAATTCATTATCAGTTAAAAATATATTTGTATTTTTACTGTTATAGAAGTGTGTACATTCAATTTTGCTATACTAGATTACATGCAATATTTTTGTATATTATCTAGTAATTTACTATCCTGCAATATTTTATGTAATATGTATATAACAAATTTGGTATCCCTAATGTCTTTCTTAACTGAGCATAAATAGTTTCTATACTGTGTTTGTAAACTGTCAAAAGTATATGATGCCTTTTTTCAATGTCTAATACATACCTAAACATGCTAATAATTACTTTTCATCGGATTTTAAAACTAATTACCGTCTTTATTATGATGATATATTAAGATTTTTTATATATATGCAAAAACGTTTTCTTGAACAAAAACAAAACAAAACATTCATTACGAGGATACCAAATACTATGTATCTATGTTTATACATGTTCTTATTTATTGTTTGTTGCTGTTGTGAGTTTATATTCATGATTTGTTGTGTTGGCTTTTTTTTTTTCTTTCTTTTTTTTTGTTTACTGTTGTTTATTATTGTTAACAGGGCCTCGTGGAAGACCACCACTACTGGTGATAATGAGTCACCCTGTCTAACTATCAGAAATAAATAAATAAATAAATAAATAAGGGTCCGAGTCCCTTTTTTATATTTTAATGGAAAGAAATCATAGATCAATTTAAGGCTAAATGCAAGGTTATGAAAAAATCTCGCCCCTCCCCTCGGGCTAGAATTCATGTTCTGTAAACTGTTCCTGCAGTCAGGAAGGATTTTTATTTTGCACTACCGCCGTCCACCTTAGAAACTTGAGAGGCCTGCGGGATGCTTAAAATAAACTTCCATCGAAAATTTTCGTGAAAAATTTCGTCGCATCTTTTGCCAATCCTGCATCCTCCACTACTTCTCTTATACCTTTTCTCTCATAACCCTAAAACCCTTAACAAACTTTTCCTTATATTTTTTGCGCAAGCTGAGTGTGGCAATGGGAGGGGGGGGGGGACAAAAGGTTTGATTGCAGAGGAGAAGGAAATATCCCGAGCCCCCAGCCTTTGGGCACAGGGGGGGGGGGGGGTTCCTAAGAATATGATTTGGGAACCCCGCCTGCCTATCTAGCTGTAAGGGGAAGATCTAAGAACAAAAGGCTAGACAGTGGATCCCAGGAATTTTCACCAAATATAAAATTTTGCCCTAAAATCATTTCCCTTCCTTTCCTTCTTCCTTTTTTTTTTCTTTTCCTTTTCCTATTTTCTTTTTTTTTTGGGGGGGTGTAAATGAGAGGGGGCGGTCGTGCCATCGGGTCGGCTTATCCGATTTATCAAACTCAAACTTTCACTTATATGTTTCTCTGTTTTTTTGCTTTCATCCAAGCTTTCATAGCAGTCAGGCGAAATAAACCATTAAACCAACCAATCATAATTAATCTGTGGAAGGATTAATTCCCCTTTAATTTGAACACTCCAAAACCGTTTTAATTACATTATTTTATGCATTAAGAGTATTTGCACTTTCATTCTAACTGTAAGAAATACACTTTTAGTTGTTCACGCATAATCAAGTTCTTATTTACATGAACTTTACATGAACTTTATGTGACCTTTAAATGAAAAAACAACAAGATGGATTCTACGCCCCAAAACCCCTAAATAGAGGTATTATTATCGAACATTACAGTTAAAGGGCCCCTGCAACCCAGACGCAACCCAAATGAAAGTTTATTCCTGTTGATGTGCCGGGATGCATACAACTAATTTTCTGTTATTCAAACATCTAGATATGTTTCATAGATTTTTAAATGTTTTTTGAAATATTTTTCCCAATCTCCTAAGCTCCACCCTTAAAAAATGCTCCAGATCCCATTCTTGCAATGACATCATCTGTCAATCATCAGTCAGCTACACTAACATTCTACAATAGAATGTGGAATGTAACTTCCCCCAGCTCAGCACATGCTCACAATAATATTGCATGCTTTCAAACAATACCTCCTTAATACCATTCTTTTTCTGATGATGCTAAAGCATGTCTGGCATAGCAACTCCTATGTAGGCATTGTATGGTCTATTAGAACAGATGGTCATCTCTGACAAAGCTACATACCACTGTCTCTCCTTAGCCAAAGAGTTTAAATACGAAGAGTGCTCAGTCCCGAAATAAAGCACGCGTATATATTGTGGTACATGTCGATCGGCCGAGAGGGAAGATTATAGTCTTTATCAAGATGTTTGTATTTTTTATTTCCTTTATTTTTTCTTCTTTTTCTGTACATCGTTTTTGGTAAAGCCGTAAAGGGCATAATCTTGATATTGTCCCTTCAAATACAAACTTATGTCCCAAAACAGATAGGAATCAACATACTCTAACTGCACCATGGAGGAGAGGGAGAGAGTTGGGAGGGGGAGCTAGGAGAGATGTTTGTATTTTTGTTAATTTAACAAAAATAATAGAAATTTCACAGCAAATAACTTTAAAAGTTATTTGCTGTGAAATTTCTATTAATATTTATGTGATGGGGGGGGGGGGGTGAATGGTCCAAGCATGTTCCCTGATATTAAGCTCTATATGAGCAAACACTGCGATATCTGACGGGAATGTCGAGAAAAGTAAAAAAAAAAAAAAAAAAAAATGAAATAAATAAATAAAATGCTATCTTTATTTTTCTAAATCAGAATATTTCATTTGATATCATGATTTATGTAAATTTTAGGGATTATAGACGTATAATGTAAATCTATGGCCTTATGTTAAAAGTCAAGACAGAAAAGGCTTTATTAAAATGAGATTGCGTGCGAGCAATTCCTTAAATACAAAGATTAATTAAGAGTGGCGTATCCAAGATTCTCTTCTTTTTTTTTTATTGGTGGCGTATCCAGGAATTCACGTACCCCAGCCAAAACCAAATCTGACATATCTTATAGTTACACATCGAATGAAAGGAATTGTGTGCCCCCCCCCCCCCGGCACAGAAGGAACATGAAAACTGTGACTTTTTTTCCTTGCTTGTCTGAAAATTCAGAATAGACAGCATCTGATGATTTTTTGTTCGTCAGGTGTGAGCCCCCCCCCCTGCATTCCTGGATACTCCACCAATATAAATAACTTACAGTAAGTTATTTTTAACATTCTGCTGTAGCAGTTTGAGACGACAGGCGAAGAAAACAGTATAGGGCTATTTTGAATTGAATTAACTAGTAACCAACAATATAGCAGCTGATGATATAATTTATTTATTACCAGTCCTATTCTGTCTTTGTAGGAATATCCCATTCCTTTTGCCCCAGCCCCCTTTATCTCTCTCTCTCTCTCTCTTTCTCCCTTCCCTCCCCCTCTCACAGGCTTTCATTTTCTAATAATCTCTTATTCTCTTATTCTCTCTTACAACCGCCATCTGTAAAAATGACTCCAATAGAAATGAGCACAAAGTAATGATCTCTTATTGTTGTTTTTTTTTTGGTTTTTTTTTTTGTTCAGTCTTTACATTTAATGAGATCGACCGCCAACACTATGCAATCCCATTTTTCACATCCATGACAGAATAGTAGGGGTGGATCGGGGGGGGGGGGGTGAATCGGCTGCGGCCCCCTTTTTGATACCCAACTGGTATACCTTAAGTACACAATAAAAATATAATTGCCTCCTTCATTGTGTACTTTTCCGGCTCTGTACCCCCTCTTTTACAAAATCCTGGATCCACCCCTGGAATAGGATTTACATTCTCTTGAACTACAAACTATAGGCATACGCGGGCTCTTGTCTAAAACGTAAATAAAACTGAAATGAGCACCATTAGTTTGGGAGCCCATGAGGCTAACAATGTCGGTCTATTAATCCTCCGAGAAAACTTATAAAAAGGCCCACCCCGCAAGACTGACGTGACATGCAGTCTCATACCGGTGGCGGATTGAGGGGGGGGGGGGCAATCTTGGCCCGTGCCCCCATCTTTTGAAAGAAACTTATACATCATTTTGCCCCCTTTTAGAACTGATAACTTATTATTTATTTTTTTTAAATTTTTTTTTTTTGCTTGTCAGAGAATAATGGAGGAATACTGGATCCCATAAAATCCGATAACCACCCACTGAGCGACTTTTGGAGGGCTTGCGAGAAGATAAAAATACGAATCTCCCTCTAAGCTGTTCCCCCGAAGTTGACAGCCCTGCATTTGTGTGCCCCCATCCCCCCTTTTTTTTTTACTGTATTCGCCCCTGTCATGGACTGTCAGTGTCAGACTCATTTGGTTCAGAAGCCCCCTCCAACTACATTGTCGGTCTCTCGGGGCTGTCGGTCTCGTTGGCTGAAGCCAAACTAAACGGCGATCAGCAAACAAAACTTTGATGAGCCAAGTTTGAGGCGAGCAGACAGAGTTCCATCGGCAACGCCACAACCTCGATCGGGATCGCAGAGGGGTAGACCCTAGCCATGCCGCTAGGGCTATATAGACACCTTCTCGGTCACTATTCAGCTCAGCTATTCTGCTTGCATAATCTAACATCTGTCATTTGGCTAGGCGTAATTCGGTGATAGAACATTGATTATATGAATTTATAAATTTTACACATTGAATTTTTCCTCTGGTCCGTTAGAAATATAATACTGGACTGGAATAATATAGTTTCTTCTTATCGGCTGGGCTGCGCTTGCCTGGCGCCTTCGGGCGGACATACATCGTCTGCTAGCGCAAGATCTCATTGGATGTGGATCTCACGTGATACTGATGGACTACATGCCTATGTACACGCCCACCTTACGTCATCAATAACAACATACGGTTGAACGTGTGTAATACGACAACTTTTTTTTTTTGGTCAAAAGCATGCATATTCCCGTTTATATATGCGTAGTCTATTGGACTTATCGAGCTTTAAATATACCTTTTCAGAGCTTTAAATTTCATGTAAATCACATTTTTCATAATTTCAAATATATACTATATGAATTAAAATCATTTCAAAATCCCTGTTTTCATGTGTTAACCTATGGCAGCTGGAAGGCCAAAAGCATGCATATTCCCGTTTATTCATGCGGGGTCTACTGGACTCATCGAGCCTTAAATATACCTTTTCAGAGATTTAAATTTCATGTAAATCACATTTTTCATAATTTCAAATATATACTATATGAATTAAAATCATTTCAAAATCCCTGTTTTCATGTGTTAACCTATGGCAGCTGGAAGGCCAAAAGCATGCATATTCCAGTTTATTCATGCGGGGTCTACTGGACTCATCGAGCCTTGACTATACCTTTCCAGAGCTTTAAATTTTATGTAAATCACATTTTTTGTATTTTCAAATAAAAACTATGGGAATTATAATCATCCTAAAATTCCTTGTTTTCGCGTGTAAACCTATGGCAGGCGAGACTTTTTTTTGGTCAAAAGCATGCATATTCCCGTTTATATATGCGGGGTCTATTGGACTCATCGAGCCTTAATTATACCTTTCCAGAGATTTAAATTTCATGTAAATCACATTTCTCATAATTTCAAATAAATATTATGGGAATTTAAATAATTTCAAAATCCCTGTTTTTGCGTGTTAACCTATGGCAGCTGGAAGGCCAAAAGCATGCATATTCCCGTTTATTCATGCGGTGCCTCTTCCACTTTTTGAGCCTTCATTAATCTTTTTCAGAGTCTCAAATTACATGTAAGCCAAATTTACAATAAATTCAAGGTAATACTAGGGGAGCTATAATCATTCTTAAATTCCCTGTTTTCACGTGTTAACCCTATGGCAGATGACTCTGTCAAAAGGCAGGCATGATCCCTAGGATTCATAGTGGCATTTATTGACAATAAAGGTTCAAGAAATGTTTTTTGAACTATCCATCCTTTCTCTCGTGGAGAAATCAGATTTAAAAAAGATAGAGTAAGATATGAAATATCAAGAAAAAATATGACATATTTTCACGTGTTATACCTATGGCGAACGTATTTTCCCCCGAGTCTTTTTAACACAGCAATTTACGCCTGCCAAATGTACTACGGAAGTAGGTGAGAGTAATCTGTCTTGATACTATTAAAAGTCTTTGCCTTAGCTCACTAATGATTGACAGATGATGTCATTGCAGGAATGAGATTTGGAGCATTTTTTTTAAGGGTGGAGCTTAGCATGTTTGAGAAAATGACTATAAAAATATTTTTAAAATTTATGACACATAGATGTTTGAATAACAAAATATAAGTTGTACGCATCCCTACACATCAACAGGAATCAACTTACATTTGGGTTGCAGTGGACCTTTAACTTCCTACCCTTGTCTCACAGGTTGCATGCACAAGATGAACAACACTATTGCAGTTGGGTATTATCGCGTATATAGAATAGTACGTAGATCAGTTTACACATTCTGCCTAAGTAGTCTTGCGCTGCTAAATTGCTTCGCAGGAGCCATTTAGATTTATGCAAATTATGGAAATTTCCCAAATTTGCTTTTTCGGCAAAAAAACTGAAAATTTTCAAAGACCACATGGGATCACACATTCAACAAAAAACAAAAAACAAAACTTCAATGGAAAGAACTTTTCTAGGCTCATAAATTAATGTCAAGTCGACTAAAAACTTCATAATGATGAAGAGGCAAATATATAAATGGATGAATAACCAACCTTATCATTTGTGCCGAATTGTTCGGCTGTAAATTTTCCCCATCCAGATGCATCAACAGAGATTTTTCAAAAAGCCACGTCAACTGATAAATGTTCAGATGATCAGAAGCAAGCGACAGACCCTTTTCTATCTCCTAACATTCCAGAACTGTCGTGTACGAGACCTGAAATACAAGAGCCACTTCATACCTTGGTAGAATCAACACCTTGCAAGTGGACGTCAGATTCTCATGGTAAGACAATATCAAAGAAGTACATGTATTAACGTTTGGTAAAAGGAGCGTAACACAGAGTGACAAAGACGGCTACTTGATAACCTTCAAAAATGAGTGTTCGCAGTCAGTTTTTCATGGCTTAGAATGTTGGTTGTTACACGTTTTTAAAGATTTAAGAGCATCTGGAGAATATGGTGCACGTCTTAAAAACTTTTTTGCGATCAAAAAATGTCAATTTTATTTCAAGTTGAGATATATGTATTTCAAAGTGTGATTAACCATGCAGTAATGGATATCATGCGTTACACTGAGGATGACCGTACAACCTCAGCATGGAAATACATTGGATACAAACTGCAGGATGAAAATCAGAACAACCAAAAAGCCAAAGGCTTATCAATTTTTTCTCCAAAATGTATTTTACTATTTAGATGAAAGGACAAATGTTTTGCAACAAACTACGCCAGTCTCCAAACTTTTGGAAGACAAGGACCAAGCGAACGAGCTTCAGAACTCCTTCACAGTTTCGGCAGATATTTCGGCAGAGCATTTATCTACATTATTTGCAACGCCAGACCCAACACAAGAGGAAGTACACCTGCAGCCAGATAGTAAGATGCAGTATCAGCTTTAATGATTCAGGACATCTTAACCATATATGAACTGCGTCGAATTGTTTTAAATTTTGTTACAAGAAAAGTATATTTCAATTAAGATCTTTTTTCAAGGATAATGAATGCACAGATATTATTCTGGTCATTATAAACCCCAAAAATGTAAATTCGATCAACTGGATTGAGGAGGAATGATACAAAAATAATCGGTGAATAGTTAAGATTCAATATGTGTGAATTGTTGTCTTAATATTGTGAACTCTATTAAGTGGGAAGCAACCCCGAGCACCAATGCCAGAGAATTTTGATTGCATTTGAATGCATATTACTTTCACGTTTTTCTCTTTTAGGCCAACTTCAAAACGCCCGAACTTCGATGACTAATGACCAACTGATGGATGAGTTCAGACAGCATGCGACTCGCTACTACCTGAAAGACTACTGTCACATCATGACAAACCCATGGGAGATCGAGAACATCGAAGATCCAGAAACATTTCTGGATCGGTACTTTGTCCACCTATCTTTATGGAGAGAAGAATTTGATATCGGGAAAGTGACAAAGGTTCCACTAGAAAGGTCGCACAATCAGTTGTTTGATCCCGAGTGTAGTGGTAAGAAACCTCGACGAATTCTTGTTTTTGGTGAGGGTGGTACAGGGAAAAGCACATTATGTAAAAAGCTTGCCTATGATTGGGCTAAGGGAAATGCTGATTCTCCTCTGAAAGACGTCCCTGTTCTCTGTGTCATTGAGTTTCGTAAGCTCCAAGAATCAGACAACATAGTCGATGCCATTCATAGTCAGCTCATACCTAAGGATAGTGATATCACTCCTGATCATATCAGGCAGTACATCACATCGAACCCATCTAAGGTTGTCATCATCCTGGATGGATTCGACGAGTTTGACCCAAACACCCACCAAGGTGATATCAAAGACCTCCTCAATTGCAAGATCATGGCCGATGTGACCGTTCTAGTCACTACCCGCCCCTGGCATGCATGCCTTCTGCAGAAAAAGAAACGAATGTATGTTCAAATCTGTCTTGAGGGCTTTGACGACAGTGCCGTTGAGACATACGTGATGAAATATTTCTCGAATTCACAGGAAGCAAGTCAATGTCTGAAAAGGATAAGGGCAAGTAGAATCGCTCATTACTTTGCAAGAACGCCGATTCTCTTAACCATGATATGTTTCCTACAGAAGGTTTGCTCTGAAGACGAAGGTGAAATCCGGACTCTGAATTCCTTGTTTGAAAAATTCCTGAGAGCAATCTACGTCAATTTTGTGCAAAAAGATAGAAGCACATCTGGCATTGGTCTATCGCAGTCAAGTGAAGCAGATTTGCGCATATTTGATGAATTTTGGGGTAGTCTAGGCGAGCTGGCACTGAAGGGAATAGTTAGTCCTGGGAAGAGATTGGTGTTTTCGAGAGATGATATAAGAGGAGTAGAAGATGTTTGCGAGATGGCTATTAAGATGGGCTTGATAGTTAAACAGAAAGTACCTTTTACAAAACGGTATGCGCTTGAATTGCCGAAATTCAGCTTCTCTTTCCCACATTTCCTTTTCCAAGAAAAATGTGCCGGTGACTATCTAGCCACGCATGAAAGCATCCTTGACTCGACTTTATGTAACTCAGTCTCTAAAGACGAAGAGGCACTCTTCATGCAATACACTTTGGCATTTAGTAGTGGGAAGAGATGGTATGAAGAAAGTGACAAAACTCAAGAACGCGCGCAAAAGATAGTAAAGCATCTTGCAGAGATACAAAGAGAATCTGAAAGTGTAAAGAATGTAGAAAACTCTGCTCTTGCGAATGAAACATTGGCCATCCAGACTGTCCATGGAAAACGGCGTTTGTTTTTGTTGGCTATACTGATCAATTACGAAAGTCAGTCAGCTGGGAGATTGTTGAAAGATATCTTGAAGTTAGATCAGCAAGATCGAGTTCAGTATTATAATGGTATGCTTTATGATAGTCTCATTTACTTTCTACAGTTTGCTTTCTCAAATGTGGAGATTCGCCTTCAGCGTTGTGCTCAGGTAGTGATGGAAAATGACATTGACAACATTCCCTTATCTACAGTACTTCCCCTTGTTTCTGTTGCTTTTAGAAATGTGGAACAGGTGATGTGCTATTCCACAGCTGATGTAGGTGTCCCTGAAGTCACACTTGCAAACATTGACGAGTATACGGACAAAACGTCGCAGATTGCAAGTTTAGATATCTGCAAAAGTACATCTCCCGTCAACATTTGTGATCTATTGTATTTTCTGGTAACTAGCAATGTTGCTTTGGGCCGACTGACAGTCACAAATTGCTCCGTTCTCATAAGGTTCCCAGATGGCGAAAAACTTGAAAACATGGTTAATAAAAAAGGAAGTGTAAAAGATATTCATATCAAGTATGTTACAAATGAAATTGCACTCCCAGAGCTTCTGCAAATAACCACAGTGATGTGTCCACATTTGGAAAACTTGGTGATATCCGGAGAGACGCTGCTTCTATCTCGTCACCCTACAAAACAAATCTATCTGACTAAAAAGTCACATCTTCGAGAGATAAAACTGGAATACATAAACCAAAGTTTTTCACTCTCGGACCTAATCGGTTTGTTAACTTGCATGTGCCCACGAATGAAGATCTGCACCATCAAACATACGGAATTAGAATTACCGAGCCATGCCGTTACGATGGGTTTACAGTCGGCCCAATTTGAGGAACGATCGTCTCTTCAAGAGTTGACGATGTACATGGTGAAGATTTTGAACACAAAATCCATAATACCAATCCTTTCCTCTGTTGCCGCATTGTGTCCAGCTTTGAAGTGTTTACGCCTCAAATTAATGAAAATGATTACGGCGGACATGGAATTCTGTATGCATGTCATTGATCTACGGCCAAGAACAAAATTGCCCATCGAATCACTGGAAATTACACATAACGGCTTTGCTGTATCCTTGAGAGAACTTCTGCGCATAACTGCTACATTGTGTCCTAACCTGAAGACGTGCAAACTTTATAGTTGTGCACTGTCCATCCCCGAATATGAGAAGTTATTTGGCCTATTGATTGAAGAGAAGTCATCCATTGAAGTACTTGAGATGTCGAATATCGAAGGGTGGCACGATGTGATCAACGTGCAAGTGTTATGTGGAATGCTATGTCCCAATCTGAACTCTTGTAACCTCAACGGTGTTGATATAGAAGTATACAGGTAACAGGTGACGTGGTCTACTGTGGACATGTCACCGGACTGTGGATCAAGTGGTTAGAGTTTGAGTCCCGGCTGCAGCACTAACACACTTTGGCGAGACATCTAAATCTACATTTGTCACTCTCAACCTAGGTTTCATAAATGGGTACCAGATAGGAAGTAATGTCTTTAATGCTTTCAGGGCAGCTTGGCTAAAGCCAAGTGGGCAAGTAATTGTACGTACCTCTGTCGACAGTCTAGTGATACCTCTTTGTATGGTATGATTTGGTCGATATGTGAATAGTAGTTGTAATAGTTGTGAACTTGATAGTAACCATCGAACATGTACGCGTACATATTTTAATATACAAACGTATACATGTATCAGATAATTACCAAAAGTTTAAAAACTTTGGGTAATTATATCTGATTATTGGAATAGACTGACGTAGAAAAAAGGAAAGTAAAGAGGAACGAGTGAGAGGGGAAAGAGAGAGAGAGAGAGAGAAAGAAAGAAAGGAAGAGAGACCGGATTTGTGCGAGTTGTTAAAATACCAGATCGGTATTAGATTCATAGGACATTCTGTTTTTCATAGATCTACATTTCGTAATATCATTATCATGTATAGAAAAATGGGGAAAACATAACGCTATCTGTATCAGTAAGAGTTATCTTACAATTAAACGTTGGGAATATTACTGTAAACACCGTTTATATGATGTTTTAACCCGCTGCCAAATGAAAATAATTATTGAGTGAAACAGCAAATATATATATATAGAAGACGTGCAGAATATTCGTTCGCATTATTTTTTCTAACGTTTAGTTCATCCAGCTAACGTAAAGACGGATGCAGGATCTTTAATAGGGATACCGATTAGGTACAATAGAGATCAGTTTGTTTTTCACACCCATCAGCAAATTTGTCACTAACAATTAAAATGGATTATAAATTAATGTATTGGTGGTGGCGGATCCAGGAGCATGGGGACATGATCCCGACAAAATCAAATCTGGTATATATTAAGTAAAAAAAAAAAAAAAAAAAAAAAATGTGCCTCATAATTTGCGCCCCTGCAGCCATTTTAGGCAGAAAAGGCACCCCAAAATCTGATGACATTTAAAAAAAATTTTTTTTTTGCTTGTCAGGGAATTTTTGGACTTGTGCCTCCCCCTCCCTACCAGAGAATCCAGGATCCACCACTGAATGTAAACATTTTCTTAACTGAATTTCAATTTAAAGCAATAGCTTGTCATTCATTAATATTCATGATTATCATACAACTGATGGATGTATGTATGACGCTTTTTATTATAAAAAAATGACACTTTTTTAAAAAGGAAATGGCAGTGTCGTATCCGAAATGATGAAGACTTCACAATGATATGTTCTTCGAAATTTGTATTGCTCTTTAGTTCTGCCATGTTTATCGTATTGCACTCTTGTGTGGGGCAATAACTATTCGTCTAATATAAGTAAGCTAACTACATTACTAAAGAAGATAATAAGAACCATCTGGAACTCACACCAACGCCTTATTTCATGACTTGAGACTTTTAAAATGTGAAAATACTGTGTGTTACCAACAGGGGAGCGTTTCATGAAAGGATTTGTCGGATATTTCATCCGACAAGTGTTATAAGCTACTGAAATCCTTGCATCTGATTGGCTGAGAGCAAATTTGTCAGTAAAAATCACTGACAAAATGCTTGATGAAACGCTCACCAGAACGTTTTTATGTATGAGTGCATTTGCAAATATCTCCCCGAACAGTGTTGTAATCTGTTTGATTTTAATTGCAATCTTCATAATTATCCAACAAGATCTGTGAGAGACATTCATAGACATAGAAAAATTGCGTTTGAACAAAATATTCATTTTTCTGGTCCCAAACTCTGGAACAACTTAAATAACTCTATTATGCTTTTCACTCCGTACATTTACTCGTACTGTAAAAATACTTTGTACAATATAGTCAGTAGCACATAATGCAGAT
Source organism: Heliocidaris tuberculata (assembly GCA_025618425.1). NCBI lineage: Eukaryota > Metazoa > Echinodermata > Echinoidea > Camarodonta > Echinometridae > Heliocidaris > Heliocidaris tuberculata. The sequence continues at coordinate 20,235,820 of CM046847.1, forward strand.
TTCTTTCTGTTTTGACAAAATATTTTTCTTTCTTTTTTTATCTTTTAGATTTTTTGTATGTTATAATTGTTGTATAATATTGTATATGTAAATATGTATTGTAAAGGCGACCCCACCACAAGCCATGTGCTTCCTTGGACCCTCGCCTCCTTCCACCATGTTTTTTGTTAATGTACATTTCATTTTGTATTTTATTATGAGAAGGAAATAAATGTATTTTTAGTCTGAATCTGAATCTGATATCGATCGGAAATACATATTGGCCCTGTTTTATTAAATTTAAATCAATTTCAACTAGAGTTTGACGTCAAAATTACTACTCATGGCAGACAAATAGGTGATTGTACCTTCGTAATTGGCTAACACGATAAAAAACTATTTTCGAAAAATCAACTCAAGGCAATTTCAATAGCCCTGTATGTCACCTTTAGAAATGTGCGAACATTACAATGGCGTATTACGTAATCCGAACCTGATTTGTATGGGCAGTACAATAGGCTTTTGAAATTGCCCTTGAGTTTATTTTTCGAAAGTGGTTTTTATCGTGTTGGCTATAATAGTAATACTGAGACGTTTCAGGGGTTTTTTTATACTTGACAATTTGACAGTATACAGTTTTTATTTCACTGCTATACACATTATATCCCATATATGCATGTGACTTTTCAACTATTCAGCTTTTTAAAACAGTTCGAATTCATTCTACTTTGTAATATATAATATATGTAGCTTAAATATTCATAGGCACAATTCTTTGTTGTAAACTCTATGCATTGACGCTTATTGGCTGCAAAACTCTTTTCTTTTGAAAAATACTTAAGTATTTCCAGAATTAAAACATGAAGATACGGTATCCTGTAAAATGGTATATATGGGTAAGTCCATGCTATTTTGTCCAATGCGTTAAGGACCCCATCTAAGATTTTGATATATCCGGTCATTGTATTACGTCAATAGCCCAACTTGGATGAGACCAACTTTGATCAGACCAAATATGAAGTGAAATGACACGTTTATGTCATTTTGTGTTCATAATTCCACAATAATTGGTAACGTTAGGGACACCTAATGAAATACATTCGACTTTTCTACGTACAAAGTGTGTACATAATTATTACGGTGTCTGTTGTCATATATATATATATATATATATATATATATATATATATATAAAGTAGGCCTTTACAACTGTCTTATTCATTTTTAAACATAATTTTATCGTGTAATTATTTTGTGAGGATTACAAGCTGCGCAAATTTTTTTTGTTAATAAACCGTTTTAATAGGCAGCACACAAGGTCAAAATATAGAGAAGAGCTATTCTATGCCAATTATCACTTTCGTCAAAAGTCCTACTAATATTAATCCGACATTAAACTCTGTTCTGTGACCATGTATATGTTCACGTACACTAAATAAATTGTTTGATATCGAGAGGATAACATTTTTTTAAAACAAGTGAATCTTAAATAAATGAACGAGACATAATACGTGATGACAGATCAAAATTGTGACCTGTCAATTCCAAAACTCTACCTCTGTGCTTTTCCTTTGCCTCTACTTACGAGTGTACATGAAGGACTACGTTATTTATCAATATTTGTGTTGTTAAGTTGAGATTTTACAGACAATCAATATCATATTCTTGAAAGATCTGTCTGTTCTTTATAGGCTCTGTTTCTAAACTATAATAACAGTGATAATTATAATATACATGTATTTATAGAGCGCATTTTCCATTTACATGTTCAAATGCTGTTTACAGGGTTTACAGTTATGTTATTAAGAGAATAGGTGGTTTTTGAGATGTTTTTTTTTTAAGGTATTGAGAGCACTATTACATGTGTAATGTTCAATTTCTTGTATGTAATAATTTATAATTAGTTATGTATTTCATATTTGTATCTTATATTAAAATTGATTGTGCGCTATAAGCCACGATAAAAAAGGTCTGCTGACTATTTCCTTTTTAATCTGGACTGTGATTTGTCAAAAGTATTAGTTGTAAAAAACGAATAAAGAAAGAAAGAGTGAAAAACAAAGATTCCATATGAGCAATAGAACTTCTTCAATAAAGAGAGAGAGAGGGGGGGGGGTTGAAGAGCTACATAGAAATATATTAAACCCCTTAAAAGCTCATTTGTGAGATCATTTGATATATTGTCCTCGATTTCCAATGAACTTTTAAGAGGAAGTCCACCTTGGTATTCAGTTGATTTGAATGAAAGCAGAAAAATGAGAGAAAATTTTGAGAAACAAATTAGTGAAAGTCTGAGCAAAATCCGTTAAGAAATAAGAAAGTTATGAATTTTGAAGTTTTAATCAATCAAACACAAATTGGCAACTCCGTGACGTATCGTGCGAGCTTCTCTCCCATTTGCTCTGTACCGAAAATTTCATAGATTTTCATTTTTTCAGTTATTGATAAAGGAATAGATTTGTTTCATATAGGTTGTGTGTAAACAACATATTTGCAATGATCTGGGGTGCATTTATGATTAAACATTTTCTTTGTAGAGAAAATAGAAATTTATAATTTCACTAGTACAGGGAAAATGGGAGAGGACCTCGCAAAATACGTCACGGAGCTGCCAACATGTGTTTGATTGATTACAAGTTCAAAAATTTCGAACTTTCTTATTTCTTATCGGATTTTGCTCAAACTTTCATTGATCTGTTTCTTTAAGTTTTCTGCTTCTTTAAAAACCGACTTGATATCAGGGTGGACTTCCCCTTTAATGTAAATATCTGAATGGAACGAGAGAGCACGGCTATACACTGCCTTAAGCTATAGGACTGCCCCCGCCCCCCGCTTCCGACGGCTCCCTGCACAACAACGTCACATACACAAAACCCACATAGGTTTTACATGTGTGCATAGTGCACGTTAACGTTATTTACGTCCCAGGCCAGGGCCCCGTCTTATAAAGAGTTGCGATTGATCCGAATCGATCGTAAGTCCCCCAATCAATCGTAACTTTAGGAAGGGCGTTCTGCCGACATAAAACCTAAATATTTGGTTCGAAGAGATCCCCCTCGACATTTCCATTACAAATCAAATCAAATCAAATCACTTTATTGATTTAAAATCCAATTTTGGATTATCATCAACATAATACAAAGAAATAGTTTACAGAAATTAAAGATCAAAACAAAATAGCAATCACTGGGAAGTAACAAAACAACAAGAAAAACAAAAGTAAACACAAAGCGAATTAGAACAAAACAAAATGAGCATCACAATTCTGAGGCAATACAATACTGTAATCATTATGTATAATATGTAGGCGTCCTGCCAAACTCTTCCTACTTATATAATAAAGCCTATTTTGGGCATGTATTATCTAATCTGTCGTTGTACATATTGCTGATGGAGTTGACACAGATCTTGCTTATATCATAGTCCCTACTCTGCATTATATATTTGAATTTGTTTAGTTCGCTCATATCTTTAAATGAAGGTATTATGGTACATATGTTATGAAACAGTTTTTCTCTTTGTTCTTTATATGATGGGCATAGCATAATAAAATGAAATTCAGTTTCTATATCTGATTGGCAAGTGGGGCATAAACGGTTATCAACTTCTAAATGTTTGTGGCGTCCCTGTTCTATCATTAATTTACTATTGCTTATTCTTATTCTTAAATAGTTTTTAACATGTGACTTGTCTATATCTAATAATAAATATTTTTCTAAGTTATACGAATCTTTCAGGTCCTTATATGTTCTGAGTTTGCTACAGTATGTCTCACTGTTTTCATCGAGAATTTTCTGCCAATGTCTTATATATCTTTCCTGCAATTTATTGCCAATACATTTTATAAGTTGCCGTTTTGAAAAAGTATTTTGGTTGTCCCATATGTGATCAAAACCTATATCTTTCAAGAATACTTTTAGTTGTTGACAAAACCCTTTCTTTATTTTCATGTTTGAGTGGTATGCTGTATTAATTAGACTGTCGGCGTTTGAATTTATTACATGTAACCAAAAACCAATCGTCAATTTTAAACTTGCTATCGACAACGGGTATCTTCCTAATTCTGATAAAACCGCACTGTTAACAGCTCCTCTGTTGAGTCCAAGCATATTCTTCAGATATTTTACATGCATTTTCTCGGGGGTAACTGAATTATATCTGTTCTCTAAATTCCCCTTTTCAATTTTCAATATATCCATTATCCAAATTTCTGAGCAGTATAAAGCAATTGGTTTGATACAACTATCGAATAACTTTAAATGTGGTATGACAGATAAACGATCACTGGCTAGTGTGCTTCTTAAAGAGAACATTGCCTTCTTTGCTTTGGCCATTAAATTAATTGCCGCATGAGAAAAATTGCCCGAGGGCTTAAATAGGAGTCCCAAGTATTTGTATTCATGAGCTATCATAATAGGCTTATTATCTATAAAAAAGTTATCTTTATGAATCAATCTACCCATTTTATTAAAAATCATGACATTTGTCTTTTTGATATTTACTTGTAAATTCCAGTATTTACAATAGGTATCAAGTTTATTTAAGGAAGTTTGAAGACCATCTGGGGATTCGGATAATAATACAAGGTCATCCGCGTAGAGTAAACAAGATATCTTCTTCTCGCCAAGCATTGGTGGTTGGCAGTCTTCATTAAAAACCTTAACCAAATCGTTGATATATAGAGAAAAAAAAGGTAGGACTCAGCGCACATCCCTGTTTGACCCCAGCGGAAGTTGAAAATGCTGGGGTGCCTCCTCGTTCCAGCTTTATTGAAAACTGGACATCGCTATACATACTTTTAACTATATTTAAAAAGGGTCCGTAATCAATGTATTTTTCGAGTTTATGTAGCAGGGCTTTCCTATTTACGGAGTCGAAAGCTTTTTGCAGATCGACGAAACATACATATAAATATTTTTTCTTCGCAAATGTTTGGTCTATTATAGTTTTCAGTGTAAAAATATGATCGCTTGTGCGACTTCCCTTACGGAACCCAATTTGCTCTGGATGTATAATGTTATTTTCCTCGAGATAATCAATGAGTCTGGTATATAAAATTTTTGCAAATAATTTACCCAGGCAACTTGAGAGGGCGATAGCCCGAAAATTTGATGGGTCATCATAAGTCCCTCCTTTAAATATAGGTTTGATATAATTTTCCCTCCACCCATTGGGATACACACCAGTTTTGAGCAATAAATTAAATGTTTGTGCATAAGTATAAACGTCTAATCGGCAAGAAATCAGGATCATTTCATTCAATATTCCATCCACCCCACAAGATTTCCCTCGTTTTAATGTACGTAAGGCGTTAAGAACTTCTTGGCAAGATATTTCGGCATTCAGTGTTCCCGTATGATATTTATTAGGAATCGGTACATCTGTTGTATTTTCTTCAAAGTAATTGGTATGTTTAATATTCATTAATTTTTTTAAATAACTATACCAAGTGTTCGGGTCTATTTCCGAACTAACATCTTTTCTTTGTTTTCCCTTCATTTTATTTACAATATTCCAGAATTCAGCAGGGTTATTTTGTTCTATAGAGAGCAGCTTATCTAAAAGTTTTCTTTTGTTATTCCTATGTTTTTTGCGTATTATTTTACGAAGCAGCTTTTTTTTACACATGATTTCTAGCCGCAACGACTTATCCCATGGGTGTTGTCTTAAGAGCCGACATAGTCTTCGAATATTTCGGGCAATACTTTGGCAGTCGGAGTCATACCACGGCTTATTATGTTTATGTTTCTTTTTAACTCTTGCACCAATTGACTTGAGTTGTGCAGCATTCTGTAAGATTGTTGTAAAATCTTTAATTAAACAGTTAACCTTCCTAGCAACCTCAGACGAGTCGTCAGTCATATTCATTTGTGAGATTTGATCATGAATACCTAAAAAACAGTTCCTATTTATTTTTCTACTGAAAATTTCTTCACGCATTTTTGACCATGAACCGCCCAATACTGGAATCAATGGGGTTGTATCGTCATGTTGAGTAAAAAGAGAATGAAGACAAACGGTGATTGGGCAATGATCGGACAAAGTGGGGGAAAGATCATCTACAACAAAGCTCATGACGCTTGACAGCACATTTGCGCTACAAATACAATAGTCATCTATGGCCATGCCCTGTATATTAAAAAGGGTCACTTTACCACTTGTGTCCCCGAGTGTACGCCCATTTAGAATTCTTAACTGAGCATTTATACATATATCTAAAATATTTCTTCCGTACGCATTTGTCTTTTGGGGTATGCAGGTATTACATGTACGTCTAGAACATACATTATCCACGACATAGTCGTCGGGTAAAAAATTATCAAACATATCATGAGTATCATGCATTATAAAATCCAAATCACTTTCGTTAATATGTGCATTTAAATCTCCCATAATCATTACTTCTCCTCTATTACTAAATTCACTAATGCTTTTCTCAATGTTATCAAATATATCTTTATTTAGCTCTGTTCTAATAGCGTAGGAAGAGTTGGCAGGTGGGATATAGGCAAAACATATATATATATCATTATCAAAGCAGAAGAAAGATTTCGATAGTTTCAACCAAATATATTCACAGTTTGATTTATCCACTACATGAACACCCTTTGATACAGATTGTTTGATAAAGACACCAAGGCCCCCTCGTGCTCGTGATGGCTCCTGGGAGCGGCACACAGCTATATATTTATAACCGTTGTAGTGTAAGTTGTCTTGATATGAAGCATGGGTTTCGCACATAAATACAATATCGGAAACTATTTTTCTATGAAATTCTTCCTCATCTAATTTACACAGACGTTGTCCATTAATTCTCCTGAAAAGACCGTTTACATTCCACGAGGTTATTGAGAGAGATTTTGATACTTTAGGTGCCATGTGGTTCACGATCTGGGTGCCAGAAGACTTAATTGACCATAAAATTACATTCCACTGCGTTTAGTCATATCATCTATAGTCAGTATCAAGTATAATTTTAGAGTTATATGAAAAAAAAAAAGAAAAAAAAAATTACAAGATATTAGCTTTATCCACTGTGGAAGTGGAGTATATCCAATACCTAGGGCGCATTTTCACATGTTCTATTAGAAAATGTTGGCATTTGCGCATCGAGATTTGCCATACCGAAAATGTACCATACCCTTCATTTTGAGTCTGATGCCGACTGGGTTTGTGGTATAGACCAAACCCCGACGGACATATGATGTGATGTAATTCCCAAAGATATCCGATCAATGTCTTGATCTCTAGAAAGACAGATAATGTGTAAATTCCAACAGAGTCGAGCCCATTTCTCAGGATCCGAGGCCAAACTTGCCATTACTATTACATACCTACCTATAAGAGGGTAGGGAGGATAGATCTCCAAACGTCGAGCGTTACATCATAGGAGGGGCGTTCAACCGACATAAAACCTAAATATTTAGTTCGAAGAGCCCCCTTTGACATTTCAGTTACGAGATATTTAGCTTTATCCAAGTGGAAAGTGGACTAATATTAAATCATACTCAGGGCACATTTTTCACATCCCCATTAGAAAATCTCGGTATTTACGCATCGAGATTTGCCATGACGAAAATGCAATATTTTCAGCCTCTTAAGCCAAACTTGCCTCTACTAATACACTTATAGGGTAGGGAGGGTATCTCTCCATCGGGCAATATCTCCCGGGAGGGGTGTTTGCCCGGCAAAAAGCCAACATAATAGTTTCAGGGGATCCGCCTCGATATTTCCATATGCAGATATAAGGCCTTTTTAACAGTGTTAAAATTTTTGACCAACTCGGTGCAACTTGTCTTCAACTCTTTTGAACTCATCATGCTCGCATTGGTCGTAGTGAGCTCGTGATGAACTCTTCCTTAGTCGCACGGTTACTGGCCACTTTAGAGTTAACTCGAGTAATGTACGAGTTTCCAAGAGTTGAGAACGAGCATTACGATTTTATTGCGAGTTACGTCGAGTTGTACACGAGGTTGACGCGAGTTAAGGACGGGTATGGTGAGTGACAATGAGTTTTGCATGAGCCTCTCCCGAGTTTCGTGTGAGCCCATTCCGAGTGCACAAGTGTAGCCTGATCACGTGATGATGCCAGCCCGTCTTACATTAAAACAATGCGCCTCGTCATCCCCTGAGATATTTCTTATCTCAATCGTACGGTAATCATACACAACTCGTACAAAGCTCGTAAAAAGATCGAGATAACTCGCGGGAAGATCGATAGAAGTCATACGTAGATCATCGTAACTCGGAACGTATTCGATTGAACTCTTACCACACTCGGATAACTCGTATAAATATCGTTGTAAAGTCGATGTTGGCTCGTAGAACACTCATACAAAACTCGTACAACAAGAAATTTTCCGAGTTTTCAGGAGTTGCACACGATTATAAGCTCGTGTGACACTCGCGTCTACAACTCGGCTAAGTGGGCACGATGCTTATCTCTCCATACTTCGTGCAATATATCTCGGGATTGGCTTTCGACCGGCCAAAAGCCAACATATTTAGTTTGGGGGGATCCTCCTCGACATTTCAAAAGGCAGATATTTGGCCTTTTCCCAGTGAAAAATGGAGAAATATTCGATCATACCCAGGACGCATTTCTACAGTTATGCTTTATTAGAAAAATATCAGCATTTGCGCATAGAGTTTTGCCAAATCGAAAATAAAGCCCCATTCCATTTGAGGCTAGGTTCGACTTGGTGTGCGCTATCAACCAAAGCCCGCCGGTATAATTATTATGATGAGATAGTCTAGTCGGGAATAGGGGTCCCCGTGCACCATCGAGATACATTTTTAAACCAAGTTTTTTTTATGTAATGTCTGAAGTGGGTAGTTAATGAATATTTATGTTCCCATTGCCAAATCGTGTCCCATGGGCCATGGGGTTCAAAATCGGCCATTTTGGGGGCCATCTTGGATTTTTGATGAAATTTTATAATTAGCATATCCTTTGAACTAGACATCATGCAAGTATAAAGAAAATAGCTTTTCTGAGTAATATTAGTATAAAGAGTCGATTTAGAGAGTTTCTTTTGTGATTTGATTGACCTGGATTCCACAAAACATGAAAAAAGTGCTAAAATTTTCACTAAAAATCGGGCATACTAATGCCATTACGTTTTTCTAATACATATAGTAGAAAAGATATTATCCTGTTAATTTTTTCTACAGTATGTTGAGAGGGATATAATCATAATTTTCATGAATAAATGAGCACTTATACTGTAATAGTGTCCCAGTATGGTCAGCCTAATGACACCTCTCAGATTAGGAAATATGGCGTTTTTCATGCACAAATTATGTGTGTTAAATGCGGCACAGCTGAGGCACTCTACCAGGATGATTGGTAAGATTTATCCGTTATGTTTCGACTGTCTACATGCATTTATTGCAAGGAATTTCATAAATTTTTCAAAATATACATTGAGTACTTTATATTGCTTGATGTTTTAAGATCAAAGACAATAGAATTAATAATTTGAGACCAAATCGAACATAGATACACATTGCAATAGATTATGGTAAGTGATCGCGTGTTAGAGGCAGCTTGGTTCGGACACTACCATCATGACCATTGTGATTGGTCAGATTCATATAAGTTCAAACATATATATAAATGCTTGAAATTTCATGTCTCAATAATTCAAAACATTTTCAGATAGATGAAATAGTATCAAGTTTCAGAAAGTTAAGACAACCGCATGATCCTGATTTTCATTATAAATACACCACCTCCCTGCTCGAATATGAGGGGCCTAGTTACCCAAATAAAATGAAGTGTCGTCTGCCTTTATGCTGGTAATGTGAAAATTCTGAAGATATTCATAATAATTATTATAGTACCATATACTTTTCAATTTTTCTCTAGAGTTTCGCTAAATGTTTGCTTAGAACATGCAAAGCGTCCTTTACGTCCTTTACTTGTTAATGGTGATATTGAGGATCTGCCTATGTTTCTTTTCCATAGTTTCTGGTAGTAAAAATTATAATTCTTGTGATAATGGTGGATCATAATGATAATACTTGCACACCGTCATGCATCATGCGTAAGTTCGTATTACACTCTCCCTCCCTCTCTCTCTCTCTCTCTCTCTCTGTCTCACCCTGCTTGTCTGTCTCTGCTCCCTTCCCTCCCTCTCCCCCTCTCTCTCTCGCTGGCTCTCTCTCTCGCTGGCTCTCTCTCTATCCATTCCCTCCTCTCATTTTCTGCCTGTGTCTCTCATTCGCTCGCTCACTCTATTTCTCCCTTTTCATTTCAATAAACTCTCTCCATTTCTCACTCTCTGTCTTTTTCCTTCTACTCTCCCTCTTCATCCCCTCTCTCCTCATCACTTGAATCTTCCCCTCAGCTCTCTCTCTCTAGATCTCTCTCTTATTCTCGCTCTTTCTATGCAGCAATACGAATTAAAGAAAATCTATCATTTAAGATGAGATCATCAAGCAGGCAGGTCGACAGTTGTACACGTGTCCTATTCTAAAACCAGTCATGTCCCTACACAATCTTATCAATCTTTATTGACTTAAGACCGCGCACCTGGTATGATTCCCGTACGTCAGGGTCCATCAGGTCCAGCAAAATAATGACAAAGATTAAGAAATAAATTTTGTCTATCAGAGTACACAAGCACCATGCATGGTTAAAAAAGAAAAGCCAATCGTATATCGGCACATGGAAGGTGTCGTGTAAGGACACGTCATTGCAAGACATATATTTCCAACCAAAATCAGGGTCTCTGTTTGTGAAGAGACGTCTTAAATCTTCAAGTTCTAATTCCGTTGAGACCATCTGCCAGCTTATCGATTTTTTTTTATCCGCAATATTGCAAGAAGAGGTCTCCATTCATAGCGGCGACACAAAAAATATCGGTCACTTCCTGTGTACATCTCATGTAATCAAGATTCTCCGTCATCGCCCCCAGGTCGTCTAGTGATCGTAGTCGAGATCAACATGACATTATATCGCATATGTTTCCTACTCGTCGTCGTCGTCGTCGGAGGTTCACATGGCCTGGTGAAGCTCCATAAGGCGGTCGACCCCGTGGATGAGGGCAACCGGTACATTATCGCTGCCGAGGTAAGAAGGGGCGTATTTTGTCTCTATTCTGTTTTGTCATATTTTGGTCGTTTTTCTAATTGTATTTAAAAGTTCCAGTAAGGACAAAGCAGACTTTACTAACACACGTGGACGGCGGGGAGGGGGGGGGGGGGGGGGGGGACAGGGGACGTGTCCCTCCGGAAATTTTGAATTTTGTACAGCAACCAAAGGTAAAGGCTCTAGTCTCATCCCTCTCACCCGGCCGTGATGAGAAATCGCCGCACATGCTACCACATGCACTTCTGGTCCCTTTTATCAGCAATGTTATTATACATGTATGCTTCATTCTGTGGTTTTATTTCTGTAACACATTTGTATAGATATAATGATATGTCATTAACATGTTGTTTGTGATGGTGAAAAAGATCAAATCTATAATCAAAATATGATTTTTCAGAGATTCAAAAGAAACTTACAATACTAGATGAATGATATTTCCTAACGAAAGAGGTGCGATTTCAGCTGCATGTAATATTGGCGTGTACAAAAATTGATAAAATAGGAAGCGGAATTGTTTCCCAGGCGGGGGCAGAATGTAGCATATACCGGATAAGACACTGCGAAAGACCAATTATCATGCAATCCCCATCTCTCTCCCTCTCTCTCTCTCTCTCTCTCTGCTCTTCTCTTCTCTTCTATTCTCTTCTCTCTTTCTCCCTCCCTCTCGCTCTCTTCTCTTCTATTCTCTTCTCTCTTTCTCTCTCTCTCTCTCTCTCTCTCTCTCTCTCTCTCTCTTTCTCTCCCTCTCTCTGTGTCATTTTCATGCTTTCAGTACAATGTAGATTTTGATGAAATGGACGAGAAGTTATTGGAACTCACTTCCAATAATGATACCCTTGAATACACAGTGCTGTGGAAGATCTCTATTGGGCTTAAGTTTCTCTTTGTTCAGATGAACGAAGCTGCTCTGAATGTGGTGAGTTATTCTCTTGCATTTATTCCACTCTTGACGTCAGTAGAGAGCTTACGAAACGGGACGGAGGGGCAGTGCGACGGGGGAATCGACCGACCGTGACCGTCCTGGCACACCGTTCCCGTCCTGTTCCTAACTTTAGTTACGATGCGAAATGGACGGCGACGCGAGCGCGACCCACGCACTCATGCATAGATCCGTCCTGTTAGCAGACCGGACGTTATTTCGCCCGAATACCGTCCTGAAAATGAACGGGACGGGGAGAGTTTCGCATTGGCGCATGCGCAGATCGATTTTCCGCTCGAGTGAACGTTCTGTTTGCTCTCCCGTCGTGTTTCGTAAGCTCTCTAGTGTTATCATCGTGACGGTTGTGTTTATGTGTACAAATAACTTATTTACATTTTATTTTAAGTTGAGTTTAGATATAGTTAAAAATCTTATTATGCACAATTGCACATAGCCAAATCAATAGTGTCTTGCAATTTTCAAGAGTTTAAAATAAAAGGGAACTACAAAATGATATTAACGTATCGATTTATATACATTATTTTTGATACATGGAATATATATATATATATATATATATATATATATACAGTCAATGTCCGCTATAACAAGATGTAAATAAATGATGTGAGATTTGAAAGAACTTAATTAGAAATAAGGCTTGTAATCATTAGATTACTTTCAGTATGTTCAGAGGGCAATGTGCTTTACAACTCGAAGAATTAAATAAACTAACTTGCAATATGTCTACATGTATCTTGATAGGAAATCTTCTTTCATCATTGCAGAATAGGCAATTCGTCAGTCGGAAATTTAATCGTTTATTTTCGGATGATATATCAAGTATGTGGGCTATCTCGCCACTCCTGGCAACTGAATACATATTATAAGCTCAGGAAAATAGTTCTTAAACTGTTAAAATTTCTTCAACCAATTCAACTTCTTAAAGATGAACCCTCAATAATTCAAAATCATTCCTTGCATTAGATCCGTGAACACGATGAAATAGCTTACATTGAACAAGACGGCTGGCTTACTACCCAAAGCAAAGCAGCTCCAAAGAACGACACCAAGAAGGAGAAAGACAAACCAAAGTCCGAGAAGAAAGATGGGCAGCCGACAGAGCAATGGGGTCTTGATCGCATCGATCAACGAAACTTACCTCTTGATGGTGTATTCTCTGTTAAACGTACGAAATGTTTCAAAATCTGTTTTTAAAATGTAAATCATCGCTATTCATTAAAGGTGCACTGCTATTTGAAATTATCAAGTAAGCATGATAATTAAGTAAATCCTAAATCTCTTCTTTAATGCTTAAGAAATTGAGAAACGATTTGAACTGGTACAGTAAAATGATTATCGGTTTTTGTTTATTCTATGCTACCTGTAAATTTGTTTACGAAGCACTTGGAAGACACCCGTGGAAGACAGTGACCATCAGCTAATTGTATGCCACCTTTTTATCGGTAGTGGCTCGCCCGTCGAGTCCCAGTCACAGCACTAATGTCCTCTATCAAGGCATTAATCTACATAGGCCATTCTCAACCCAGGTACGGTGTAGTAAAATAAAAGTACCGGGTAGGAGGTTATTCCTTGGACGCCTTACAAGGGAGTTTGGCTAAAGCCAGGTTAATAGTAATACCAGGGAAATGCTCTATTATTATTCACAGTTTTAAGAATCACATTTTCTTCATCAAACAGCCGATGCCGGTACTGGTGCCAGCATCTACGTGGTGGGGACCGGTGTCCATGTCAAACATGAGGAATTCGGTGGACGAGCCAGCAACATTTATGACTACCGAGGAGATCTAGAAGATTTCAATGTAAGTTCCAGATATTCTTTTAGCATGTTTAGGCAAAGCCGGATCCAGGGAGGCTGAACCTACCCACTGAAAAGGGGAGGCAAAAAAAATAAAAGGAAAGAAGAATAAGGAAGAAATAAATGTTGTTTTCAGCCCCGCTTCCCCTACTGAGCTGGGAGGGAAAGGATCACCCCCCCCCCCCTCCTTCTGCAAATCCTAAACCCGCCTCTATAGATTGGGCATTGCTTGTCCATTAGTTTCCTTGTCTTTAAAATCTCTCACTTTTTCAGTTGTAATGCAGTATATACTGGAGGGCAGTTTTCAAAGGAATTGTATCAGAATAACAGAATTCACATATTTTATAAAAAATATATTCTTAGGGAAGAGATTGTAACGGTCATGGAACGCATCTGGCTTCTTTGGCTGCGGGGAAGACATACGGTGTGGCTAAGAATGCCACGATCTACGGCGTGAGAATCACCAGGTGCCGTGGTAGCGGTAAACTATCTGATGCGGTCAAAGGTAAGCCCTCATATCTATTCAATCGCCGATCCGCTCCTTACATTAGTGGAGCAGGGGCGTCACCAGAACGTTATGAGGGTGGGGGGGGGGGGGGGGGGGGGGGAGGTTGTCGGGCCAAATTTGACACCAAGTTTGCCGAAAATGTTCAAAGAGGCATATAAAGACCCTTATATTTGAGGATTTGCCCACAGCGGTAAACTATCAGATTCATCAGAGTCGTCGTATCGATTCAAAATGTGAACGGAGCAGGGTCATCAAAAGAGCATTTTGATGGAGGAGGACAGGTCGTTGGAAAAAATTGCCAGCCGTGAATTTTAAAGTTCCTTTCTTTGATGATATACGAACAAGTGCGAAAAAAAGTTTACAGCATTAAAAGATTTGCCAGCAAGAGTTGAGAAAATTAAAATGTTCAAATTCAAGCCCCCCCCCCCCCCCCCCCCTCCCCGAGATCTTCAGTAGTCTTAATTTACCCACATTATTTTATTCAATCTATGAATATCCAGACGGCAATTTTGCACTAGCGGACAAAAATTTGAATTGTGATCGTATGTGGGGAGTGCGTTATACAGGGTGTTTCACTCCCACATCTTACACCCCCCCCCACACACACACACACACGCGCGCGCTGCTCTCATCCCATGGTGGGCTAATTTCATAGTAGAAACATAAATATTTGCTGGATATATCTTATGTTTTGTTATTTTGTATGATTATTTTGGAAAGGGAAAAAGAATTGTTTAATCACTTGACCGACAATGCAAAGAGTATGGGTTCGAACCCCGGCACGGCACTTCTGTCCTTGTGCAAGGCATTTTGTCCACGTTGCTCCTCTCCACCCGGGTACCCAGAAGGATGCGAACGCCACTGTGGTTGGATCGGGTTGGATTAGCACGTACACGTGCGCGCTAGAAAACAGGCGACTGGCTGGAATGCTTCCCAAAGGAGTGGGAATGTGCACAGTATGTGCGGAAACGCAATTGAATCCAGTGACCTGGGTAATAATGCTGTAATCGGTAATTTTGGGTCGTTTACATTGTAACTGGTAAGGTGCCATATAAGAAAACAGCTATTATTATCATTATTATTATTGAAACATGAAAATTGAATCCACTTTGCTTGCTTGTTTGTGTATTTGTTTGTTCATTTGTTGTTGTTTGTTTGTGTGTGTTTTTTTTCGTAGCACTAGAGTGGCTGTCTAATAATGTTGAATGGCCCGGGGTCGCCCTCATCGGGGTGGGCAGTACTGGAGAATCGCCTTCCCTGGACAACGCCATCCATAGAATCTACCTCCGGGGATGCATGGTGGTGGTACCAGCCGGAAACAACAACTCTCTCGCCTGTGACTCCTCGCCAGCAAGGATGCAATTGGTAAGTAACTTGGGGGGGGGGGGGGGCGCTACCAGCCAGTTTCCGCTTAAAATACCCAATTGACATAGCTTAAGTATACAACAACCAAAAAAATGTGCCCCCGTTGTTTTAAAAAAAAGATTGAAATCAAAAGTCACCTGGAAATGTGATAACCTTTTTCTTTTTCTCGGTTCTCGGATTTTTTTCTTTAAAAGTAGATTAGCACCGAAAGGATGTTATAACTTTATATTCCCTTATGCTTGTAAGAAAATTTCAGAGTTGTGCCCCTCTCCCCCTGCTGCTATTTTTCTGTTAGGGTTTAGCATTATATGGGTTTCCCTGTATTCAATGACATTATCATGTTATTGATTTTCATTCATAGTTTGATTATGAAGATCCCTAAAGCATGTCATATTGATATTTTGGATTTCCCTTGAAAAGTTGTTGGGCTTTCGCACTGGACCGCTTTTCATCATTCAGGGCCCCGTTTCATAAAACTTGTTATCAATAACAACTACCACATTTCTATAACAAATTTGCTCACTGCAAATCAAATGCAGCGATTTCAGTATCTTATAACAGTTACTGTAACTTGTTATTGATAAAAAGTTTTATGAAACAGGGCCCAGATGTTTCCACCAGGCCCGTAGAATCAAATAGAAAGAAAACAACAGTAATATTTCTTCTTATTTCTATCGTCTTTGGTGAAAGCCTATTACACGTGAAGCCTCAATCAAGTCTAAAAAATAACATTGATCATTCCTTTTATTTTTTTGTCGTCCCGACGATAGCCTATTACAGTTGGAGCTTCAACCAAGTCTGATTATTCGGTCTACTACAGCAACCATGGCTCTTGTGTAGACATCTTTGCCCCTGGTCTGGGTATCGATGGGGCGTTTTACGATGGGACCAGTACCTATACGGACACCACCTCGGGAACCAGCATGGCTGGTGCTTATGTGACAGGTATGGAGGCCTTTAATTTGTTACGATGCTTGTTTAGATAATGACGACTTTCTTAATATTAGCGAATCATGATGCATTTTTTTTTTGTTTAAAAAAAAATACAAAAGGAGATGATTAATCAATCGTAGTAAACTTACGTTTTCTTGTAGCTGGCGTTCACTGCAACAAAGTGTACTCATAACGGGTGACGTGGCCAACCAGGGAGGTGGAAGAGAGACCCTCCCTGATCTAACCAATGACAGGCGCAGAGGCACTGATGTAATGGGGAAGGGTGTACCAAAAATGCCAAAGAATAGGCCGTCTAGTTTTGTGATATACATGTATTATGGAAGGGATGCAATCATCTTCTTTTTACTTTGCCCTTCCCTCTCCTTTTCTTTCTTTATCTTTCCCTCTTTTTATTCAGTTTGTGCCATTCGATGGGGGGGGGGGGGCACGTGCCCTTGTCGACTCTGTAGCTACGCCACCGCATTATGACCTAATAAACATCCATTCTTCCTTCATAACAGGTGCGGTAGCGATGCACATGGGTAACGGCATGCCCCCATTCAAGATCAAAGATTACCTGCTTCGCCACGCCACCGAATACAATCTCCATCAAGTCGAGGAAGACACCCCAAACAAGCTCCTCTACGTGGGTAAAGTTCGGTCAACTGATGATTACAAAAGGGTGGTGGGCGGAAAGATCAAAAAGAAGAAGGAGGACAAGGAAAAGAAGGATGATAAAGAGAAGGAAGAAGAAAACGAAACGGACTCGTCTTCGAAAAATGAAGCCAAGACAGAACTTTAGTTTGTTATTCTTCTATTTTGAAATATTTGTTCGATTGCTTTTTATTGCCACCTAATTTTAAACGTTCACATTAATTTGTTTTAAATATATTAATCATTTAAACACAAAACACTCAAATATTTGAATTTTTAACATTTGAATTTTTAACATAACTTTTCAAAAAAACATTAACATGAATAATATAATATTTTTGGATTCTTGGTAATATATTTTCAGATTATTCATTCCTAATTACACGGAAATTCTTGAAAATTGAAAATTTATGCAAGATTCTAAGAAGATAATTTCATTTCCTTGATATACATGTATTTCAATTCTCAAGTCCAACTTCATAAGTTATCACTGCGTATAAAACATAATCATATTATGGTGATTTCACTATTTGATACAGTTTGATACAGTAGCTGTGCTTTCATCTCCCCTACTGTGCGAATATACGTTCATAAACCCATTTTCGATAGTGAATTCAAACGAGTCAAATTTAGAATGTCAATTCCTTTTTGCTTTGTGAAATGTTTCAAATGAATTAGTTTGGTAGATATATTCTTTGCATCTTTTGCCATTCAGTTACGTTTAAATATTTGGCGATTTATTCTTCGTTGATACCCAAATTGACTGCAGTACCTGTTGCTACCACAAAACCCGACTACAACAGCGAGAGAGAGAGAGAGAGAGAGAGGGGGGGGGGGGGGGGGGAGAGAGAGAAACCGAAACAAACAACAAACAACAATAACAACAACAAAAAGGAGAAAACTGCCAATTTGTTCTGTATCTCGCAGAATATGTTCCAATCCATTAACGTAAATCATATGTCGAACAACTGCGAAAACAGTCATGTCGACGCCTTTTAGTGTGTATCTTCTCACGTTCTGCTTTTCGTTTAGGCTTAGTACATTTTAGATAATGCTTTTTATTTTATGGGACATTGATTTCTCTGTAAAGCTTTAGTCTCACTGGCTTTACGACCGCTTGCCGACTTTTAACTGCAAAAAAAAAAATAATAATAAATCTGCGATCATCGACAACAAGTCTGCAAAAAACATCTGTCCGCGATCGGTTGCCGATGGGTTGTAATTTAGTTGCCGATGGGTTGTAGGCCAATCGCCGATCATGAAAGACTAATTGGCCACCCCTTGTAGGAAGGGTCGTCAATTCGGCGATTATAAACAACCCGTCGTAGACGAGCTGATGGCCGATGTTCTTACGTCAGTCGGAGATTATACCCGTGGGACGGTTCTGAATCACTGGTTCAAAAATGTATAAATGATATATTTATGCCAGGTTATTATGAATATAGGTCACCAATCATTGCAATACATGAATAACATGAATAATACATGATTGTATGGGTGCAAAGCAAGGATGTATTCGAGGTTGTCTGGATATTGCAAATTTACAAGGTCATGAAGAGGAAATAGCTCAATATAATGGCTCTCCCATTTCTACCATCGGCTTGAAAGCATGTGGTCCATACAAATCATCTCTTTTACAAGCAAAACTTTTTTTTTCAATAGCCAATACAACCAAATTACCCTCGAGTTGATTTCATGCGAGTCTTTGGAATGGTGTTGATTGCTGTTGGTTGCTGTCGTTGTCGGTTTGGGAATCAATAGGCGACTGGTCGTTTATTATTCGGTGATCAATCCCCGACCTTATTTTCAAGCACTTTTCGAGCACTAAAGATCAGTCGAAGATCAGTCTGCCTGTCGCCCGCCTTTAGAAAACCAAGAAAAACCTCTTCACAACCATTTCGGTCGGCAAAAGGTTTTCGATGCAGCAGCGTAAACTTCCAGCCGATCAAAATGCTCCGGCAACTAGTTGCCGATTGCTGACAACCAAATCAAGATTGACGAAAACCTCTTTGAGATCTCAGACAACCAACTATACCGACCAGTGGTTGTCGGAAGTCGGCAACCCGTCGCAAGGCAGTGTCCGGGGGCAGTGTGACCATGACTCAACCCTCCAGCCGACCAAAATGCTCTAAAAAACAGTTACCAGCCCCTGACAACCTTTTAAAAACTGACAAAAAAAAAAAAAACAAAAAAACCTCTACGCGATATCTGACAACTAACTACCGACCAGTGGTTGTCGGAAGTCGGCAACCGGTCGTAAGGACTGTGAGACCATGGCTTATTGCTAATTTTACTTTTCACTATCTAAGCGTTCCAGAGTATGTCTGGATACTTTAACATTTGTTTTGAAGTGTGTTTAACGTGCAATAAAGTGAGCACATTGTGCTTTATTGTGTATGTAAGTTGTATTGGATGCAACATAATATATCTGGCAGATAAGACTATATTAAAGTACTCGTAGATGTGTTGAAGAAAAAAAAACACCACCAATCTAATGTAAGATAGACGACATATTAGGATCGAGGTGAAGGAAGTGAAAGAGAGAGAGAGAGAGAGAGAGAGGCCGAAAGGGCATGAGACAGAGAACATCTCAAGAGGTATTATTGTATATAAGGGAGAGAGAGATAGAGAGACGAAATGCAAGTAAGCGAAAGGGTTACTGTGGATGGAGAAAGGGAGAGAGAGAGAGAGAGAGGAGAGAAGAGAGAGAAGGGGGGGGGGGGGGGGGGGGAGAGGGATAAAGGGAGGAAGGTATATATAGGAAATAGCGTGTTGGCCCGAGGTAGAAGGTGAATGCCAGTCCCATACGTTACCGACTAAACCTAAGATTTTCGTTTATCTGATGACTGAATAAAGTATATATAGCACTACTAGAACTCGGATCGGACGAAAAATTAAGTAAAATGATACACTTGCATTCAATTTGTGTATGTAAATACACAATACTTAGTAACGTACTGGAAATCAAATAACCAAATACCTTTGAGCTGCACGCAATATATTTTAAGTCCATAAAAATGAAAATAAAAGGGGAACTTCAGAAGGTGAGATATAAAGAGAGAGAGAGAGAGAGAGAGAGAGAGAGAGGTGGTGTAAAATAAGAATAGCCAGACCAGACACTCCGAACAGGCGAACATGAGGCAGCAAAAGGTGGAGAAAAACAGCTCGATATTTTGGGCGAGAAATGCAAATTGCCCGAGTTATGATAATTTGTGAAGAAGAAAATTCCCATTTCATGTTTTAATGCATGTAACAGGCAAAAGCTAGTCTTGCATAAAAGCAAATCTTTCAGAAATCGGGCAAACTAAATTTTTTGTTGCATAATTATTCATTACAGATCTATTATATCTAAAAGCAGAGTGAACACTGGATGAATTCAAGTTCAGTGTTGAAAGCTGGTGTTGGTGTTGGGGCAAAACTAGCACTAGCCACAACACCGAACCTGAAACGAAGCTGGTGCTGGGATTGACTTCACTCGGTGTTGAGCTATCAATAATGTGATTGGTATTATTTTTATAAACCCGAATTCGGTGTTGGGGCTAGAATCAGCAGCCCAATTCACGCTCTCAACACCAACACCAACACCAACACCAACACCGAACTTGAAATCACCCATTTCCCTGTTGCATTATGTTGCATCACATTGAAAAGATACGTTGGAAAATAATAAAACATCAGTATCAAAAATACCATTTTTCTCTTTTATTATTTTGAAATACAGATAAAATTTATCCATGTACATGTAAAACATTGTATTTACAAAGAAAGTATCGGATCAAATGACAACTTTTTCTTGTTGCAACACGGTATATAATATAGTCAATCAAAACAAACATAACAATAATACGACAACTAGGCTTAACGACAACAATAGTTTTTCTTGTCTGAAGAACTGTAAAATTCAATAGGATTTATGATTTATCCAAATGAATATTTATGCATGCATACTCTGAAATTTAAAAAGAAATTATAACTTTAGATATAAAATTTTATAGCAACTCTCACTGATACTTTAATGAACAGTAGGTAGCGAATTCATAGTACAATGCAACCTTAAAAACACAAGTAATGGAAGAAATGCACACAGTCAAACATCGACAGATTCTTTCCAAATACAACGGCAATACTTGCATTGGCAATTAAACTCTAAAAATAATATAGATGTGTATAAACAGGGTGGCAAAATATAGACTTATTTCTTTACAAATATTCAACAAATTATATTCTGATGCTTTCTGCAGGTTTCTACAGCAAGTCAACTTTCACTGACATTGTGTGACAGTAGCTCTCCTTTAAAAACCAGCACAATTCTGTACAGAGACTATCTCATGGTGTTACTGAAAGTATTCAACACAGAAAATTCTCTGAGTCCTCTTAAAATTCATTCAAAATATTCATAACTATCAGAAGCATACATGCCGAAAATTGCCAAGCACTACATGAGATGGAAAAAAATAAGTCAGAATCAAATTCATGTGAAAGCTTGCACCTTTCTACACATACAAAACCCAACTACAATGTTGAACTTCACATAATTATAAATCTATAAAAGAGCAATTCATTTCTATGTGCTATTTGGTCATGTGATAATAGTGCTTATATGCCTCTGAGGTAATTCATTCTTGCATCACAACAATATACCACATCCATCAAAACACCTGGACCCCATTTCATAAAACTTGCTATCCATAACAATTGCAACAGATCTATGACAACTTTGCTCTCAGCCAATCAAATGCTATGATTTCAGTAGCTTATAACAGTCACTGCGACTTGTTATTGAGAACAAGTTTTATGAAGCAGGGCCCTGAATTCCATAAAACAGTATAAAATTTTAACCATTTGATTTACTCTTTTTCATGCAATTCATTAACAAGGACAATCTGACAAACCAACCAAAAAGGGACCATCTTGTATATGTCAGAACTACACTGTCATTTCATTAGGGGCTGGTACAATTACATCACAAATGTGAAATATAACAAAGGAATAAATAAATTACATTGACGATACATTGCATATTAATTTTCTTTTTCATCTGTCATTCTTGAAAAAAAAATCTAGAGTTAAGGCTAAATCAGGTTTGAAAAATATTTTCTGGTTTTATTTTCCTATGACAAATGAAAATGATTTTAGGAAATTGATACATGAACATGAACATATCTCGCATATTTCATCATAATATACTTATTGCATCATGATCCTGTAATGGAACTTATGGTAGGATAAAATAATAACTTCTTTCAAACAATCTGTTGAATGTGAAAAGAGCTACATTTAATTATCCTATTAATTGAACACATCTGCATGAATATCTGTTTAAACTAAAAGAGTAAGCTTTAAACCTTCTTCCAATCGCACATTTTTTGAGATTACGATGAAATAATGGATCCTGGTCCTTCTTTGAATAATGGCAACTTCAGAAAAAGTCCTTTATTTAAATCCACTATGCATTAATTTGATGCGGATTGTAAAAGCAAAAACATATGAACAGAAAAGGTGGCCATGCCTCTTAAATAACTATGCATACCATATGTAAACTCGATACAAAGAGCTCTGATATAACGAGATTCCTGATATAACAAGGCAATTTTGCTGGTCCCAAGTCTTCATGTTCTTTTGTTTTTTACCCTGGTATAAGGAGATTCCTGGGGAGCGTTTCATCAAGCATTTTGTCAGTGATTTTTACTGACAAATTTGCGCTCAGCCAATCAGATGCAAGGATTTCAGTAGCTTATAACAGTTGTCGGATAAAATATCCGACAACTTCCTTTCATGAAACGCTCCCCTGATATAACAAGGTAATTTTCATGGTCCCAAGGTCCTCGTTATAGTGAGTTCCACTGTACTTTTAACCCTTTCAGGGCAGGGATTATTTAAGGGCTAAATTGATCACATTTTGTTCTTCAAATTGGCAACAATAATATTTTTCTTTTAGTGCTACATGGTTCAAATAAGGTGTAATATCTTTGAAAACAATAAACATGGTTAGAAATTTGTTGAATAGTTGAAAGAAATTGCCAATTTTGATGAAAAACAATAATTTTAAACCTCTCAATGTTTGCCAATTTAAGGATCTCAAAGCTTATTCTTGTTTTTATAATTCCTGGCATCAAACGCAATATGGTCATGCAATAAAAATGGACATGGTGTGTGCAGAAAATTTTGCTCTTTCTACTCGTGCATCTGGTATATTTTTTAAAGCTCTGGATCAAAAGTTATTGAGCCAAGCCACAAAATGTGGTCAATTGTCTTGAAAGGGTTAAAAAAAAAAAAAAGATTTAACAGCAACGTGGAACTGTGGATATCTTGCGAGTAAACACCTAAAAAAACTAAGAAATGACACAATCTGTATCTTTGATGCTTGCACACGAAGAGTGGACACACACACACAAAAACTATCTCTCACAGAACCTATAAATGCTACAGGGCATTTTAATGTAAATCCTACAGAGTAAACTAACCAGGTCTCAGATATTGCCATCCCACATGTCGGTCTTCTGTCTCCTCTCATCTCTCTTCCGCTCTGCGTTTGTAGAAAAAGAATGTGAAACACAAATGGATAGTAATGAATAGTTAGTTTATAACACATTGTCTGTTTGGAGCCAGAAGGACGTTAACTCTGTGTTAAAGTATGTGAGTTAAAGCCCTTCTGGCTCTGAACAGATGACATATACAGCCCTGGAAAAAAACTATTAGACCAGGACCCTGTTGCATAAAACTTTTATGTCATGATTTTTGTCATGATTCAAGACATAAATCCCCAAATAATGACATAAACATAAATGTCAATGTTATAGCTTATGTGAAGATTTATGTCACAATCGAGATTTATGTCACAATTCACTAAAAGCTTTATAACAATAATAATAATAATTAGGTCTTATTTACCCAGGGTAGCCACATCAGTATAAATACTGCTCTTTCTGCAGGCCCTGCAATTAATATTACCCCAGCAATGCCAGGTATCCATTTACACCTGGGTCGAGAGGGACAAATTTGGGCAAAACACCATGTCCAAGGATATAAACACCGAGTGACGATCGAACCTCGGATCTCTCGTATCAGAGTCAAAAACCTTCACCAATACACCACAGTGCTCTGTTATGCAACAGGGCCTGCTCCTTTTAAATGTGGCAAGTGTTGGCTATATCAGTAATTGAATTTTCAGAATGATTTCTACTAGCAAACTCATAATGAGTGAATGACTACTCCCAAAAAATAATTAGCTTGTGCAATAACTAACCCCTCCGACAATTACCACCAAGGTAATTACCCCCAGGACAATTAACCCCAGGACAATTAACCCTGGACAATTATCGCTGAAGGACAATTAGACCCCGTTCTCACTCACTTTGAAAGTGGACTTTTGGAGCGGTCTATCTAAGACCCGTTCCTCAGGAACGGTTCTTAGGTGAGTGTGAACGGTCAAAGTGGTCCAGGAAGTGGTCTTCTGGACCGCTCCAGAAGACCACCTCGGGGAGGTGGTCTTGAGGAACGGGTCTTATTAAGAGCGGTATGGACCGCTCTAAACGTGCAATGTGAACGAAAGCGTACTTCAACCGGAAGTGAGCCAGTGACGTTCCGCGCACAAAACAAAGCAAAAGCAATCGATCGGGCAGCCGGCAGGCACGCTACGGTACATCAGTTTGTATTCCGCGCGAAAAATTTGACCCGCTGAACTGAGCTGCCATAGCAACAAGGCCACTTTGAATCGTGGAGCGGTTTGAGCGAGAAAAACTGCTCGGAGTGTGAACGCTAGCAAACCGTTCCTCAAGACCCGTTCCTCTGGAGCGATCTAACTAAGACCACTTTCAAAAGTGAGTGAGAACGGGGTCTTACATCAAGGGCGCCCCAACGGATAGACAGTTCAGAACAACTAACAGAATTGTAAAAATCCTAGAGGCTAACTGTCCTCAGGGGTATTCCCCAGGGTAGGGGTTTTGGAAAAAAATGTCCTGACAGAAGTGGTCTGGGGATAATTGTCAAGGAGGTATGCCTGATTGTCTGGTAAAGCCATGTTCACTCCTCTGTAGGCAGTTTGTTCAGTTCTTGGTTGAAAATTGCTACATTTGATGATAGCAGCCATGCCTTGTGGCAATGCTGTCCACAAGGTGTTGCATTTTTTTCTCTTCACAGCAGTTCATTCATGCTGCAAGAACACTTGAAATTTATCTGCTTAGACATTTAAACATTTATAGTCTATTAGGTGGTCCAAAAACTCTTTCTTATAGGAAAAAGGGGGTGTGGTAATTGTCTGGGGAAATTTGTCCGGGACCATTTGTCTTGGCTGTAGTCATCCTAGTGGTAACTGTCCTGGGGTAATGGCCACAGGGGTAATTGTTCTAGTTAGTAGTAGTACATTAATCATGAATTAGCTGTTGATAATCATTTTCCTACTTCCATAGACAATGGACTTAACACTACTCATATACCCCCAAATGGAGCTGGTCTAATAATATTCATTCCAGGGCTGTACATTTTCTGAGGAGGTGGGGGTCATATGTTCAGTTCACAAGGCTCTTCATACCTTGTAAAAATGATGATATGATTAAGCTACTTAATATAGCAGTCTACAGAACTCCAAGTTTCAATTGATTATGAACTTCACACTTCATCATCTCTTTCTTTTAGACCTAATGCTGTAAACGCTGTTGAATTGAAGCATAACTCCTTTCCCTTACCCAAAGCCTTAAAGTACACATTCAAAGAAAATCACAAATATGATAAATAATGTATCACTAGAAACTGGCAAGTTAACAGATAGCAATCGTATCAGTTTAAAGTCAACTACATATCAGGTAATTAAACAATAATACAAATAAAACTACCTCCCAGCATCTGCGATATACAAGCGCTTCGCCAAAAAAATAACAATGTTTCAATGACGTCAATAAAGGGAACAATCCTGTCCAAGCAGACGACGTCCCATAAAGAATGAACATAAGTGCAGTGCAGTTATTTCTCAAATTATAAAGAATTTAGTGTATTCAAACGTGCCCATATTTCACACCATTCTAAAATGGGAATGAAACAGATTCTGATTAATGAAATCTTTTGTTTGTAAATATATAGGATGAGGGTTAATGAACAATCAAAGAAACCACAATTTCAAATTGAAATGCCCGCTGAATGATTACAAGGACGGTATTTATCCCTCATTCAACGCCGAACGTCCAGCGGTGTAGGCAGCTGTGAATGAAATGGCGTCTATTTTGTTTACAAGCAACTGATTCCTTTATTCTTGTAACGCTTCATTTTCCATCCAAATAAACCCATGCACGGGGTTTAGAGTGAGGCAATATATGGATTAAACATAATAGACTAATGCTAGTGAAGTGAAATAACTGAGGAGAAGATGACAAAACAGGCACTGAAAATATGTGAGATGTTATGGGACATCGTCTGCTTGTGCAATTAACGTCCTCCCTTTGATGTCACACATTTCAGCGGCTTTCGGAGAGCTGTTCAGGTGCTATGTCTGGGCTGTATTTTAGCAATTTGTAATTGATAATAATCATTACTTCGAATGTTTGCAAGTGTCGAATTTTGACAAACTTGTCCGGTCTAAGCTTCACCTACGCAAAAATGAAAATTAAGTCAGTTTTAAAAATCAATGAATATCTACTTTAAATATAGTTTGATCAAGTGTATTGTCTATTGAGAGCCAGAAGGGCTCTTCAGCTGATGACATACATGTAAGTTTTTAATGCCTCTTCTACCATCTGCTCTCAGCATTTCCCCCAAACCCTTTCAGACCAGTGAACTTTCAAAGATTTTGTGCTGATGCATGATCTTTGTAGAATGAAAATACATGTAACCATTTTTCATGAAGCACAATAGAAATAGAAATTTAATCCCATGATTTTTTTTTCTTCTTCTGCCATAACACAAGAACCTATCAACAATTTAACATTAGAAAGATTCTTTTTGATGTATATTTGTAACGTGGGTGGCAGAATTATGGGAGATGTGAAATGAAGTCTTGTTTCATTTTTTTCAAAACGACTAATCAAAGGTCCGATGTCTCACCTTTTGCTTCCTTGAGTTTCTGTTTCTCTGCAGCCCTCTGCTCCTTGGTGACATTGCTCTTTACACCCAGGGCGTTGGATACCATCCTCCGGGCTGCCACCGAGCTGGTTTCCGGGCGTGGCCGGTAGGGCTGGAGGAACTCCACCGTGGCCTTGGCCTTCTGCTTGGACTGCTTGGAGGCCAGGGAGAGGGGGCGCGTCCGCAACATGGGGTTCTGAAGACCTAACGCGTCTCCAGCTTCAGATAGGAACCAAAGGAATGACTGCGATGATTTCTTATACCAGTCTATTCTGAATATTGCATTTTGGTATGAAACTCATTCTCCACAGACTCCAGCTCTAGCTATCTCAGGCTTAGTATTCAATAAGGTAAGTTAAGAGCAGCGGGAAAAACCCCATTAAATCAATCAATGCATTCAGAAATTAGTTGTTTCAGAATTAAGATGCAGAACCAAATTTGATAAACGTCTACTTATTAATCCTTTTTAGATGAAGAGAAAGGGCAACCTTTCATCTGTTTGTATATATATTTCATATCATCATGTTTGTCTGTACTTTTGGTAGTTGATCAAATACTAATTGCACTAAATCAAGCTGAACAGAAGTTAGCATTTTATACTGAACTTTCAAGCAATCATTAATGAACAGAAGCAGTGAGAGGTATAAGATGTAATTGTCTCTAAAGTGGAAGAGGGTTGAATGGCAGCAACTAATGTAAACTATTTTGTACTCACCCACTTGAGCCGTTGCAAACACAATCAAGGCATGCGTATCATCAACCCATTTGACGTCAAAGCCTTTATTGCTAGTAGAACAAAATACAAACCAAAGTTATTTCACAGAAAATGGTATCTAGATATACCAAGAACATAAATGTATAAATCAAAACTATAAGGGAAACACAATAGCACTGTAAAAGTTGGAAATTAATTTATAAACATGTTATTGCCTTTAAAGATAAAGTTGACTTGAGTTCTGGTCATGCAATTGCATTGTGAAAGAAACTGTCTCAAAGAAATTGGGAAAGGTTGATTATGTCTACACAAGAATTGATGTAAACTGTGAGGTCTTGGAATGATTAAAATGATAAGAAATTGATTTTATCTTGTTTGAAAAGCATGTGCACTGCACACAGAAATGGGTATGGAACTGTACACAAATGTGGCAAGAATGTTCGGCCCAAACATTTCCACCATTTCTCGTCATGCTTCGAATATGAGGCATTTGAGGAGCAATCCTTTTTAGGGGACATTTCTAATTTTCTACTATGATGTTCTTCCAAACTCACATAAAAGGAATGAGAAAACTCACAAATTATTTTTCACCTTTCCCAGAACTCAACCTTCTCTTTCAACTTACAGAATATTGTATATCAGAGTCTAATTGCACTGCTGCAGTATATTTTCAACAACAAAATCATATTAGTGTAATCGTATACTCTATACGCAATAAATAAAGGCAACTCCAAAGCTACACTAATTTACCTAGTGGCGTATGAATTATTAACAAAATATCATTACAACTTTATCACAAAAGTAAAATGCAGTATATGAGATGGATACAGATCATTAATAAAATAAAATCAAATAAGAAATAATCTGCACCTTAGCAAGGACTTGTTCAAATGGCAATCAATAACCAGCCAAACTTATGAAATAGGATGACAGTTGGAAAAGGTGATAGACCCCAAATACTAGACTTACTTGAATGCACTGAACGACATGACTAGATCCTCAGTCTTGAAATCAGCAGGAAAGTCATATGCTTCTACTACATGCTCCAGTTCTAAAGACAAAAAATGAAAAAGAAGAGTGTTTTGGGAGATTGATTCAATGACATCTCCAATAATGTTATGAATCACAAGTTTTCTCAGGTTTATATTCTACAAAATGAAAATTGACTTCCGACTTCTTCACCTTGTGATCAATTGTCATTCTTTGTGCAACAGCATTTTTTCACACAATAGACTTCAAATTAATTATAATTTCAAATGTTGAGTACCGGGAATATAACCAAGATAACAAAATGATGAGGGAAGGGATTTTGTGGTAAATTTTCACTATTTTTTGCCAAACAGCTAAAGAGAAACATTTTCAAATGAAGAAAAATTTTCCTTTTTTCACACACTTTAAATTCATAATTTTGCATGGAACTTTCTTATACGTCCAATTGTTCGTTCAAGCACTTTGAAATAAATTTATATACAATTTGACCTCCTCTATTTTATCACTTCGCTGTGTTAAGTTACAAGTCATGGAGAAAATAATATGCATGTCTGTCAACCTCTAGCACTGGACCAATGCATTAAAACACAAAACAACTACAGTGACAATGTTTTTGTCTGTCTAAGTGTAATTTTTTTCATTTACAAAAAGGTATCCAATAGTCCCATCTAATTATACTTACTGGAGTAGTCTGTGGTATCCTTAGGAGAGAAGTTATAGTAATCATGAGCTGGTTTCTTCACTGATACTGATACACCTCCAACAGCATCTGTTATCTAGTATGGAATAATACACACAGCATGTGCAATTTGGTATTGGCAACATTGACAATGATGTAATCATACTGTAACACATTGAAGATAACTATTGGTGAAAGAACATCCACATTTTGTTTTGGTACTTTATCTTTAATATGTTTATCTTTAATATGCTACAAATTATAAAACATTAATAGGCAGAAACCTAGAAAACTTTTTGATCTTCAAGTCAAAAAGTAGAAAAGTTTCATGTCACAGTTTTACACCACTTTTCAATAATTACCAACCTTTTTCATACCTGTTTAATCAAATATCCTTTCATACTTTTTCATAACTCAAATGAAAACCTACAGAAAATCAAAGTTCATTAAACTCTAAATGTCTGCAACGAGTTCAAACTTCAAACTATTTTCAGTAATATCCTCATATATGCACATTGGTCTCTGTGGTGACATAAACAATATTCTTCCAATCTTCCTACCTCTTTGATTTCATCCTCTTTCAAGCTGTTCCCCTCCTCATCGAACATGGTATCCCATGAGTCTTCCTCCTCCTCTTCTCCTTCATCTTCTTCTTTCTTTCCATCATCTGTCTCTCCTCCCTCTTTCCTTGTATCTCCAGTCACCTTGTCCACTGACCCAGTTGGTTTTCTGCTTGTCTCATCATCCCCACTGCCACTGACACCAGTTGATTCCAAACGTGTGGCATCTTCAGCCATTATTTCCTCGATCGGCAAGGGCGATTGGTCTCGTGCCGCTACGACCTCGTAGCATTCACTTTGTAGTGTCCCACCCGCAGTCTGGTTATCACTACTGCTATTATGAGTGTTTTTCAATGAGCCTTCACACACTACTTTTTGAGGCTGTTCTCGTGTAGGAGTATGGCTCAATGACGTCTGGCTGACACTTGCGGTGCTGCTTCCCAGGACAATGTCGTTAGCAGGATTTCCTATCTGGAAACCGCAAGGTGTGACTTTTTCACTCAACAGCAAATGGCATTGGCTCTCACTACATTCATTTGCTGATTCACCCTTTAACACAGTGTTCTTTGAATCTGTTGCTACAGAAGGCAAGCAATGATCAATGTCTCTGTCTATTCGATCATCCACTGTATCATTCCTCTGTTGTTTGTTGGGCACGTTGTTCTGATCCTGATCCTGATCCTGAATAGACGGTGTCTCTGCACTAGGAAATATGTCTGCTTCTACTTTTCTGGGGCTTGTATCAATATTATGATCAGCCTGATTACAGAAATCACCTACACCTGTTACAGGCCTTCCTGATTTTGGACAGCCTCTATGATCAGCCTGTTTTGTATCAAGTGTTTGCTTTACAGATTGTGGATTTTCCGAGGATGATCTGTTAGTCTGCCTGGCTCTCCTAGGAACATATAGCTGCTGATCAGGTCGTTTGGCCTTTTTCCTGTAAAAAAGAAAACAAAATTTTCATACAAATTAACTACAGTAAAAGATAAAAATAATTTCATGTTCATTAATTTCAAATGAAGAATGTTCCTTTTAATGGAGTATTCTTACTTACAAACATTACGTGATAATGACATATTCTTGAAAGAAAAAAGGTTATCAGGTGAACATGGCTTCTGAAGTAATTACAAGTACATCATCAAAATAAAGGGCAAAAGCTTGTATGTGTATCATATCTTGCTCCTAGCCATTTGTGGACGAAAATAATGAAATAATTTCCATTTATTAGTGAATACATTTCACTGTTTAAATGCTATTTTTCATAAAAATCTTACATTCTATTTCATAAATATGCAATGCTCTGTAATCTTTCTTTAAATGCTATTATCAAAATCACAAAAAATAGATTGAAACTTATCTGAAAAAGAGATGTGTTATGAAGTTCTTGTTGGATCCCAAAATTTAATCTCTGGACACTCCACATTTTGAAATTGGAACAGGGGGTCCGTACATACAAACCATAAAAATTCTAATCCATGTTCTCTCTGGAAAAAAGGATAGTGTGGAGCCCCGTCATTGCCCTGATGTATGCAATCATTCATTTACAAACAAACTTACGAGCTGCGCTCCCTGGGAGGGGCTCTCTTCTGAGGTGTAGCCGAGGTAATCTCCTGCTGACGTGACCTGGTGTCAGAGGTCAAACCCTCAGGGGTCAGTTGACCCCGCCCCCCAGAACCAGTGATGGATGGTGAGCTCTTCCGGGTCAGGGGTGAATTGCTGGTATCCTCTGGACTATCTGGCATAATCCTAGAAATTAATCAAGTGCTTGTGACTTTAAACATCACGATTAGAGCACCAAATACAAATCTCCACCACTTTCTCACATTCTGAAATACAAGTACACATGTACAAGTATAATGATAGTCATGATAGTGTGCATGTTGTCACATGATTTAGAGAGTCTAAATAAGGCAGTCTTCAGGAAAACTAGTTCAATAGTGACAAGTATCATCAAACTGATCATGAAGGGACCAGAAATATTTTATCTTAAACTTTCAATGACGTGAGGTGTCTAAGTGTTAGTGCCATCTCTACAACTTCAAAGTCAGTAAATGAAAATAGTACTAATTAGTCTTGTCATTGGCATTTGGGCTACTCCATAAGTAAATAATTTTTCAACACTTTATATATACATATTATATTATACATCTTCCCTTTATACGTCTTTTCTCAAATCACAAGTCCCAATTGTCCCTTCTTTCAGAAGTATATTTGTCTGACCTAATGAAATGTAATGATCTTCAGTGACTTATTATGATGGGAATGTGTCCAACCATAACTACATGAAAACAATACAAAGCAAAGAAATTGATGACAGGTCACAAACACAGAATGAGGGGAGCTAACCCCAGATCGACAAGTATTTAAACTTAATACACCTAATGCTCGGTGAAAATGTCTCAAAGGGGAATGAAACCCTGGGGAAAAATCCATTTTAATAAAAAGAGAGGACAGAGAGAAGTAATTTTAAAAAAGTTCCATCAAAATCGGTTAAGAAATGAGAAAGTTATAAAAGTTTGAAGAGTCTCAATTTGCTTTCTATGGCAATCCTCAAATTGGCAATGTTGCTTCAAAGTGACAGGTAGAGTAGGACAACTCTCCATGTGTTTTCTACACAAAATTTCATATTTTCTCCATTATCTCTAAAAATGATGCTTGTCTTTTTGTGAACTCAACATTATGTTTTGTCAAATACATTTCTCCATGATATATCTTGAGCTAAGAAGGAGACAAGCTGCACCTTGAGATAATGGGGAAAATATGAAATTTTGTGTACAAAACATATGGAGAGTTGTCCTACTAAACCTGTCATTTTGAAGCAACATTGCCAATTTGAGGATCGCCATAGAAAGTAAATTGAGACTTTTCAAACTTTCATAACTTTCTCATTTCTTAATTGATTTTGATGGAACTTTTTGTTAAATTGCTTCTCTCTATCCTCTCTTTTCATTAAAAAATGATTTTTCCCTAGGGTTTCATTCTCCTTTAAGTTCTGCTCAGATCCTATGATAACATTCTTTAGCTTCCCACCAAAGTAAAATGATTTTCCTTCAAATATCCTTTGGCCCTCTTTCGGAACAAAAATGCTATTAAACTTACCTGTACGCCTTTGGGCATATGACGGTCCGTCTCTTGTCCCCCTGACTAATGCTGAAGCTACAAAGAGCTGAATATTCTTCTGCAGTTTTGTGAATCAACAGCCGGTAGTAGCTAGTGACAGGAGGGAATACCAAAACCTCTAGAGATGAAAGTCTGTTGCATGAGAGAAGAAAAAGTGGAACTTGAATCATTCAAGGGATCATACAAATAAGTGTACAGAAGATCTCCTATTTATCAATACTTGAACTACATGTATGTCACCTTTTAAAGAATTTGATTTTTGTACAAAATAAAAGTTAACACCAGACAGCAGATTCATCAGACAGATACACATGAATTGAGGGTTGAAAGAAGCAAGCTATTGAAGGTCAAGATAACAAAATAGTGCAACTATAATACATGTACATGTACACAGCATTCAGAAATTTATGATATTTTGTTTCAGAATGAGGGCATGTACACGATTTCATCAAAACCAAAATACCAAATGTTGTACTAGTTCGCCATCTACCATAAGGTCCTTATCTCTACTTGGCAATAATCGCCTTGGCTTCTGGCCTCAGCCTCCACATCCTGCCCCTCCTTCTTCTTCCTTCTCCTTCAACTCCTCCTTCTCCTCCTTCTTCTCTTCTTCTTCTTCTTCTTCTTCTTCTTCTTCTTCTTCTTCTCCTTCTCTCCTTCTTCTCTTCTTCTTCTCTTCTTCTTCGTCTCCGTCTTCTTCTTCTTCTTCTTCTTCTTCTTCTTCTTTCCTTCTCCTCAACTTCTCCTCCTCCTCCTCCTTCTTCTCTTCTTCTTCTTCTTCTTCTTCTTCCTTCTTCTTCTCCTTCTCCTCCTCTCCTCTCCTCCTCCTCCTCTTCTTCTTCTTCTTCTTCTTCTCCTTCTCCTCTTCTCTCCTTCCTTCTTCTTCTTCTTCTTCTTCTTCTTCTTCTTCTTCTTCTTCTTCTTCTTCTTCTTCTTCTTCTTCTTCTTCTTCTTCTTCTTCTTCTTCTTCTTCTTCTTCTTCTTCTTCTTCTTCTTCTTCTTCTTCTTCTTTTTCTTTTTCCAATATTGATTTTTGTACATAATTCATCAAATATTGTATTCATCAAATAATTTCTCTTTACTGGTTATATTGAGTTATTTGCACATTTCAGGAGAACAACATTATAGAATAAATGAATTGCTTCCAGCTCCAACAAGGACAAGGTCCATTTCTTTATTCATGATTTAAATTTCACCTTTAAATAAAAAGGGTTTATTTTCTTGTAACAATCAAGCAACACTATAGCAGCACCTAGTCCAGGCTCTTCACTAACAAGCAAGTATTTCATTCCATGTATGGGTTCTAAACAAAGGTTATTAGTTAGTCTAGACCTAAATATTTTTGAACTCCCAATTCCACTATGTGGCCCTTACACAAAACTGAGTGCTTCGGACTACAGAATTGATTAGGCGGATACCGGTGCACTACACACGGCCGGACGCCCACAATCGACCGCGACGGCGAAGGCGACCGAGACAAGAAGGAAAGGTTTTACAACCGAACAGATCAGAGCTGAACTTACCTGGAATTTGTTGTCGTCGGTTCACTAAAATTGCTACAATATCTGGAGATATCCTCATGGATCAGATCACAGAAACCACTGTCACTGCCAGATAGGTATCTTCCGTCTAAAAAGTGCGCCAGTTTGATTTGTTTTTAAATGTTGATGTGATTACGGTATATTTGTTGTGCGTGTGTGTACTGTACGTGTGTTACGTGTGTGTACAGCTCGAAAATAGTGCACTACAAAACCTATGCTCTTGTGGCGCCGTTATGTTGTCAAGAAAGCCCATAAGTATCGAAATTCATTGATGTCTGATGCTATTAATGTTAGTGTCTTCATTTATTATGGCAGAACCTCCTTGTTAAATGCATACATGTTCTTCTTTAATAATGGAAAAAAAAGGAAAAATGGTACAATAGACTCAACAGCATTTAATGAATGTAGGCTATATTATGTTCTGTTCGTGATGGAGCGATTAATTCGTTGGAATGCATCCCAGATCAGAGAGAATGTTTAGATTAAACGGTGTGGGTTTCTGCATAGTACGAACTTAATACATAAACTGTGATCATTAAGGGAATCGTTTTGCAATTTGGGGATGTTGAACGGCAGTGTGGCAACTATTTAGGCCTACTATGGCAGATTATGTCTACTAAAATACAAACATAACTGACAAGAATACAAGCTTTAGAAAAAGTAGCAGAATGATTTATCACTCTATGCGAGTAGATCGAGGTAGAGACACCGGGTAGATACTTACAATGCTTCAGACGTTGTACGGTATGTAAGCCTACTGTTAATCCAGTATTGCAAGAATACAGAAGAGAGCAGGATCAGGTCATCAGGAGCGTGACTTGCCTCAGGTGATGAGGGATGTGACATCCCGGTATTACATCCCGGTATTACTCACTGAGCCGTTTGCCAATGTTTTATTTGATTTTATTTCTCTTTAAAATCTCTCTTTCGGTGTCTTTACAAATAATTACAACATAACGGGTATGGCTATAAAGAAATGACTGGTCATATTAAAGAACGTTTGTTTGGTTTTTTGTTGTTGTTGATGATTTATGATATAGGCCTATATAATAATAACCTTAGTTATTTTTACACTCTTTGTGTCACCAGAAAAATGTATAAAAGGCACTGCCGGCAAATTTGAAATCTGAGGACTGTGGCCTAATCGCTGACCCTACGGTCAGCCAACTTGACGATTAGAAGCCTCTTTCGGTTCTTTTTTCCCTTTCTCTCTTTTATTTTTAGGGGGGCGGGTCGGTTTTTTCATACATCATACTTTTGCTATATAGCAATCGCGAGGTAGGAATACTTGCTCCGACTGGTATAGATGACCGATTCACACCCCACCGTCTCCCAAGAATTTAAGAGTTATTGTTGTTTTTAATATATATATATATATATATATATATATATATATATCTTTCAATTATTTCATTTTCAAACGGATTATTTGCCAAAGCCATTTAGAATATAGAGAGGCAGTGTCAAATCTGCACCTTCCCCTCCCAGTGGGTCTATGGCCCGCCGAGGCACTCGAAGTTTATTCCACCCCCTTCCCCAAACAACGAAACAAAACAAATTAACGAACGAACCCACCCCCCCCCCCCTCCCTCAAAACGGGGATGATTAGTCTGCCCCCTTTCTATAACGGTAATTTGATTTGAATTTCCCTCAAAATCAGGCGCGTAGCCGGGGGGGAGGGTGATGGGGGCGGTCGCCCCCTCCCCCCCCCCAAAAAAAAAAAACGCAAACAAAAAAGAAAAAAGAAAAAAAGCGAGAGCGAAAAAGCGGGGGGAAGTGAGAGAAAAAGGGCCTAAAAATTGCTACGAACCGTTATCTTTCTCTCCAAATTTGAGCGGGAAGGGGAAACCCCTTTATCTTTCTCTCAAATTTGCCAGAATGTCCAAGCTTTCGCGCTTCGCGCGGGAAGAGGGAAACTCCCCCCTCCCTGCGTAGCCACCGCTGTTAAATACAGTGCAATATTGCGTCCAAATAATGGAAAAGCAGTCAGGGCATCGAACTAACTTTTCGCCTGAAAAAAGGTGCTACACGAGCCGTCATCTTTCTTTGCCCAAACGTCAAACTTTCGTGCTTCGCGCGGGAAGGAAGAAACTCCCCCCTCGATCCCTGCGCCCACCCTAGCTTTTACATATACAGTGCAGTATTGCGCCCAAATAAAGCAGTCAGGGCGTCGCACTAACTTTCCGCCTGAAAAAGGTGCTATGAGCTGTTATCTTTCTCTCGAATTTGCTCAAACGTCAAAGCTTTCGCGCTTCGCGCGGGAGAGGGGAATCTCCCCCTCCCTGCACTCCCCCCCCCCCCCCGGGGAGCACGCTTTGCGTGCTCACAACCGCCCCCCCCCCCCCCCAAAAAAAAAAAAAAAAAAAAAATGAAATCCTGGCTACGCGGCTGCTCAAAATGTATATACTGCCACCCTTGCTAATAGAGTTTTTGTTTAAAGTAGATATTCAAAGCAAATCACAAATATGCTCAATAATGTATCTCTAGAAACTAGAAAGCTTGCAGATGGTAATCGTATAAGTTTTACGTTAAGTGCGTGTTTGATGATTAAAAAATAACACAAATAAAAACACTTCTCAGCATTTGGGATATCCGAGCGATTCGCCAGAAATATACCGCTGTTTTCGTGACGTCACATCAGGTGCCAATCCTGCCTAAGCAGACGACGTCCTATATATATCAAGTGAACGTAACTGCAATGCAATTATTTTTAAATTATAAAGAGTTTGGTTTGTTTCACCATGACCGTATTTCACATCATTCTAAAAGGGAAGTGAAACCGTTTCTAGTAACTAAAATCTTTTGTTTGTAAAAAGTCATGATAAGGGTCAATGATCAATCAAAGAAATCACACTTTCGAATTGTAAAGCCCGCTGAATTATAGCATGGATGGTATTCGTTCCCTCTTGAAACGCCGACATGCCGCGGTGCATGCAGCTGAAAATACAATGGCATCTTTTTTTGTTTACAAGCGATTGATTCCTTTATTTGTTTAACGCTGCATTTTTCATCAAAATAATACCATGCAGGAAATTTAGAGTGAGGCAACAAATAAGCATTTATACTGACGCTAGTGAAGTAAGAGAAATAAGTGAAGATGAGATGACAAAACAGGCACTGAAAATGTATAAGATGTTATGGGGCATCGTCTGCTTAGGAAGGATTGCTCCCCGGTATGACGTCACATATCTCAGCAGCGTTCAAAGAGCTCTATAGGTGCTATAGCGGGGCTGTGTTATATCATTTCATAATTGATAATAATCATTACTT
The DNA here is from genome assembly GCA_025618425.1 of Heliocidaris tuberculata. Lineage (NCBI taxonomy): Eukaryota > Metazoa > Echinodermata > Echinoidea > Camarodonta > Echinometridae > Heliocidaris > Heliocidaris tuberculata. The sequence goes on from CM046847.1 coordinate 20,274,023, forward strand.
CAAATGTTTCCAAGCGTTGAATTTTGATAACCTTGTTCAATCTAACCTTCACCTATGCAATAATAAAAATTAAATCAATATTCAAAATCAATGAAATTCTACTTTAAATTCGGGAATATGGGTCCCCCCCCCCCCCCCCCCCCCCCGCTTATAACTCGTCTGTTCTAACTCTCAATCGCATCGTGATTATTTGCCTGAAATAACGTAACGAGGAGAAATGATCCCACAAAACTGTGCCTTTTTATATTGACTATCCCGAAGTAAAATCATTAGTTCAGTTATTTTTCTCTATTATTTTACATACATTGGATCATTTTTGTAATGCATTTATTTAAGTTGGATGCTTCTATCCCAATTTTTAACCAGGGGCCGGTTGTCGTTCGAAAAAAAATCTTATTTACTCAATCGCGAAATACTATTGTGGAGCGCAAGTTCAATTATATTGTGTATGTCACATTCACATTGCAGATGTGTATATAGACTTATACTCAAACATTTTGAGTATCAAAATTCTAGTCTGCTATTTAAAAAAAAAAGTTTGTGAGGAAAATTTCAAGAACAATTATGAATTCTTTTGTTTTGTTATGGTTATTTGTTATAATTAGAAAATGTCGACAAATACGACCTCATATTTAAAAAAATTCTAGCTACGCAGTTTTTCCATTTCCATTGTCAGATTGAAAGTTAGTTTGTTGCTAGGTCGGACAATCCTGTTGCAAGCTTTCAAGTGGTTTCCCATGCAGGTGATCACGGAAAGCGTGTATACATGATGTAGATTGCTATCATATCCAAGAAGTGTTTTATAGCGTCTGAAAATACACTATTCCTACTTGTTTTATTTAAATCGTCGTGAAATATTGTGTGGGAAAGTGAAGTTCAAGTGAGTAGAAACTACTAAGAGAGAGAGAGAGAGAGAGAGAGAGAGAGAGAGAGCATTTTATCCAGAGTTATTGAGGTGGAAATTGATAGATCCAATTTCCCATTGTCTAAGTTCAAGACCATTGTTTGCTATTGTTCAATGCAAAATGAACACAAAATTAGGTATAGAAAAAGATATGCAGCTGGTGCCCCGTGTTATGTTGAACTTGCGGAAGCCTGAATTCATGCAGAGCTAACCCGAATTATGCACATCACGTTCAACAGTACACCCATTTTAACGGACATACGTGTACATCGTCACTCATCATGGTCATATAATATTTACAATCACGAATTTGTGCAGTGAAGTGGACAGTATACCAGGCCATTGAATATTCAGCACTGAAATTGGAATAATTAGAGTGAGAAATTTGTGCCAGAGGTAATGGTGATTGGTAAACCATGCATAGGCTGTGTGATTGCTAAAGGTGTTGTTTGATCCGGGGTTCGAATACTACTACTCCTATTTTTACTACTACTACTCCTACTACTACTGATACTACTACTACTACTACTACTACTACTACTACTACTACTACTACTACTACTACTACTACTACTACTACTACTACTATACTACTCCTCCTCCTCCTCCTCCTAGAGTCCTACTATACTACTACTACTACTACTACTACTACTACTACTACTATACTACTCCTTCTCCTACTCCTCCTCCTCCTCCTCCTCCTCCTCCTCCTACTACTACTACTACTACTACTACTGCTGCTGCTGCTGCTGCTGCTGCTATTACTACTAGGCTACTTCTACTATACTATACTACTAATAATACTATACTACTTCTACTACTACTACTACTACTACTGCTACTACTATATACTACTACTGCTACTACTATATACTACTACTGCTACTTCTACTACTTCTACTTCTACTTCTACTAACTACTACTACTACCACTTTAAAAACTTAAAGGAGAATGAAACCCTGGGGAAAAATCAATTTTAATGAAATGGGGAAACATGAATTTTTCCCCCATTATCTCTCAATTTGTAGCTTGTCTCCTTCATAGCTTAAGATACATCATGGGGAAAATGTATTTGACACAACATATGTTGAGTTCACAAAAAGACAAGCAGCATCTTTAGAGATAATGGAGAAATTATGAAATTTTGTGTACAAAACATATTGAGAGTTGTACCACTAAACCTGCCATTTTGAAGCAACATTGCCAATTCGAGGATCGCCATAGAAAGTAAATTGAGACTTATCAAACTTTCATATAACTGTTTCATTTCATAACCGATTTTGATGGAACTTTTTTAAAAATTGCTTCTCTCTATCCTCTCTTTTCATTAAAATGACTATTTCCCCAGGGTTTCATTCTCCTTTACATGGTTTAAAAGGGCCGAGGAGTGACCACTTATTCAAAATGGTATAGATTAACACTTTTAACATGCTGGATTTAGTGTTGCATCCAGCATGTTAAAAGTGTTAATCTACCATTTTGAAAAAGTGGTCAATCCTCGACCCTTTTAAATGGTGGTATAACACTTTAGTTTTAGAGTGTACTACTAATGCTCCTACTACTACTACTACTACTACTACTACTACTACTACTACTACTACTACTACTACTACTACTACTACTACTACTACTACTACTACTACTACTACTACTACTACTACTACTACTACTTCTTCTTCTTCTACTTCTACTACTACTACTACTACTACTACTACTACTACTACTACTACTACTACTACTACTACTACTACTACTACTACTACTACTACTACTACTTCTACTACTTCTACTTCTACTACACTCTAAAAACACCATTTTAAAGGGCCGAGGAGTGACAACTTTTTCAAAATTGTAGCTTAACACTTTTAACATGCTGGATACAACACTGTAAAGGCTGAATCCAGCAGTTTAAAAGAGTATCTATCTACCATTTTGAAAAAGTGGTCACTCCTCGACCCTTTTAAATGGTGGTATAACACTTTAGTTTTAGAGTGTACTACTACTGCTCCTACTACTACTACTACTACTACTACTACTACTACTACTACTACTACTACTTCTACTACTACTACTACTGCTGCTGCTGCTGCTGCTGCTATTACTACTACTACTACTACTACTACTACTACTACTACTATTACTACTAGTATAGTGCTACTACTACTACTACTACTACTACTACTACTACTACTACTACTACTACTACTACTACTACTACTACTACTACTACTACTACTACTACTACTACTACTACTACTACCGCTATATTAAAACATACCGTACCACACATTGTCAGTGCCTTTGCTACCTTTCTTATTTGTTATCTTGTCAAGTTTGATTGACAGACCAATTATTGTTATCGTGTTTAGATTAGGCTTTTCCATTACGTTAAGCCGCGGCTTTGTGATAAATATCCTAATGTTTAGATTGTGTCACGTGTGTGGATATCCGGCTGGCATGAAACTGATATCCTTTTTGGTGTGGGATTTTGGGATTACTTTGGCACTCCCGTGGTTTAGATTCATTTTTGTGTTTAAAGCCTTTGCTCAGTATATAAAAGCCCATAAACCAAAATAAATCAATTTCATGGTTTGGTTTCTTTTGTACCATTTGTTTTGTTTTGTTTTGTATTTAACCTTATAGTTGATGTAGATTTGACATTGAAGTAAGATTGGGAAATAACACTGTATATAACCACATTATTTCCCTTTAATTTGTAGCTACTATCATATCCTTGGATTTCATTGCAAATGTCGGTTGCTTACATCCAATATGGGCTGCGGAACCGGGGGGGGGGCTGGGGGCTGCAGCCCCCTCACTTTTTTGAGTAGACACGTGTTATAAAACCTCGGAAAAAAGGTTCAAAAATTGTCATTAATGAGTGAAATCATATCAGCCCCCCCCCCCCCCTACTTTCAAAAAATCTCCGCGGCCCCTGCAATATGTCCAAAGATTGGACAGGATCCGGTTATCATGGTTATTCTGCATGTAATGGCCTCTAAATCCGTTTCGCATAAACTCTATATTTTTTTTAATATTCAAAACGAGAGAAAGAAATGATTTAATATGACTTGCCATTCGAAATCATCACGTTTAAGATGAATGATTTACAACTGTATAAATGGGTACCGTATATTTAAAAAAAAAAAAAAAAAGGATAAAATACTAAAATGTTGAAATGAAGGGGGAAAAAAGGACATGAATTTGTTGGCATACTGAATAGTAAAAAAAAAATGAGGTGATGTTTCTGCTATGCGATGAAGAATCAAATTGCAGAAAATTGATTTCTCAAATAATAACCAAAAAGAAAGTAAAAGAGAAAAATCAAAGTTGAGCTGAGATTAAAAATTAACAAACACTCAGGGTGACTCGTGTTACCACATTATGAGGAAATACGACGAGATCCTGAATTTTTTTTACATAAAATATCTTTTTAAAAATCTACTCCCGAGAAGATGAATACAAAAACAACAGAAAACAAAAACTTGTTTACTCTTCCATCTTCTTGCTTATGACCGGGCCCACTTTAGAAAAATAAATTGTCATATATTGTCATGACGAAAATCAAAGGCAAAATTATCCCATGAGTAAATTTGATGTATGGTTGTACAATGTCTGGTAGGGCCCAATACCAAACCATCACTACTGTCGTGACTGTAGCCCTGAAAAACATTATACTTTCAAGTAAATGAATGAAATTAATAAAAGCGCGCGGTTGCAAATGGTGATGATGTCCGTTGTGTGCACAAACAAAACTGGAAACTAGTATATAAATGTAGTTAGATTGATGCAACAACTGCTATACATGCATAACCATCAACCGTGCTCCCCATGAGGGTGGGTGCAGGGAGGGGTGAGTTCCCCCCCCCCCCCTCCTCCCGAGCGAAGCGCGAAAGCTCTGACGTTTTAGCAAATTTGAGAGAAAGATAACGGCTCGTAGCACCTTTTTTTTTAGGCGGAAAGTTAGTTCGACGCCCTTACTGCTTGTCTGCTTCTCAATTATTTGGATGCATTACTGCACTGTACATGTAACAGGGGTGGGCACAGGGAAGGGGAGTTTCCCCCTTCCCGCGCGAAGGGCGAAAGCTTTGCCTTTGACGTTTTAGCAAATTTGAGAAAAATTTAAATAATGGTTCGTATCATCGCACCGTTTTCAGGCGAAAATTTAGTTCGACGTACGCCCTGACTGCTTTTCAATTATATATGGACGCAATTCTGCATGCACTGCAGGCCTACATGTAACAGCTGGGGTGGGCGCAAAGATGGAGAGTTTCCCCCTTTTCTCTCACCCCCCCCCCCCCCCCCCATTTTCACTCTCTTTTTTTTTTATTTTTTTTTTTTTAGTTGGTTTTTTTTAAGGGGCGACCGCCCCCACTGCCCCCTGGCTACGCGCCTGATAACCATCATGATTCAAGAGGTGCTCCGAACAAAACTGGGAACTTGTATAACTAATTCGTGTGCGGCGATTTCTTGTCAGGGCCCTGGCCGGGGGTGGGGAACGCGACTAGCCTTTACCATGTTGTACAATCTTCAAAAATTCCGGAGGCGCGTACCCACTGCTATTACCATCATGGTTCAAGAGGTGCTTCGGCATTTTTTTGGACGACAATTGCTCCGGGCTTTATTCCGTCAAAGATATATAAGGTTAGGGTTAGGTTTAAAATCTTTAATCCAGCTTAGGATGAAGATAGGAAATTCACTTCGGTTTGTGTAGGCCAGGGGCCGCGGAGCGTTTTTGAAAGTGGGGGCTGATTAGATTTCACTCATTAATGACAATTTTCTAACCTTTTCCCCGAGGTTTTATGACACGTGTCTACTCAAAAAAGTGTGTGTGTGTATGGGGGGGGGGGGGGGCTGCAGCCCCTCAGCCCCCCGGTTCCGCGGCCCATGTAGGGTGATCACTAAGGAGCGTCCCAGGAGCAAGTTTCTTACAACCGAGTATACCATCAACTATAATATATTTTTACCATTTTCCCTGTCATACAATACAGAGTTCGTCACTTCGAGTCGTCGAGTTGCACGAGTGATGAATACTTAATGGAGTGTAGTAGATCCCTTGGCGTGCGGAGGACATTATATGAATAATATAATCATTAGGAGGGCGATCACCGAGCTATCATGGCTAAAGATACGGGTTTAGTCATCCTCGTCTACCTCTTCGTTGTCGTGTGCGTTGTCTCGGCTTGCAAGTGTGTGGACCCGCCGACATCGTGCACGGGGAATTTCGGTAAGTTGATTGGATTCGATCAGAATCTGATGGGATGCATTTAGGATGCATTATTGAAGTTGTGGCATGGTGTGGCACCTAGGAAGGATATTCGTATTGGGCTTTTTTGTGTGTTCTCTCATATATTGTTACTTCGTGATATCCCCATAACCCGACCTCCTTCCGTAAATATGCTGACAGACTCGATAAGATATTTATGATCTATGTTAATGGTGTTTGGTTATAAAATACATAAAATACAAATATATGTCGCGAATTGCAGCTTCATCTGTATAAATCTACTGGGATTTCTGTTTCTCCATTTTCGTTCTGTATATTTCCAATTTTTATCCTTTGTAGTGATTGTCTTTTCTTATTTTTTACCCTTTCGTTTGTGATTTCCAACTATACCTTGTTCACACAGACGTTTCCCCTGTTTCTATTATAATCACACGTTCTCTCTATATGTAAGAGAGGGGCATCTGGAACTTCAGTTCAGCGAATTTTTGTCTTTCTAACGACCATGGCATATTAAAGTTTTATTCAATTAAAGTTTTTGTTGTGTCAATGTCAAATCATCTCTGTAGGAACAAACATGAATTCCATAATGCTAACGTCTAGGTCTTAAACATGGCGAGATTACAGAGAAACGAAAAAAAAAAAACTGCCTGGACGATGCCTAAGTGAATTTATATCATGTATATTGAACTAACTCAACAAGCTCGCTTCCCAATTATGTGCCTTTATTTCCACTACATGCACGCTCCATTATCATGTGATATATACAGCAGGATACATATACCTATAGAAATAATTCATTATCAAATCGCGATATACCATTGTGCGCTTCGTCCGCTATAATATATAGTTTGTTTACCAATTTCCGTCACGTTGTTTGTCTGTGCATAAAATTGTATAGTCGTTGCTTATAGATAATCAGTTACTCGGGGTTTTCTGTAAATATTTTGCTGTCTAGAATATCAATTTAATTAAATCACTTCCATGAAAATAATGTGCGTACATGAAAAAGAAGCAGGAGAAGAAGATGAAGAAAAAGAAGAGAATAAGAAGAGGAAAAAGAGGAAGAAAATGAAGAGGAAGAAGAAGAAGAAGAAGAAGAAGAAGAAGAAGAAGAAGAAGAAGAAGAAGAAGAAGAAGAAGAAGAAGAAGAAGAAGAAGAAGAAGAAGAAGAAGAAGAAGAAGAAGAAGAAGAAGAAGAAGAAGAAGAAGAAGAAGAAGAAGAAGAAGAAGAAGAAGAAGAAGAAGAAGAAGAAGAAGAAGAAGAAGAAGAAGAAGAAGAAGAAAAGGAAACAGAAGAAATAGAAGAAGAAGGATGAAAAGAAAAGGGAGAAGAAAGAGAAGAGAGTCGGGTATTCGAAAATTCCAAAACAGAAATAACGCGCCCATTTTGTTTCCCCCTCTCCATGCAGGCCTCTCTTTGGACGGTAAACAATTTCGGAACTCAATAGATTTTGACAAACATAATATGTCAAAAATTGTCTTATATTGAGGATTCATACGCGGGGTGCGGTATATAAAAGAAAACACAAATTGATTGCTTATTTTCTGATCATGGTCAAAAGCATGGGCATAGTACAGTTCAATATCACTTTATTCAGTTATACGTCAATATTTGTTATTCTGTATGCTATTACCCGGTATCATTGGCAGAGGTGTCGACTCCGGGGGGCATGCAGGTGGCATCCCCCCATCCCTGTTTACAGGACTAATTGTTTGTCATCACTTAGTTACGATTATTACAATTACTGTGTTTGCCCCCCCCCCCCCCTCCTGCCTACACACCGACATCCCCACCTCTTGATGTTCAGGACTGCAAGGCGTCTCTAGACAACTTAAAATCTGGGTTATCGGATCAAATTTTCACTAAAAATATTATAACGAGAAAAAAAGTCATTTTTCAAATTTACGAAACTGATGGTCGTATTTTAAATTTCCCGTCAACAGATGACTGCATTTCATTCCAACAACAAGCTTTCAAAATTAATTTACAGAATATTTTTTGAATGGGGCCGGGGAGGGGGTTGTCACTCCCACCCCTCTAGTAACGCCACCAATGACCGTCCCTTATTATAGACATGATAGAAGGCCGACAAGTCTTTTCTGTAAGTTGTCAATATCTTCTTCTTTTTTTTTTACCTACACAGCAAAAACTGTGGTGTTAATGGGTGTACATAGAGGACCACACCACGCATTTTACACCGGTGTTAAATTTGTGGTGTTAGTTCAACACCCAGTTGTGTTATTCTAACACGTTTGGTTGTTATTTTAACACCCTTTGGTGTTATGTTCCAATTCTATATTTCATAGGGTGTAATTCTAACACCTGAGGGTGTGGTCCTCTATTAACACCGACTGGTGTCAGTTTTAACACCCCAGTTTTTAAAGTGTACAATGAATTACGGCAGTATATAGTCCTAATGATATTGTTTACGAAATATTCTTTTCTATTCCTTCTCTATTGGCGGAATAGCTATTCGAGGAAGAATCACAAATTCCGCGGGGAATCAAACCGAACATGACGACATCGTCTACACCGTAGATGTCTTGGAAGTTATACGTCATCCTTCATCTCGTCATGCGCAGCAACCCATAGCAAACTTTTCATCTCTCATCATCTCTACTGGGAGTCATTCGTGCGGTTACCCTGATCTAGAGACTGGAGGAATCTATTTCATTGCCGGTGGTAGGTCCAAACATTGATAAATATGACTTAAAATTATACTGTTATAATAACAATTGTAGTCATTTACTAATATCAAGAGGCAATACAATATTTACCATATTTACAACATTACGAAAACGTTCAAGTTAATCATGGCAAAAACAAGAGAAAGAATCTTAAAATTTAACCAGGAAATAGCACAAGTAATCATGTCTGGCACCTTATGACTGTAACTGAGTAAAAAAGATGATGAGTTTAACACCAAGTTCAGTGTGCAATATGCAACATTTGCAAAACTGCAAAAAGATGTGTGGAAAACAGCATTAAATGATTGTAATTATATCATGAAGGTATGAGTGTATTTCTATTTCTCATTTTCTCCTCAAAATATTTAATGTCTCCCTTTGATGAACGGATGGCCCAAACTCCTAGTGATCCCTTTTCCACCTCGCTCAGTTTTGATTTACGAGGGAGAAAATTGCCAAGCTCCGCAAGTCTTTATTATCAAAACTGATGACATTCTTAACGCCATCTGACAACATGGGCCTGAATAGGCAATCAGAAAAGATTAGATATAATCACAGTCCCATCAAGTATCATAATTGTTCGCTTTATTGCTTCTTGGCGGTCGTATACTAGTAACACAGTACACTGTACGCTTGGGTTATTTGGGTAGGTAGGCATGTAAGTATTTTTTCAGTGACTAAAAATATTAGAAAGTTTATACAGATCATAATGATCATCGTTCGGAATAATAATTTTCCTCCTTTTTCATTTTGTGTTCAATGATAAACGCAAGTAGACGAAAGTGAACGGAGAAAAAAATTGTGAAGTTCTCTCTCTCTCCGTCTCTCTCTCTCTCTCTCTCTCTCTCTCTCTTTCTCTCTAAGGTTTCACTCTGTTTATCTAAGGATAGAGTACTCCCCCCCCCCCCCTCCCACCTCTCCCCGCCATCCTCTCTAAACTTGTTCTCAAGTGAGCACCGGAGTGGCAAAGTTGATATTCATGGCATGTCAGAATGCGTTTATTTCACATTATTATGCACTTTACCGAGACGTGGATTTAATTATGAATCTGAGAAATTGCAAAATAATGCGGGGAAAAAATACCCCAGCAGGGGAAATACAAATTTGAACATTCATTTTGAAACTGGAATTAACCCTTTCTGCACTCCAGAAACTATTACATAAATGAATTAAACGATTTCATGAGCCTGAGTTTAGATAACGAACTTGAATCCCTTCTTTTTATTTCTCTCCAGACTTTCATGCACCATCATCGTACGAGCTTGCCAAGTGCGGTGGTCTGGTCTTTCAATACGATTCACACGGCAACCTCCCGTACATAAACAATACATCCACGTGCTCGGCTTGCATCACCATCATTTCTTCAATAATGTTCGTTCTATGCGTCACCATTTCTCTGTCTTTTAAATGAATATATACCTCTTCTATATATTGATATGTTGATTAAAGTCGTTTTATGAGGATTTTACTGAAGTCGTGAATCTAGAAGCGTCGCTAGCGGGAGGAGTGAGCCCCCCCCCCCCCCGTTCATATTTTTTGTCAAGTCCAATTTGCATTTTTTTTTTCTGTTCAAAGTCAGTTACTACGAGGCGTCATTTTGATTGCGCTATTACCTGCGCTAATCGAGACTGTGAAGGCAAATAGCCCATATAATGCCTGTAATTCAACAATAATATTTGTACTGTTCTATGTTCTCTTTTTTTCTTGTACATGTCACTCACATGCTGCGTCAAAGACCTGGGCCCCGTTGCATAAAACTTACCGTTATGGTAACTCTGCTATCAATGGTAACTACCATGGTAACATCACTCAACAGCCAATCAAAATCAAGGTTTCCATGGGAGTTACCGTTGATGGCAAAGTTACCGTTAATGGTAAGTTTTATGCAACAGGCCCTGGGGAGCGTATCATCAAGCGTTTTGTCAGTGATTTTTACCGACAACTGCTATGAGCTACTGAAATCCTTGCATCTGATTGGCTGAGAGCAAATTTGTCAGTAAAAATCACTGACAAAACGCTTGATGAAACGCTCCCCGGATAAGTCACTGACGCCGTCCTGCGTCAGTCCAGGCAAAATAGTGACGTCTCGTGTTGAACGGGCTTTTATACGCTTGTTGGAAAAATTGTAAAATCATCAGAGGATAATGGCCCGTATTCTCGATTGTGGCTTAATTTAGCTTTTGCTTTTGCTTTATGGAAGACCATTCGTCAACCCCTAAGTGTCGTATACATTACTATATTTAGGCAACAAAATAAAGAGGAAAAAAAAAATTCTGGCAAGAAAAGAGCATCGGAAATCAATTCTATCGTGTCGGTGTTTGTATTTGCATTTAGTCCCAGTATTTAAGTATTATATTAATTAGTAGGATTAAAAGAGGGTGACATTAGGCTCTCCATAATTCGATGGCCTAAATCTACACACTAATTTGGCGGGAGCTTGAAGTTCTTTTCGAGAATTCGGGCCTATGACTGTCTTCTTTTTGCTTGTTGAAAAGTTTTGCTTCTATGTGCACAAACTTAAATATTATTGTGTCGATACACCCCCCCCCCCCCTTCTAGCGACGCCCCTGTTTGACATGGTTTTCATTAATCCTATATATATATTGTTATCGTTATGAACAAACTAATAATTATATGTTATGCTTAGTTACTGTAAAAAGTTCATGATAATATATTAAACCATGTATGTTTCTTACTCTGTTGTGTGTTACAAAAAAGCGCTTATGTATACTGCATAGTGACATGGTATTTCATGTGTTATATAGGTTTTACATTATAGCTGACTTGTTTGATGGAATCCCTCTTCATTTACAATGATTCCATTTGTTATGTAGTGCAGTGTTAGAATGCTGATGTCATATTTTTTTGCTCCTCTCTTCTCTTCTGACATCAATCTTTTTCACCACTATCTCCAGTTGGATCCGGGCTAACTCGGCACTAGGGCGAACTCGACCTTGGCGGAAAATCTAAGCGAGTTTGCCCAGAGAGTTGAATTATTGATCCCGAATTGATCGCAAATACTTGTGTTGAATTTTACATTAATTACACATTTCAGAACACTTAAATTAAAATTATTTGATATCAGTGTGTAAAATGATTAGCAAAGAAGTAATGTTGAAAATTTTAAGAGGTAAAATTGTATAAAACATGAAATTTAAGGCTATAAAAAGGTCGGGTGCGTGGCGGGGACTTCAACTCTTGAAACGGATCCGGGCTAACTCGGCACTAAAGGGCGAACTCGGCCTTGACGGAAAATCTAAGCTAGTTTGCCCAGAGAGTTGAATTGATCGCAAATACTTGTGTTGAATTTTACATTAATTACACATTTCAGAACACTTAAATTCAAAATTATTTGATATCAGTATGTAAAATGATTAGCAAAGAAGTAATGTTGAAAATTTTAAGAGGTAAAATTGTACAAAACATGAAATTTAAGGCTATAAAAAGGTACGGTGTGTATATCGTGGACTTCAACTCTTGAAACACCGCGCAGTGCCGAGTTCGCCCTGGTGCCGAGTTAGCCCGGCCCCCTCCAATGATCTCCGACACTATGCTCTCACAGGATATGTAATATTAAACATATTCACACGAAAGCGTCGAAACATCAAGGGGCAGTGGCGTATCCAGCATAATGGTGGAGCCGGCACACGCCCCCTTACATGCAGTTTCAAAAGAAAATCGATGCAATTTGCAGTGGGTCTATACGGCATGCGGGGATCCGAACCGTCATGGAGGATTATACCCCCCCCCCTGTCAATCAATTTCTGGATACGCCATGCACATAGAGGATGTCAGAATATCGGGCCATTGCCACTACTTCAAGTGACTCGGGTGTTAAAACGATTTCATATATGTACCTATATTGTTACTTTCAACATCGCAAAGATCTTATTGCAATATATTGTGCAATATTTCCAATTTATAGAGTTCATACGCTGGTGTTGGAATCGTCATACATGCTTTTAAAAAAATGTATTCTTACCCGAGGTGTGTTAGAAATACAATGTAGTGTGCATAATACTGATGTGAATTTCGCTTGCACTATAAATACATGGAATATTTTATACATGATATTTGCTATGAAAGATATTATTCTCTTTCGATTTGTATATGATGCATTCATAGGCCTCCTAAAATGTTAACTGGATGAAACCACCTCGATCCCGTTTGCAAAAAACCTCTTTGTGAAAGGAAAAAAAAGAAGAAGACTGTAGGGGTGGGTCTTGATATTTAATTGACTAATTTTTTATAGCCCTTTTTTTTTTCTCTCACAAAAGATTTTGAGTATTATATATAAATAAATACCTTCGTTGATCGCTGCTTAGATGTACACGTTTTATTTGCAAATTTTCTCGTATATATCAAGCGTATAGGGGGATCCAAGGGTCGAAGCAGACACCCTTCCCTCCCCTTCCTTGCTTTTGGCGCTAAAACACGAACATTAATAATAAAGCAGGTTAATAACACCCCGCGCCCATAAACCCCCTTCGCTATGTGACATTTGGAGGGCTGGCGGGAAATATTTAGCGAAAAATCTTGAGACTTTTAAAACTTTTAAGCGCCCGCTTACAGAGGATTACCGAAATATCGTGTTCTTGGGGAAAATTCCTGCCCCCCCCCCCCCCCCCCCGTTTTCAGACAATAATATTCTGTATCCGCAGGCTATTTCAAAATGTTATCGTTGGGATCAATATGGATGCACTTGGAAAAGAAAAACCATCCCCTCCCCGGTGCCTCCTTGCTGAAACCAAAATTTAAAGGTACATATCGTGGACTTTTCACTGTTTTCAAATATTTTGCCCCCTCCCCTTCAGGCAACCTTGGATCAGCCTTTGGTAATTATGCCTTCATATGCATATGAGACAGGGAGCTGCACACTGGCCAACTTAGTCTATTCGTATATAGTGTTTTATCTTTTCCAATTTGTTTTAATGACGAAATAACATTTTCACTAAGATAAAATTTGTGCTCACTAGCAGCTTTGAAGTTGAAATTCGGGCAAGAGGCATCGCCCCAATCCCCCCCCCCCCCCCCTTGAGAGAATGTACTAATTATTTGAATGAGAGGATTAGGTGAGAGAAGGTAGAACGGAGGGGCAGATCGAGAGATAGAGAGAGAGAACCGAAAGGTTAGATAATGAATTGAAAGAGAATGGAGAGGGGGGGGGGGGGTAACGAAAATCAAAGGGACAAAAAAAAAAAAAAAAAGCGGATTGCTCTTGCAGAACTGGGAAGACCGTAATTAGAGAGAGGAGAGAACTTGAGATTTTGGCAAGAGAAAGAGGAAAGAGGAGAGAGTAAGAAAGAGTCTGTGATATGTTGGTAAAACAACGCCTTACTCGATTTTTTAAAAATACTCTTTCAAAATAAATTATGATATCGGTTTGTACCGCACAATTAATAGTATAACACTTTGCAAATGTTCATTTACAGATAATTCAAACTGCATCAATGGCAAGGCATCATGCCTTGCAATTTGTCTCCGGACGCACACTACTTAATCATTTGATACTAAAAAAAACGAGTGTCACAAATTATTGCAAAAGAATTATTTAGATTGGCAAATAACATATTCCGGCATATTAACAAAATAATAACTCTATAGCCTAGGCCAATGAGTCATTTTCAGGCTATTTTTTTTCCAATAGATTTGTCGACAAATATAGCTTCTGAAAGGAACGAATGTTAAAACAATATATATAATTTTTTTAGGTAATAAAAATGTGCTTACTGCCCTTGGTTATCCCCCTGTTTATCATCTAATCCGAACAGCAGATTTCGGTCATAATCAGTCTGTCTTTGAAAATCATTTCTTCATAAAACATGTTGAACAAATATATGGCCTCTTGAGGGCGTTCGTCGACGAGCGCGAAAAAAAGGAAAATCCGTGCACAACATGGCGAACGTCGAACAGGTAGGCATTATGAATTGATAATGTTCTACGTTTATTTCAGTTTTCTGGAACCAGTAGCATAATTGTGAATATGATTTTGAGATTGATTAATATTTCAGTTCTATGAATATGTTGTTATGGTTGTTTAAAAATACTTACAACTATATAAAAACCTTATCTGAATGACGGAGATCGCCGAAAAGATTACGTGTGTGTTATGTTGCGGCCAAACTGGCCAATGTATTTTGTGTGCTATCATGCTTCGACTTTAGTTTTGGTTCAGTTCAAGCCTTCCTTCATTGCGGAACGGGCGCAGTGCAGTTGTCCTTGTTTTTGACAGCGCAATCATCGCCATGCATGCCATGCCATGCCCATGTCATTCCACATGCACTGCACCGCTACTCGCTGGCCTAAGGCTTAGTTTTAGACATGTTAGAATTCTTGTATTGGCTCTAGCCGCTTCTGACAGTTGGATCATCTTTATTATTAAGTTAAAATTAAGTAAGAACTAAGATCGACCACTGTTTTGTTATGTTTGTAGAGTTATCAAAGCTGCCTTTGGCTTTGCTGGTTATCACTTTATCAGTCATCAAAAATCGAAAAAATCATCTTAGTTTTGTTGACTCTCGCTATGTTTCAGGTTTGTCTGTTGGTCCGTTTCTTCTGAATTCTGTGTCATGTGTGTTCAAGGCAGTGGCAATGCCATGCCATGCAGTGATGGTGTCCGTTTCTGGAATTAACCATTGTTTTATTTTAGACAACATTGTCAGTAGAGGCGCATGGCAGATATCGGAGACTCTCTCCCATTTGGGAGATTGTCTCTGTTATCAGAGACTTCTATAAATATTTTTGGTAGCCGATGTGGGAGACAGTCTCCCATTTGGGAGATTGATTTTCTTTGTTTACATTTGCGGCAAAAGGATTACCTCGGCGCAAAATGAAAATGTGATAAGCAGATTCCTCATGAAAAATTACCTCTTTTGACTGTCTACTTCAAAGATTCACCGTCTACAGTACTTTTGTTTTCATAACATTTTTTGTTATGACCCACAAACAAAACAAATGGGTTCCTGACCTCAGTCAGACAAAAATTTGGCTGGGATTAACTGCCTTGTTGGTGGTGTTTCTTTTATCCTTTTGTAAGCTACATGTAAGTCTCCAATATGAGAGACAGTCTCCCAAATGGGAGAGAGTCTCCGATATCGGCCGTGTACTTCTACTGATTGTTATAAATTATATAATGTTTGATGGGGGGACCTAAAGCAACACACTTTGTTTCCAGCCGCTAAAAAGTCATTTTATTCAGGGGTTTATGCAAATTTCTTTGAATATCTAGGTTCTACATATTCTGAAGTTATAATTGCTCATTGTTATAATGATGGGCATGATGGGGGGACCTAAAGCTACGCGCTTTGTTTCCAGCCGCTAAAAAATCATTTTATTCAGGGGTTTATGCAAATTTCTTTAAATATCTAGGTTCTACATATTCTGATGTTAGATCGCTGAGAAAATTACAACAGATGAATGTCAATAACATTCATTTTCCAGACGATGTCGATGCCCATGTCAAATTTTGTTCACAGAATGAAAGGGTTCTTAAGCTGCGCACACGTAATAAATGAATGCAAATCTTGATTTTTAAGCTGACTGATGTAAATTTCACTCCGATTTCCAAATAGTGATAATAAGGCAATAATAAAAGGAAATTACTCATTCTGTTTGGCAAACGTAAATGATATTCTCATTGCTTAGTCACAGCAGAAATTTTGCGTATTGAACACATCGCATCGCACAAATTTGCGGGGTGTGCAGCTTTAGGACCCCTTGCCATATTATTAACTGATAAATTTAAGTGAGTCTAAGGAAAGTGAGTGGCAAGATTAAGAAAACTCACCTGAATTTATTTTGGTGAGTGTAACACTAACAGTAACACTTCAGAATTGTCACTGACGCTGGATCAATCACCCCACTATCGAACATTTACAAGAATCAAATTCAGTCAAAATAAACAGCTATTGACATGATTGAAAGCATCAGAGCCTGAAAATATATGAAGCATCTAACAGAAGTACATGTACTTGAATCAAAATTAAAGATGTTGACAAGAAGTCCAATAGTGCTCTGATTTATTAACAGAATCCAGAAAGTAGAAGAATTAGCTATAAACTAGGTGTAAGTAAGGGTGAAAGGCAAACAAATGAGATGGGATGAACATAATTTAGGGTGATTGTTCTGAATAATAATGAAGGATGAGCTGGGTCGAGATGATGAAGAGAATACATGAGACAGCAGTATGTGAAGAAAACAAAATAAAAACTACTATTTTGACCTCTTACATGAGCAAATGAACGTTGCAACATCATTAAATATCAAAGCTATAAATGGGCAGTGGCAATGCCATTGATTTTTCATTTTATGAGTGACCAAAGTTTGCACATTTTTTAAAGTGTTTTGGAACTTTATTTGGTCCATGATATCTCTTCTTAGATGCAAATCCTTGTTCAAACCCTAATCAAATTTTCATCAAAATGAATTAGAGTTTGGAAGGAACTAGAAAATTTAAAGACAAATGGTTTGAGAAATGTTACAATTCCTTTTGTTATTATAATTACATTGGACCTGATTTATTATACATATGTCTCTTTAAAAACACAATCTACAATACTTTTCTAAAATTTGGTTGATTTATACCTATTCATCATTTTTATTATGATCATTGTTAATTCCTTTTTTTATTTGTTATTGATATTTTGCATGTTCATAAGCTTCTCTCATATTGTATTTTACTGTAAATATGACAATTTTAGTCTTTGGACTTTTGTAATGTACTTTTTATAATAAAACCGAAATTGAATTGAATTGAATCCAACATTATATTGGACCATAAAGTTTAACAGACATAGGAAGGTCATTATGACGATCTTTAATTAAATGATCAGGGATTAGAGTTTACAGATAATGACCAGGGGGGTATTTCATAAAGCTGTTCGTAAAGTTACGCATGACTTTACGAATGACTTAAATATGACAAGCCAAATTGGATGCTCAATCATTTTTAACTGCATCAACTAAAGTTGAACTGTGCATATGTAGATTAACATTCTTATTATAAAAAGCATTTTTAATGCAAAATATATATTTTTTGCCATACAGTAATTTAATTGAGGTTATTGGAAATAAAGTCACACTTTGTTAAAACATCAGGAAAAACTTTGGGCATCCTATCGGGCACTTCTTTTTCAAGTCGTTCGTAAAGTCATGCGTAACTTTGCTAACAGCTTTATGAAACACCCCCCAGGTTGTAGACGGGTTTCTTCAGGAGCATGGCAAGCTGGTTAACTTGTGTCTGAAGTAAGCCTAGAGATCTTGCTCCAGCGGGCCACTGCAGGACATGAGCTAGTCAGCAGTTGAGCTTTGAGAGTGATGGTGGGATGGATGATAGAGACGAGGACAAGGTAAAGCTGAAAATGTCTACAGTAGCAGCGCATTTCTTGACTCGCGCTAGCGCGTTATATGAACACGCTGTCTTCTAAGCCGGAAACGTGAGCTAAGGATCGACTATTCGACTCGTGTCTTGCTTGGCTGGTGGATAGGAAGCACTGGTGCTATATCGTCTGTTGGTTCTTCATACACGTCACTTGCAAAGCCGGATTCACCGGTGCAAAAAGAACAATAGCGAGATATCGTCGATACAAAGGGACATTAAAGGAAACCAAAACCCAAGGAGAGAATCAATGTTATTGGAAAGTGAAAATTCAGAGAAGCACTTTACAAAAAGTTTCATTGAAATTGGTTAAAAAATGAGAGAGTTATGGAAGTTTGAAAAGTCTCGTTTTACTTTCTATGGGGATCCTCAAATTGGCAAAATTGCTTAAAAATGGCTGATTTTGTGAACAACTCTCCATTTGTTTTGTACACAGATCTTCAGATTTTCCCCATTATCTCTCAGGGTGCTCCTTGTCTCCTCCTGAACTCGACATATGTGGTGTAAAATACATTTTCTCATTATATGTTGAGCTCAGAAGGAGATTAACTGCACCTTGAAAGATAATGGGGAAAATCTGAAAATCTGTGTATAAATCAAATGGAGAGTTGTTCACAAAATCAGCCATTTTTAAGCAATTTTGCCAATTTGAGGATCCCCATAGAAAGTAAAACGAGACTTTTCAAACTTCCATAACTCTCTCATTTTTTAACCAATTTTAATTAAACTTTTTGTAAAGTGCTTCTCTGAATTTTCACTTTCCAATAACATTGATTCTCTCCTTGGGTTTTGGTTTCCTTTAAATGCTGGAGTGCGGGCCTGCCACGATTACATCAACACATGCACAAAGGGAAATCATTTGTGTATTG
Source organism: Heliocidaris tuberculata (assembly GCA_025618425.1). Taxonomy (NCBI): domain Eukaryota; kingdom Metazoa; phylum Echinodermata; class Echinoidea; order Camarodonta; family Echinometridae; genus Heliocidaris; species Heliocidaris tuberculata. The sequence goes on from CM046847.1 coordinate 20,293,087, forward strand.
TGCAATATTTTTGCTGCTGTTCTTTCTCCACACATTCTCTATGTGGCTAGAGCGGGAGCACATGGAGTAGTTTCCACAGGTCACTGCAGGCACTGTGTACAGCATGCCAGCAGACGAGGCCGGTAGAAACTGTAATTTTTAGCCATGCTAGCGCAAGTGCTACTATGAGTATCAGTTACCTCACAGCCGATACAAGTCATGTACTAGCTGCCAATATACATATTTCTTCGAACATACATACATACATAAATTGTTTAAATAAGGCATTCAATTCACTTGCATATTGTGCAAGATTACCTGTACTTTTGACAGCTCAGTCCATTTATAGAATGTGCATGTATGTGGTGGAACATTAGTGATTTGAGGGAAGTTTTACAACTCAGGAGTGATAGTGCCTTTATTAGTGCCTTTATTTCCACTGTCTATGTTGCTTTCTTTTTCCATTTTGCCTATGAGGAAGCCTGAATGAAGTCTTTGAATGAAGGAAGGTCATACTTCTTCAAGATGACTTTCATGACCTTCATGGTGGGTATGGTTGGTTTCAAGCAGACTGTACTTGATTCCAAGCAGACTGCACTTGAAAAAAAAGAGTCTGTGGTCAATCCTGTGTGGTGGAAGAGTAGGAGGGATGACTTGAGGGCTGTTTCGTTAATCAGTGAGACTTTATTTCTACTGATCCACTGCTTCTCTTGCTATCTTTTTCCATGTTACATGTACATGAACATATGGGTAGCCAGCCTGCTGGAAGAGTTCTGGGAATGAAGGAAGGTCATATTTCTTCAAGATGACTTTCATCACCTTCACAGTGAGTATGGTTGGTGATGGTTAGACCGTTTTGGACAAGAGTCTGCTCAGTCTTGTGCGATGGAAGGAGAGATGACTTGAGGAACTTTTTTATTACTTGGTAATGATAGTGCTTTCTTTCCACTGCTTCTGTTGCTACATGTATCTTTTCGCATTTGGGTAAGATTGTTGGATGAGGTCTGGCAGTGAAGGAAGGTCAGATTTCTCCAAGATGGCTTTCAACACCTTGACAGTTGTTGGTTTGAGGCAGACTGCACTGGACAAGAGTCTGTATGATGGAAAAGATTGAATCTTCCATACAAGGCATGGACGTAGAAGATTGATTTAGTCTAAAATTGATGGAAGTCCACCTCCAGTGGGGCAGACCTTGGTAGGCCAAGGAGCATTTCAAGTAGCGGGTAGCTGGAGGAAAGCACAAATTTTGGTAGCGTTGGGTTGAATGGGTTCTGATGAATGGGAGTGTCCATGATTCTGGTTGGAGACAGTGTATGACAAGTAAAACATTACAGTTATGAACAAGTTGAGTTGTAGAATCTAACATTTTAGAGTCCAGTCAGAAATGTTTTAGTTTAGAATCGTATTTTTAAAGCAACCTAAGTATTTGTAGCATACCAGAAATGCTCTCACCAACTTTGTTTATTTTCTATCTCCACCAGGAGCTTGTGCAGCTAGAGCTGCTGTGCAAGCAGCTGTACGAGAGTCCAAACACCGAGCAGCGTACACAGGCAGAGAAGGCTTTGGTCAGCTTCACCAACTCTCCAGATCTCAACAAATGCCAGCTTCTGCTTGAAAGAGGAAATGTAAGTACAGCTGTTTGAGGCAGACCATTGTACACAATATAGTGTGGCTAATAAAGTTACATGCAAATTTGCAAAAGACCCAAAGAGTTTGCATTACTCAACTTGGACCCTGTCCATGAATAGTATTTTGAGAATTCATTTAAAGGGCATTCAAACCCTTCGAACAAGTTGAAATGGGTGAATAACACAGAGAGAAACAGATGGATGAATGACATTTGAAAAACAAGAAAAATGCTATGAATTTTTAAAGGTTGTAATCACTGCACTCGTGGGAATTTCAAATTTGCAAATTGATCATTTGATTGTGACATACTATCTAGGGACTGCTCTTCTATTTCCCCTTAACTGCAAACTAGAAATTTTGATTTAAATGTGAGCTTTAGAATATGGATTTCCTACCAGATATTGAGATGTGATTGAGGGCTATTATTGAAGTGAGCTTTCAGAATACTGACCCAGTACCTAGTTTTCCTACTTAAAACAATGGAAGTACTTGTAGACCCGATCCCTTTTCATTGGAAAAGTGTAGCAGAGGACGCTGGTGGCAGTAAAAGTGATATGTGCAGCAAATTTGAAGAAGTGCTTAGGTAGCTTAGCGAAACGTCGTGGCGCGTAAGAACGTGGGAAAAATGCATATGACAAATTTGCTCAAAATCATAATTTTATTCTATAAAGGCAGACTCAAAATATTACAGTGTAGAATTAGTATTCAAATATTTGAACAATTTAAAGCAAAATAATATGAAATTTTTTATTCAGATATGTCTGATTCTAATTTTATAAGCACTTACAAAACTTGCAGTTTTCCTCTATGCGTCTTTCCCGCATTCTTACGCGCCACGACGTTTCGCTAAGCTACCTTAGAAATCCCTTTGATTGATAGGTTATGGGAAGCCTCTTTGACTGAGGTGCTTCTGCCTACTGATCAGCATTGGGTAGTGGGTACTTGTATACCATTTGAGTGTACTCATTGTATTTGGGAGCACATATACCAGCATAAATGACTGGATTGCTCATGCATACTTATCTTGTTCATCATTGAAAACAGTACTGTATCAAAAAGGTTAAACTTCTGTTAATTGGGGGATTATTTAAAATAAATATTTCAATTGTCAGGTAAACATATTGTATATTTTGTATTTGTCAAGAGAAATTATGTCTTCATAATAATAATAATAATATTGATAATAATTTATAAAGCACACACCTCCATCTTTATAGATGCTCAAGGCACCTGCAAAATAATTTCACTTAAATGCTATTCCAGAGGAAATCAACATACAATAACGTACAATATACGAAGTGAATTGAATGAAAGTTGAATTTTGTACAAGGAAAAATAATTATAGGCAGTAAGCATTTGGTGAGTCTTAAGTCTGGATTTGAAGGTTTTAAGATTATTGGCTGTTTAGAGAGAGAGAAAAAAAACTTATTCTGCAACGAAGGAGCTGCTGATGCATTTATGCTCTATCCCCCAGGTTCTTTTAGTTCGGATTTCCTCAAGCCGAATATTAACATGCTCAGAGACATACTAGAAGGGTAGATGGATAGCAAACAGGGAAGAGGTACACTAAGAAATGGGATGGTGTCTGACTTGACAGGTGACAAAACATATAGGACATAACAAAGAAGAAGGCCCATGGGCAGAACACGCAAGAGAGAGAGAGAGAATATTACTTGATGTACATACATACATGTATGTAAACCAGAATGATTTGTGGAATGGGGTGTTACAAGGGGTGATGTACATGTATATTCAGGAGCTTAGTTATTAATTGCGTGAGGACAGGGAAAGAGATTTCAGGATACATGTAGGACTGATATGAGATGACCTTCTTTAGTTTGCAGACAGCAGCATAAAGTAATCATCTGTGGATTGGGATGAAAGATGTTGCCTAATTGCAGGAATAATACTGATATTACAATTTGAAACATGGAGTTCTATTGTTAAAGTGACATCGAAGAATTAATTATAAAACCAAGATTCCTTGCCTGATCTACAGCAAAACTGTACATGTAGGTACATGTAGATGGCAGAACCAGTGCGTACATATATCTTTTCATTCATCCCTAACTTTTGAATGACTCTCAGTCATCCACTTCCTTACATGATATTGATGTCTTTCTGGACTGATCGACAAGTAAAATATAGTTATAAGTCATCTGCATGCATGTGGTAATTCATATTATGTTTTTGAATGGTACTCTGGATGGGTAATGTAAACATTAAACTACTGCGGAGTGCGGATCCATGGAGGACAGAAACTTCACATGTACTGTCTCTCCTATACACATACAGGCACTTTCCTCATTATAATACAGGTGTTTAGACCTCAAAAGCTGCATTGTATTGCCATGCTTGATTGCCTGTCAATTTAGGGATCTATTGTGTAGAAGCCAGTCTTTATGCACTATTTGTGGGCTGCATACGCATATCAGATTCATTTCATTTGTGACAGTTTGTGAGTGGGGGTTATGATATTCTAACAACCACTTGTGCTTGACAAGTTCTGAATAAATTTGTGAAGAGTATTTATAGTCATGGAATGTTAAACAGCTACTCCTAGATTTTAGTAGGATTACTGTTAATTCATAGATACCTGTTTCTGTGATTGGGAGAAAAAAAAAGTACTGTAAAAGTGCATATTCAAATTCTCTTTTCATTGTGTTTGTTTTTGGGGTTTTTTTTTTGTTGCTTGTATAGTGTGATTGAAAAAAAGGAGTAAAGCTTCAATAAGATAAAAATGGCCTCAATGCATTCATTATACCCCCGCCAAACAAAGTTTGAAGGGGGTACATGTATATATTAGGATTCAGCGTGTGGTCGGCCGGTCGGTCCGGCGGTCGGTCTGTTGCAAATCTTGCGCATCGAACTACTTCCTCATTTTTCTAGCAATGCTCGTGAAATTCGCCACACATATTGGTCTTGGGGATGGAGAAGTGCAAGACATCTTTTTTGAATGTGTCGGAAACTCTGTTGGCATGGTAACAGCATATTGTCGCAATAAATCAGGTTGAAATCTTGCGCATCAAACTACTTCCTCATTTTTCGAGCAATGCTCATGAGATTTGGCACACACATTGGTCTTGTGGTAAAGATGTGCAAGACATATTGTTTCAATGTGTGGCAAACTGTGTTACAATGGTAACGATATATGGCAATAAAACAGGAAAATATTGCACATCAAACCACTTCCTCATTTTTCGAGCAATGCTCAGGAAATTTGGTACACACATTGATGCGGGGGTATTAATCACCTTCAGTGATATTCTAGTTAGTTATTGTTAAAATTTGACGAGATGATTTTGCAATGAATAGATGTATTAAAGTAAAGTCATAATGACAGGAACTACATGTACATGAATGTTAAATTTATTTTATGAAATGAAAGGGGAGTTTACATGTACATAAAATTGGTGTCACATTCTACAACTGACTGGAAAAAAACCTTCAAATTATAAATTTCTTCTTTCTCTTGCTTCTCTCATCCAGTCTGCATATGCCCAGTTACTTGCATCATCATCACTCATCAAGTTGGTCTCAAAGACCACCACAGTCATTCCCCTTGAACAAAGGATAGACATCAGTAAGTACATCTTATGCCTTTTGCCGCATTTTGAGAACGGAAGAAATGTTGTGGACGATGATACTCAGATTTAGAGCTACAATGGGTGGTGGTGGGCAGCAGAACCTGCCTTAGTTTAGAGCCCAGCACTAACCAGCAAATCTAGTACTAGAGCCCACCACTCAAGAGTCCAAAATTCATAACTTTTATGTCAAAAAATTTATCCCAAAACTGAAATCGTGTGACGCAAAAAAAGTGTAAATTTTCAACATTTGCCACCAGGCACTAGAATTGTGCTACCTACAAACCTGATGATACTGGTACATGTAGCTTTAAAAATCTTCTCTAACGCAAGCCCCGTTGTTACTTAGGTGGTCATCACAGTCAATTATCTTATCCTTTTCTGAATACATTTGCCTTATTTTCACTTTTATGTGAGTATAATTCAATTGATAATCAGTGCACAGTGATAATTGCAAGGTCAGTGGTTCTGCAGAATTCTCATTCAGTAAATATATAGTGTTATTTTATACTGGGCAGGTATTGGAGAAGTCCAGAATAGTTTTTGTGTCTTTTATTTATGCAATTCTGATGATAACTCTGATGACAATAAATTTTCACTTTTTACGCTTACTAAACCTGCCTTCACTTTTCCTTTCTTATGCAGAAAATTATGTGTTGAACTATCTTGCCAGCAGACCCAAACTGCCCAACTTTGTGTCCCAGGCTCTCATTCAGGTAAATACTAAATACTTGTTGTTGTGAGAATGAAGAAAAACATAAATTCTGTTTGTTTTGAATTAGTTAGTTTTGTTTTAAATGTTGTCTATAGGGAATGATAAGGAATTGGATCATCTGTGTATGCTTATTATTGGACTTATAAATAGATGTAGTAGGAAAGTATGTTTAGTACAACCCCCCCCCCCCTTCATAATTTGCAAAGGGTCGTATGAATAAGACATATTGGTAGAGATTTATTTGCCAAATCAGTCATCTTCCTAGATGAGAGTATTGACAACAGGAAAAAAGAATAATTTCATTAATAATAATAATAATCATAATAATAATGAAAATTTAGGAGCGCTAAAAACAAAAAGTACCATAACGCTTACAAAAATAAAAATTTGAAAAAAAACAAACAATACAACAGCAAAAAGGCCGACTAAAAAAGAGAAAAAAGCAAGATATTACATTAGAACATTATATTACTGGGGAAAGAGATATGTTTTTAGGGATCTTTTGAAAGTGGCAAGACTGGTTATTTCTCTGATGCAGAGTGTAATAGTGTATGATGTAGTGTTAGGTGGGCCCAATCTGGCAAATAAACGAACTATCCAATATGGGGTTGAATTATCTTCTTCAAGACATGTAGATTCCTGGTCAGCATGTAGACCCTCTAACTTAAGTTTTGTATTACTTCTCTTCCTGCAGTTACTGGTACGCATCACCAAGCTAGGTTGGTTTGACAGCAGGAAAGATGACTATGTCTTCAGGAATGTCATGTCAGACGTCTCAAAGTTTCTCCAGGTGAGCAAACTGGGGAGTTTTCGTTCAGCAATGTACACAGGATTTGAGGATGAAGATTACCAATTGCACATGACAAAGGACGCCTAGACATTCTTTGTCAAAAATGAAAGAACCGGAATGGCAATACCGTGCTCGATCAAGAGCGCACGATAAATTGCAGATGCATCGTTCACTCTGAATCTCTGACGAAACTATTGCTCCGGTTCTTCAATTTTCCACAAAGACTTTAAGACGAGCGTCCTTTGTCATTTGCAATTGTTAATCTCCGTCCTAGAATCCCGCGTTCGTTGCTGAACGAAAACTCCCTAATATTAATCTAATACTCTGCAACCAGAAACTTACGTAGAATTGAATATTTGTAAATCTGGACCACTCGAGGAATTTTTTTTTTTAAAATCATGCACGCTAAAGTTTTGGTTTTACACCACACAAGCCAAGCCTCTGTACTACATAAGCCAAGCCTCTATAACAGGGCTCAAGGGGAAATGACTCTCTAAAACAAACATTGGCCTCCAGATTTTAATAGTAATTACATTATTGAAGAGGTAATGCTTATCCTGATGTTCTTTATTTCTTCAGAATAACCCCCTAATATTCACATAACAGAGAAATGCGCAACTTACACCAGACAGGAGCTAACAATATTGCTTTTTTTTCTTTCGTATTAGGGTTCCATGGAACATTTTGTCATTGGAGTACAACTCATGTCACAGCTTGTCAGTGAAATCAATCAGGTAAGTAAAGGGACAGTGCCTTTTAGTCATCCTATAATATTGACACTCTTAGTAGATTCACACATTGTGATTTATTTCCCACTTTCCTTTTGGAAGTTCCAAGAAGTTGGGAGAACAATCAAAAATTGCTTTCCATATTTGGTCAAAGCCATTTAACAAGGATTCCCATTTCAGGCTATTTCCTGTTTTCAGACACCTTCCGATTTCAGGCTTTTGGGGCTTTATATTGTACAGTATGGATTAGGATCAAAACATGTCTCTCCATTTTTCCAGGTTTATTGGGGAAAAGCAACTGGTATCCCTGCCCAAGATTGTGTTTTTATGAAAGATTGAACCAACTTCTGAAAATATCTGACCCTGGTGCTTTAAGAAAACCACTTTCGATGCTTTAATTTATTTCATTTTCAGATCCTTTCCCTAGACACACACACACACCCCTGTCATTACATAGTCCATGTTTATAAACATTTCTGTCTTCCTTTCCCTACAGCCTGACAACATCCGTCCCCTGACCAAGCATAGAAAGATAGCTTCCTCCTTCAGAGATACTATGCTATTTGAGATCTTCAACATGGCCTGCAATCTACTCAAACAAGCTTCAAAAGGCAGTATCAACATGCAAGATGACAGCAAGGTACGAAGGATAGTCCTAGAATATTGAATGGCAGAGATTTGCTCCAGGTTTTATTTTGTCAAAGATATAGGGATACTTGTGATGTGGTTGGGTTTTAGATGTAGTTCAGGGTAAGGATTAGGGATAGGTATAGTGTAGGCTTGGGGTTGGGAATTGGACTAGTGTTAGAAACTGGCTGCATAGCAATTGTCTCGTGAGCATTTATTGCAGAATCCATTGAGGGGACACAAGGGTATGTTGTTCAAGTCTGCATAACATGAGTTAAGAAAAAGACACTCAGTATTATTGTTTGTACAGGTCATGTTGTTAATTCCTAGAACTTTCACAATCATTCTTTAACGTTGTGTAAAGTTACGACCACATCTTTGTGATATTTCCATTGACAGCAAGCTGTGATCAACCAGCTCCTGCAGCTAGCCAGGAACTGCCTGACCTTTGACTTTATAGGAACCCTGACCGATGAATCTTCAGATGACCTTGGTACTGTCCAGATACCAACAGGATGGAGGTCAGGTAAGCAGAGTTCAAAGGTGGATAAAAAGTATATCCAATTTAAAGCATGAATTCTTGTAAAAAATTGGCAGGTTTGTTTTTTATTTGTTTTGTTTTTTTCCTTGGCTAAATTATCAGCTTATCATTAGATTTCATACCTTCCCTTTCAAAAGATTTGCAATAGCCATTTTTAATGATGTAGCAAGCAATAGCATGTGCAGGTATGAGGCTATCATCGGTTTATGTAGCCCTCGTTTGGAATGTTAAAGTGGACTTTTCAACTGCCAAGCCAAGTGAAAACTGCAGTTACACACAGGCATAGTAAACTTGCCTGTATTACCTTACCTATATTGCTATTTATACGCAATGCTAGCATATAAAGTTCTACTATTGAGGAGGTGCGCTAGTGCCCTTTGGTAAGGCATTAATCCTCATTACCAAGTCCCTCGGAGAGGACTGAAAGCTGTCGATCTTGTAGTGGTTTACTTACAAGCATACACATGCTTTCTTAGCAGTCAGGTAAAATAAACTAAATGTTTTGGGGGTTTTTTCTCAACCTGTTTATTTACATTAATTGAAATATTCTTTGCTTGTATAAAAAGACAAAATTCTTACAAACGGATGTGGTTTCACATTGCCATAGCCAGTTTGAAGCATTTCATTTTGTTTTTTCTCCCCCTACCTAGCTTTTCTGGACTTCAGCACTGTACATCTCTTCTTTGATCTCTACAAAGCACTACCAGCAACTTTAGCACCTATAGTAAGTTCACAATAGTTAATGCTTTCATGAATTTGTAAGCTATCAATGCTGATGATTAAGTATGTTGCACTAGTATATTATTGTGTTAAAAGAAGAAGAAAAAAAAAATTGTCCACTGTTAAACCTTTGTACAAACTACATTTTTTTTAAACTAAAATATTTTAAACTATTGTATGCCCTGAAGTTGTCACAGTTGAGTTGTTATGGGTATGATGTAAAATGACACTCTTAGATCAATAGTCTAACATGTATCAATTGTGGAGTTTCTGATATTGGCTATATTCCAATAGAATTTCTGTGGTTAGCCTTTTCCCTCATAGAATTTTTTTCTTCTCATATTTCAATTTATGGATGTATTTGGGCAAGTCCAAGCTATTTTGTCCCATATGTTAACAACCAAATCTCAGATACTTAGTGTTGCTGATGATTGCATTAAAAAAATAACCCTACCAGAGCTGGGAAGTCTGTGAAATATGAAGTTAATGATACATTTGAGGACAATATAAATGTTCATAACTCCATGATACTTTGTAACGTATAGGACATCAAATGACCAAATAACTTGAACTTGCCCATTTACTGTTTTTGAGTGCTGACAACATGTTGGCCATCATATATTAATGACATATACATTTTATTTTGTTAAATATATAGGCCCTCTCCTGCCTCGTTCAAATAGCATCAGTACGGCGGTCTTTATTCAACAATTCAGAACGAGCCAAGTTTTTATCACAGCTGGTCAGCGGGGTCAGGGGCATCTTGGAGAATCCACAAGTAAGTCAAAGGTCATATTCATCAGGGATTGACGATGTGATTATTTATTTTACCTGGCTGCTAAGATAGCAAGTACATGCTTGTAGATAAGAAAATAATTCGGATGGACTTTGTAATAGAGGACTAATATTAATATCTCAAATAAAAATTTAGTCTTTATATATTGTTTTATTCTCAAAATGTAAGTTGGTACAAAATCTGTTCTAATGATTGAAATCAAACCAAAAGTTCATGATATGTTTATGAAAGTAGGAAATTAAGAACAGATCCTGGATTTCAGGGAAAGTGGTCCAGCCAGGGATAATATGTTAAACCCCCTCAGGGTTATACTCTTCCCCTTCTTAACCAATGAACAATTCATTACCTTCATAATCTGCTACAGGGTCTTTCAGAAGCAGCAAACTACCATGAGTTCTGCAGGCTACTGGCGAGATTAAAGTCTAACTATCAGTTGGGTGAACTGGTCAAAGTAGAAGACTACACAGAAGTCATAGCTTTGATTGCAAAGTTCACAGTCTCAAGTTTACAAGTAAGTGATACTACCACCATTGTCCAAAGAGCTAGCAATTGTCCACAAACAAAACCATGTCTAAGAATTCATCCAGTCTTGTTGAATTTGTTGATCTTTAAAAGAAAGTGGAGCTTTGAAATGAGTGATGAGTTTTGACATGATATTTTCTTACATTTTCCAAGGGTTTTTTGAGGCCAGCTGATGTTTTTGACAGACAGTCTTATACATCATTTGTTTGTTTCCTCCAGAAAATATTCCTTGAAGTTTGAATAGCATGGTGAGATCATTATGATATTGTCATGGAGGAAAAGAAATATTGTTTCTTGACAACTAGGTATTTATTTGATGTACTTCAAGCAGCAATTTTTCTCTCTTCTGCAGCTCTTGGTATCTAGGAGGTCAGTTTCTCTGAAGTGGCTACTTAACATTGTTTTAATCTGTTTCTGTTGGAATTTCTAGGCACCCGTATGGCAATTTGCACCTAACAGTATTCACTACCTCCTGACCTTGTGGCAACGGATGGTGGCGTCCGTACCCTACGTCAAGGCCACGGAGCCCCATCTCCTGGAAGTCTACACACCGGAGGTCTCCAAGGCCTACATCACCTCCAGATTAGATTCCGTTACCATGGTAATACGGGATGGACTGGAGGACCCTCTGGATGATACTGGTATGGTGCAGCAGCAGCTGGAGCAGGTGAATAATACAACCCATTTAACCCTTTCAAGACAATTGACCACATTTTGTGGTTTGGCTCAATAACTTTTGATTCTGAGCCCTAAAAATATACCAGATACATGAGTAGAAAGAGCAAAAATTTCTGCACACACTGTGTCCATTTTTGATGCATGACCATACTGCGTTCGATGCCAGAAATTCTATAAAAGAGAATAAGCTTTAAAATCCTTAAATTGGCAACACATTGAGAAGTTTAAAAATCATTGTCTTTTATCAAATTGGCAATTTTTCAACTTTTCGTCAAAGTTCCTAACCATGTATATTATTTTCAAAGACAATACACTTACAGAACCATGCAGCATGAAAAGAAAAAATATCATTGTTGCCAATTTGAAGAACGAAAGGTGATCAATTTAGCTCTTAAATGATTCCTGTCCTGAATGCTGGAGGAGGTGGGGGAGAGATAATAGGTTTAGCACTAGTCTAAATGCCATGGGGAACTAAGCTGAAGCCCATCATTTTTTATACCTGGGTTGGGAAAGCTGATATGGAGCATAATTCAAAGTGGGTGTTTTCAGATCAAACTTGCTATAAGATATATCCAGATCTATGATTTAGTTTGTCTTTCAAAAGTCTTACCATAAAACAAGTATCTTTTTTAGACATCACATAGCTTTGTAAAATGTAGAAGTTCATATTTTGAGGGGTAACTGTTTTAGAAATAATCAAAACATGTTTTTAGGGGAAATCATCTTTTGAGAATTTCATAGTGCTGCTGTGAATTTTGCAGAGTCAAGTAGTCAACAGTTGAATCTTTCTGTGGAGTTTGATCGAGTGAACTTTAAGTTGGACCATTTAATATTTTTTTTTTTTCTATTCCATTCATCTGAACAGTTGTCCACCATTGGTCGATGTGAATACGAGAAGACTTGTGCACTACTCATTCAGCTCTTTGACCAGTCAGCGCAAGACTACCAGAAGACTATACCCTCTAGTCCAGACATGGCTATACAAGAAGGTAAGTTGGTCCATCATCCTTATAGAACTTTCGTCTTTACTATGTAGATTCTGTTTAGTGAGTTTAGTGCATATGTGATGTAGGAAATCTGGGTTTAGTTGATTTTTTAAATGCTTATTTTGGGGAAAAGATTTGTTTCTCTTTTTTTATGCATTTATCGCAAAGCGTAGGTGATTTTATTACTTCTATCTTTTGGAGGATGTAGAACATTAGGCAAAAATTGTTTCATCTGTTTCATTTCAACATCAAACTTAACTTCTAATAACTACATATTCGTATTCTTGTAAGCCAAATATAAGCCTCAACCTTAAATTGTAAATTTACAGTGATTTGAAATGGCATTTCCTAAGTTCATTCTTGAATTCATCACTTAACTTGTGGAGCATACTACAGCTTGAGAGTAGTCTTTGTTTGCAAAAAATCAGAAAAATATGTCTGTTGCTTGCTAATATTCACATCAGTTTAGTGGTGCACTTTTTTATTAATAATTTTTATTAATAAAGGGTAAATATTTGTTTATAAATCAAATGATATAATGGCTGAGGGGATTATAATTCCTTTCGTAAATTTGCATATTCTATTGTGTGTCGAGTTGACTTGCATGTCTTGCTATTTTGTAATATTGTGGCTTGTCCATGTTGAGTGTGTTGATTTCTAAAAGTGATTTCTACTTTGAACAGGTTTCAAATTAATCCAGCTCGTGAAAGACTGCATCTTTAAGCCTAATTCATGAATAAAAAAAGGCGCAAACACAGCTGCTTTAAAATTTATGTTTGTAATACAATTTCTTACCAGTAATTTTCTTCATCATGTGTCAGTTATATGGCTTGTTTATCAATTTAAATTTTTGTTTAGTCTTTGCTTCATTGAATATGTTATTGGTACTATATGATGTCTTGAAATGTGATGTTGGGGTTGTTAGGTATATTCATAGCAATTTGATCAGTTTTCATCATTCAGTTCCAGTGATTTCACTAATGTTTAACATTATCATTCTTAATAGTTTCTCCTCCTTTTACTTGTGGGTTAAATGGAGTTATCAAAATTGATGCATGTGGGACCTTGGGCAATTTTGGAGAAAAAAAATACGAATCTACTCTACCTTTTGATTATATTGGAAGCATAATCTTTTGCTTGCTATATTTGTATAATGTTATGCTCTGTTCATAAAAGTAAAGGCATGGAAAAAGCAAGTGAAATAATACCAAACTTTCTGTATCCAGGACAAGACACAACCATTTTTTACACATTTAGACAGAGTGCTTTTTGAGGGATAGTATAAAAAATCAAAAGGTTTTAGTAACATTTATAGAAATAGGTCATTTTCGCATTTGTTCCTTTACATGTGCTAAGCTGGCATACAGCTGAAGAAAAGACTGCTTCTCAGGAAGTGCTATGAGGTCACCTTATGCTACTTCCTCCCTTCATATTTACCCCCCCCCCCCCCCAAGGAACCTAGTTAACTGTTCATATAGTGACATTAAAATAAATAAATAAATGCTCCTTGTAGTTGACAACACCAGTACATTCCTTATTAAGGATTCTTGTAGTTGACAACACCAGTAAATTCCTTATTAGGCCATATCCCCCCATCCAGCCTCCCCAACCATCCAACCCCCCCCCCCCCCCCCTCCCTCCCAACCTTGATGAGCAAATTCTTAGCAGCTTTTTCTCAAGGGTAGATCTTGTGATATAAGATCATAAAAGTGATGCATTAGTAATCGGGCAACCCACAGCTGTAATGCTCTTCTTTGACTCATATGCTATACCTCTCCCCCCCCCCATTGGTGACAGGTCGATTGACTTGGCTGGTGTATATCATTGGTGCCGTGATCGGTGGTCGGGTCTCTTTCACAAGTGCGGATGAACACGATGGGCTTGATGGGGAATTAGTCTGCAGGTAAACCATTGACTCTGTAATGCTTTGATTGATAGCCAGGGCTCAACACTAACAGGGGGACAGGGGAGCGATGGGTGAGTCATCCCATCAAATACATCAACCTCCAAACTGTGACAAGTATGCTATGAAGAGATATTGCATAATCTCACTTTTTGACTGTTTCCCGAGGAGAACACTTGTGAAAATGAATGTTCAGCTCTGGCTTATTGGAGGCTGGTAATCTGAATTCTAGTTTCCATTATTTTTTTTTTTTTTAAATTTAAGTATATTTGGAATGTTGGATTTTGGCAGGGGCATTACTCTGGGTATGATTATATTTTGTCTAAATTTTTCTTGCTGAATTAAAAAAAAAAAACTGATAATACTAAGAGGTAGATATATGGTGAGGGTCAGTGAATACAAATGATTTTGTGAGGTAACTTTTAACATGAAGTACTCATCAATGGAAAGTCTCCTCCCATACCAAAGAGCATAAAGGAGAACTACCACTCTACATTTCAAAATTGAATTCAGGGCAATAAAATGAGATGCTGCTGACGTTCCAAATCATTGAGCATGATGAAACATGTAGTTTACAAATAGTTCATTCCACAATAACATCATGATTTGTGAAAACTAACATTTGACCTTTATTTTTGAGAGGCTAAGGTGAAAGTAGATGATTATTCAGGGGGTGCTCATTTTTCATTTTTCCATAGGTTCCTTTGAAGGTTCATAATTCTGAAACACAAATTTCCTAAAGCAGGGGGTTCATAATTCCGAATATTTGGTGCATTACTCCAAAGGTTTGTTATTTGAAGGTTCGTAATTCCAAAAATGCAATAGAGATAAAGCCCTACATAACTTTTCGGAATTACAAACCTTCAGAAATATGGACCCTTTTTCATTTTCGAAATTATGAACCCTATTTCATTCAATTACAAATCGTGGGAGTAACGAACCTTTGGAATTATAAACCTTCAGAAAAATGACATGTAACCAATTATTCTGCCATGAATGAATTGCCTTCAAAAAACTTTGGAAGCCCCTCTAATTCATCTCTCATATCTGTCTTCTTTTCGATAGAGTACTGCAGTTGATGAATCTTACAGATGCGAAGCTTTCACATGGAGGATGCGAAAAGCTGGACATTGCCATGCTCAGTTTCTTTGAACAGTTCACCAAGATCTATCTAGGACATCAGATACAAAAATCGTCTAAGGTAAGAAATATAGTGAAGGTCATATGAATGAGGATAGGGGAGAAAAAAATTATAATTGAGATCAATGTTGCTGTGAATCATAAGACCATTTTCACTTTATGTTCATTTTTACCTGTGACGTAATCAAGAGAGGACTATAAGATGGTGTGAATTTGGAATATGTCATGAGGAATTTGACTGATATCCAAAAGGAAGCCCTTTATCTTTTATCTCAACAAAGATTTGTATTTCCTTGTTGTGTGAAAGAACTATATTTCTTTCTAGAAAGAAATTTTTGTGTCTGACAGACAAAAATGTTTTCTGACTCTTTGGCCTGAATTCACAAAGGTGGTTTCAATTCAGACCATGGTTTATGCAGATTTCGTGGTATAAATACACTTGATTTAGCGTGTACACTTAAAAAGATGGAATAATAAATGCGTGCCGGTCGCGCGTGGTTGGCAAAAGCGCTAAATTCACGCTTGTTGCCATGGTTCAGACCATGGTTTATATAAATTAATTTAATTAAACCATGGTCTGAACCATGGCAACAAGCGTGAATTTAACGCTTTTGCCAACCACGCACGACCGGCGTGCATTCATTATTGGATCTTTTTAAGTGTATGCGCTAAATCAAGCGTATTTATATACCAACAAATCTGCATAAACCATGGTCTGTATTGAAACCACCTTTGTGAATTCCGGCCTTTGGATCTGTGGTTGTAAACATGTTTGGCTCCATAGAAAATAATGAGGTTATTTTTTTTTAGTATCATGATAAATCGGTTACAAAAATTGTCAACCTCTCTAGCTCTCTGTAAATTGTGCAGCTTACTAAATAGACTAATTTCTTACACAAATACTAATAGCATCTGCATTCTGTATAGTAAATAACTTGATATCACATTGCATAACTTTTTAGTCTAAATATTGGATCTTTTTCAATTCTTCTTACACCCTAAATCATTTGAACAGCATTTGACACTGTGACCTGAATTCCTCGGTGTTTACACATTTAGTGTACATTTCATATGATATCCAAGAATAACTTGCTTGTAAATTTCATCCTGTTGGAAGGTGAATTTCACTATTTGATTGACAGATGGAATGTGCAATTAGAATCCGCTTGTTGATTTCTTGTTGATTTCATGGCACTCAAATTCTCTACTAGTATGTTACATTCCATTCTTCAGTTTATGTAGATTCAAGATTCCTTGCACTGGGTTAGTTTTTACCCTTGCACAAATCGACCTTCTTACTACCAACCTTTTTTTTTTTTTTTTCTTTCTTTCTCTCTCTCTCTCTCTCGCTAGATATCATAATCTTAAACTGGACAATATATAGCTAACATATTAAATCAATTAAATCTTTATCTTATTATATTCTTCCATGAAAACAAATGTCACATACTCCATATAACTCATAGACAAGTAAAATGTAGTCATTTCCATAATGCTACTCCTTGACAGTGATGTTACATGTGTGAAATTGAACATTGACTTTCAATTCGGTTTATGTCCCTCTCTTTCCTTTCTCTCCCTCTTTATATCCCCATATAATCACCTTTTTTCTCTCTGTGTGTACAGCTGTACAGGACGTTATCACAGGTGCTAGGACTGCAGGACGAATCCATGGTTCTTAGTGTATTCATCGGTAAAATGTAAGTTCCCAAATCAATTCACGGTTCTTCCTTTCAGTTTTATTTTCCTTGTGTTATTCTGTTTAATTTGTATTGATATGTTGTAATATATGTTACAATAGATTGTCATGGTATTGTCCTCTCACTATTTCGTTTGTTAAAAATAGTTGGTGAAAATAAAGTGTGTTGAAAAGCACAGACACAGATTTGCATATACTCGACTGGGAAGTGATCTTGTTTTATAACAGTGCAAGATAATTCAAGAGGTCATCTGATATTCCAACTATAAAGTTTATTAACATTGGAAAAAAATGAATGCTCACAAGATTTTTCTTTTACGATTACATGTACTCAATAAAACCATTATGAAATGAAAGTTTAACAATGTATGTATTTCGTGATATGACGGATCATAATTGTCCACTGCCCCATCTTTCAGCATCACTAACCTCAAGTACTGGGGAGGCAGTGAGCCAATTATCTCCAAGACGTTACAGCTTCTCAACGACCTCTCTGTCGGGTACAGTAGCGTCAGGAAGCTAGTCAAACTAGAAGCAGTGCAATTCATGTTAGCTAATCATACGGTGAGTGCAAACAGAATGAAAGATTTGAAACTTGTGTAATATGAATTATATCAGTAATGGTGAGATACCTAATCTACAAAACAAAGCCATAGGAAATTGCACAATTAAAAAAGACAGTATGCTAAATCTGCTGTAAGGTTGTTTGATGAAGCAAGAAATTCCATTTTGAAACTGGTTCATTTTTTACTAAATTGTTTGAGAAAAATGAATTAAGCAGAGCTCAACGCTACCTTTTCCTTCTTGGGGTCTTTACTTCATCTAAGATGTAGGGTTATGGCTGCGATTTTATTTTATTTTTGTTTTAGGGTTGGTGTTAGGGTTAGTTATAGTGTTGGGTCCAGAGCTGAAATTATGAATTTGATAAGAGTAAGAAGTAGAGGCATCTTCATTGCAGCAAGTGTTGTACAACCGATTAACCCTCTTCTTGACATTCCTCTCTTTACTTCACCACAGAGCGACCATTTCCCATTTCTTGGAGCCAACGGCACACTTTCAGTCCACGACATGAGGTGTCGATCAACGTTCTACACTGCCCTTGGTCGGTTACTACTGGTAGATCTAGGAGAGGATGAGGAGAGGTTTGAGACATTCATGGTACCCCTTACCACAGCCTTCCAGTATGTAGGCAACCAGCTGGCCAATGCTAAGACAGGGTCTGCCTGGAATGAGGCGAATACAAAGGTAAGATGGTTTATTCGTAGCTGAAAGCCACACCTAGGCCCTGTAACATAATATTCAACTTGCAATGAATTGTTAAAATCGGTGTCTCCATTCTTGCTACAATAAGCCAGTTCGTAATTACAATTTGCGCAAGAGCAGAAAGAGGTCACTTGTACCAAGTACAATTGACCTTTATACGCTAGTATAGTATAATTTTAGTTGTTAAAACAAACGGCGCGTCCACCAAAACAGATGCGCGTGCATGTACAAATAAGGGCCATTTCAAGGTCATTTGTACCATGAATTAATTACAAACTGGCTTATTATTCCAATGTTGTATCTTTTGTGAGATAAAATAAATCGTAAGTTACTATTGACTGTCAAGGTACCATTGAGTGACGGAGATACTGGTGTAAATCTTTATGTTGCAGGGCCAGACATAATCCATGATGAATGGGGCAAGTCCATGATATTCATTCCCTTTGTCTTGCATGTTGTGTAGTACATTATGGAACCAAATTGACATCTAATGTTGGTTGTTTTTTTTTACTTGATGTATTGGGATAAGTCCATGCAGCAGTAGTCTTTCACCTTTCTTCAACAATTTGTGTCCATGTCTGTCGGCACAAAATGAGCAAATACCATTGACTCACTCTGCATCGGATTGATTATTTGTATCATGTTAAATTCCAATCAAACCTAGCCGCTTAATTGTTTTTCTTCAAATTTTTCAGAATTGTACATATGCATCAATTACAGACGTGTATTTAAATTACTTGCAAATTGAAAGAAAACATTTCTTTGTTTTAATCTGTGAACTTCTTAGCTTCTCTCTCATAGTGAAGAGGAAAAGACCTGGGCTCTGTTGCATAAAACTTACCATTAATGGTAACTCTGCCATCAATGGTAACTACCATAATAACATTGCTCAATAGCCAATCGAATTCAATGTTTAAATGGAAGTTACCATTGATGGCAAAGTTACCATCAATGGTAAGCAGCGGAGCCCATTCGTTTGCCATAGTTGTGATAAATTTTCCTTATTCTCTCTATTTCTCATGATAAACAGAGAACACTGATAGGATTGGCTCGAGATATCAGAGGGATAGCCTTTGCATTCAACACAAAGACAAGTTACATGATGCTCTTTGACTGGATGTATCCTTTGATATAATAATAAGGAATACAGATAATATAGAAAGAAACTGTCTCATTGCAATTGGGAAAGGTTGATCATGTCTACATAAGAATTGTTTTATATCATGAGGTTTTGGAATCATCAGAATGATAAGAAAGTGACCCAATCTCGCTGAAAAGCACATGTACTATACACAGAAATGGGTATATGGGAGTGCACACACAAGTGACATGAATGTTCAGCCTGAGCATTTTGAACAGCTTTTTCTCGTCAAATTTCGAATATGAGGGCATTTGAAGAGCAATCCTTTTCAGGGGACGTTTCTACGATGATGTTCTTCCAAACTGACATAAAAAGAATGAAAAAGCTAACAAATTATTTTTCACCTCTCCCAGAACTCAACCTTCTCTTTATAAAAAGTAAAAAGCAAAAGAAGTTAGTGGGATGGTATGTTGTCCAATCCTGCGACTGGGTATGTCTAGTTTTTCCTTGACCAAGAGCACTCCACCAGATACCCTGACTACACTCCAGTGTTACTGAGTGCTGTGGAGTTATGGTACCATGACCCACCGGTCACCACACCCCTTCTCAAGCTCATGGCTGAGCTGGTCCAAAACAGATCACAGAGGTTGCAGTTTGATGTCTCCTCACCCAACGGTATCTTACTGTTCAGGGAAACTAGCAAGATGATGGTAGCATACGGTGAGTATTGGAGAAGGATAGGTTCAATACAATTTCAAGTCAATTCAACATATATTCCACATCAACATCAAAAGTTTACATCATGCACGTATAGAATCACATGAAAATGTCTATAAGATATAACAATCATAAAATCAAACATGGAAAGCGTACAATAAACGTACATAAACAAACGTCAATAATTGGATGAATAAGGAGTATGTAAAATACTTACAGATTATCACTCTAAGAAAACAGGCATGCAACTAATGTAGTCACAACTGTTGGTCTGTGCAACACAAATCAATATCCTGTTAACCCTTTCAGGACAGGAATTATTTCAGGGCTAAATTGATCACATTTTGTTCTTCAAATTGGCAACAATAATATTTTTCTGTTAGTACTACAAGATTGTAATAAGGGGTAATGTCTTTGAAAACAATATACATGGTTAAAAGAATGGGCGAAAAGTTGAAAAAGTTGCCAATTTTGATAAAAAACAATGATTTTGAACCTCTCAATGTGTTGCCAATTTAAGGATTTTAAATCTTATTCTCCTTTTTAAAATTCCTGGGATCAAACGCAATATTGTCATGTAACAAAAATGGACACAGTGTGTGCAGAAATTTTTGCTCTTTCTACTCATGTATCTAGTATATTTTTCAGGGCTCTGAATCAGAAGTTATTGAGCCAAACCACAAAATGTGGTCAATTGTCCTGAAAGGGTTAACACCAAAGAAAGAAATAGGTGGGATTGTGACTATATATATCTTTACAGTTTGATGCTTCCTTGCTCAAGGAGGGAAACAAGGGAGAAGTTTTTTGAAGGCTAATAATTGGGTTAGGTGGAAGTTAGTGGGGGGGCCAAGTATTCTGTGACCGGCGATGCCATTGTGACACGAATGACTCATCGGTGTCACAGCGATGCCATTGTTTCTGTCTGCTGATTGTTACAACACCACAATACCTCTTGTATCACAGTCGGGACTCTGTTCAGGACCTCATGCATGGACCTATTGGTCTGCAAAAGTATTGGTAAAGTGCCTGTACATCTGCATGCAAGGTGTAAATGATATCTTTGGTCTACAGATCAATAGTTGTAAGCCCATTGGTAGCATTCCTGTTTTCTTCTAGTGATAATCTGTTTGTAGTTATAGGACTTATAAGTATTCCCTTGGTGCTCCTGTTCACCATTAAAGTGTACAGAAAATTCTTTGGGCTAAAAAGAGAAATGTAAATGTATGAAATTATTATTATTTTATTTTTTTATTTTATTTTTTTTTACTCAGAAAATTATTGCTGCTGTTTCAATTCACTTGAATGGCTCTTTCCTCTTTTTCCTTGTTATAAATAAATTTTCAGGCTTGTAGAGACACATGGTGTTTTTATGGCTGATTAGTCATATGATATGTGCTTGTTTGCTGCTATCAGCATTGATATTACTTTTCTCTCTTTGTATTTTCCTTTTCTACAGGTTCAAGATTGCTAACTCTTCGAGACATTCCAAAAGATCAGATCTACCAGATGAAATATCCTTTTATAACAAACGTGTAGAAATAGGGAGGATGTTTATTCTCTTGTTTTATTTTTTTTTAATGTATTTCTAGGACTGAAAGATCAAAGATACATAATGTTTGAAGATAATCTTTTACGTAGGTATAATGGAGAATCAGAACATGGTATATACTACAATAAACCTTTCAGACTATGTTGCTCTCAAAGCATGTTGAAATTATTTCTAAAACAAGTGGTTGTTTGTACAAAATTTTTCAAAGTTCTGACAAATTCTTTTCACTTTTGTATATTCCAGAGTTGAAAAAGAGTAAATATGTAAAAAAAAAAATTTTTTTTTAAATTTTGCTGCTGTAGTATGTGATCCTTGACTATCATTCCTCTCTCCACATTGAAAGGCATAGCTGTATGTTTCTCAATGTTGAAGGCTGCCCTATCTGGCAGTTATGTCAACTTTGGTGTATTCCGTCTGTATGGCGACAGTGCGCTGGAAGAAGCACTCCAGATGTTTGTCAAGCTCCTTCTCTCCATCCCTCTCAGCAATCTACTGGTAAGTGTTCTTGTTGTAACAGTATCCTTCACAGGGAGGTTGTATTATAGTTCAGTGGTTAATGCAGTCTTGGAACCTGAAGATAGTAGGATACAGGATTCAAATCAAACAAATATTTGTCAAACTCCTTTCATTTCTGTAAAGTGCATAAAATGCACACCATTTCCGTGCACTTGATATGGAGGAAAGCGATTGGGACAAACATGAGTGCTAAGATTTAAAATTTGTTACTGTTTCTTGCAGGACTACCCGAAGCTAAGCGGCTCTTATTACGTGCTGTTAGAATGCTTAGCCCAGGATCACATGGGTTTCATCAGTAGCTTAGAACCTCAAGTCTTCCTCCATGTCTTATCTTCAGTATCGGAAGGGCTTACAGCACTAGGTAAGTTCACAACACAGCAGAGTATTGGTAATGTTACATCCAACAAGAAAGAAGTAGACTTAATCCTTCTGCCAGTGATACAACATTGCAAGTTTGCTATCAAGGTCACCCCCTTGAACTGAAAGAATTCTACAACCAACCCAGTAAATTTCTGCATTTAGCTTGTGAAATTAAATTTGTTCCTGGAAGCTTTCCACAATATCCAAGTCTCAACTCCTCAAGACTCTAGAGACTCTACAAGTGAATTTGATGTTGCCAATTTGTCATGTACAGATACGATGGTGTGTACAAGCTGCTGTGCCATCCTGGATCACATAGTGACGTTCCTCTTCAAGCAACTCACCAAGAGCACCAAGACAGGGAGCCAAACAAACAGCTGGCCCAAGAGTGGAGGGGACACCAAGAACTACAGCAACCTGCTAGATGTACCAAGGGATCTACTCAGACAGGTCAGTTTGCACAATTTTCAGTCCTTTTCTCTTCCTAGTTATAACTGATTATCACACGCGTATGTAGACACTTGCTATTGATTAAGAAATATGTTAAAAATATCTGAAAAGATCTCTTTCTCTCTTTCGAGATGCTATTTGAAATTCCTGGACTTAGTGTTTCATACGCTTTATATGGACAAAATCTAACCCTACATGTACTACCCATGCTAAAGCCAGGGTAATAATTGTGGAGCGCCAGGAGTGTCAAGTCTGACGGACATGTGCGCTATACAAGAACCCACTATTATTATTATTATTACTGTGAACCATGGAATATTTCTTATTGCCCCTACCATGTGAAATTTTTTTATGGATATATGGTTGCTGCCTAAGATTGTTAGAACTGCTTGTTCACATATGATAAATTAATTTGATGCAAATTTATCAGATGATAAATTAGAAATCATCTTTTTCTAAGAGAAATAAAAATGAAATTAAAAGTTTTTGTGTTGCACCGCTTTAAATTCTTTTTCCCTTTGTCTGTAGATGCTGTCAACAGTACTGAATATCATCATGTTTGAGGAATGCAGGAATCAATGGTCCATGTCAAGACCTCTCTTAGGTCTCATCTTACTCAATGAAGATGTAAGTCGATGTAAACTGATGATGGAAAATCACTGATTTGTTGTTGTTTTCTCTTTTTTATTAAATAGCCAGAAAATGGTGAAAGTAGGGGTTTTTACTCAAGCTCACTGTGTAAATGTCATTAATATATGACATGTTCCTGAATTGAAGTGGATTATGTGTTCAATTTTTAAAAAATCATAAACAATGTTCCTTGAAATTTGTATTCTCTTTATTTGGGGGGAAAAAATTGAGGAAATTTTTGTACTTGTTTACAATCTTGAGTGGCATTGAATGTAGTGTCATAGTATGTACATATAGATTGGCATGTAATATAAAAACTTTGAAATACAAAGTACTTATCCAAACAACCATTCTGATTATCTGCTTTTCCTACAAGTATCATTAGTTTGAACACCTCTGGTAATCGGTATTACCTATGCAAGAAAACCTTAACATTTTTTCTTCATCAAAATGATACTTTGGTAATGGCATTATCATGAGTTCAGAGTTATCTTGCAATGTTTATATATCATTCCATAATATGGTAGACCAAATACACTTTTCATCAATGAATGTGAGAGGTAATCACGATGAAGTACATTAGGGACTAATACAACATTTTTCTTGGAACAGACATTATTCCTCCCTGTTTCTGCACATTTTATTCAGTATTTCCAAGAGTTCCAGCAGTCTGTGATTAGCGCACAGCCTGTGGAGAAGCAGCAAGACATGCACATGTGTTTCAAGAACCTGATGGATGGCATTGAGAGGAATCTAAGAACAAAGAACAGAGATAGGTAAGAACAATGCTGCACCAGGAATCTATTGCTTCTAATCTATTCTATCTATTGCTAATGATGAACTGGCTTATTAGTTCAGCTATCATGAATGCAATTGTTATCATTGAAATGTTCAGTTTGTTTTCTGATAAACAATCTATTGGTTGGCATGACACCCAAATGTACCCTACATAGAAGGCATGTCTATGAGCATGCCGATATTACAATGTCCAATGGTGTTATCACTGATTTGGAGTGCAGGAAGATACTGAAGAGGATGCCCTGTAGTCCATAGTTCAAGAAGTGTTACATTGTTTACAGGGCATTGCAATGGAAATTTTTAACAAATATCAATTTAGAAACTTGGTTAGTGTGTACTGTCACAGGTACTGTAGTATAATGATTATGATTATTATTTATTTGGCAAATCAAAGTACAGTGGAAACTCACTATAACGAGGACCTTGGGACCATGAAAATTACCTTGTTATATCAGGAATCTCCTTTTATCAGGGTAAAAAACAAAAGAACATAAAGACTTGGGACCAGCAAAATTACCTTGTTATATCAGGAATCTCGTTATATCGGAGCTCTTTATACCGAGTTTCCACTGTATATACAAAGTGGAACAAATGATACATTGCAAGAAGGTTGAAAATTAAATTAAAATTTGACCCCCTGAGTGCATTGACACCTTGCTAGGAATGAGGCAGGCAAACTAAAATACCGAAACCTGAGGCTCCCCATTCCATAGGTAAAAGCCTGCCAGCCCCACCCCCCCAAAAAAAAATAAACAAACAACAATAGCAACTAAGATATGAAAATAGGAGTTGATGTAACATACCTGTACATTGCATATTGTGTCTCACTTTTTTGACAATTGAACAAGATCTTAGAATGAATTTGAAGTGGACTACTGTTTGCAAAATTATCAAACCATAGAGTAGAAGGTAACTTGTATTTTGAAAAAAGTTTGTTAGTTCTTAGCTCTTAAAGTTGTGTTGTTATAAGTGGGTTTACATATTGAAGTTCAATTAGACATTGTACAGTGTCTGAGTGTGGACAATCAAGCAAGATATCCACCATCTGAGCAACCGACTCGTTTGCATTCTTCAGTGGACTTGTTAAACATGCACTGAAGCATATTTCTTATTTTATTCTGCTCAGATTTACCCAGAACCTGTCTGTATTCAGAAGGGACGTCAACGATTCCCTCCGAACGTCAAACACGTCGGGTAACAACGGAGACGGAAGCACGGGGAGCAACTCGACAGTCACAGTGGACATGATGAGCTAACACAGAATCCATGTATGTGGGACTAAGGGAGTCATTCAGGGTCTGTATGTTCCAGCTATCGCTGATCAAACCATAGAGTAATATATGTGGAGGTGGATGGCGATTTTGGTGTGGATGGAAACAAATTAGTGGATAGCTACAGGTAACAGCATACATGGGACTACAGAGGTCGTGCATTCATTGGTGGATAGCTGCAGAAAACAGCATATGTGGGACTACATAGGTCATTAGTGGATAGCTACAGAAAACGGCATATATGGGACTACAGAGGTCATGCATTCATACTTAACGTGTTCGGAACTGTAATCGTGGGATGAGTGGTTTTATACACGCGTGCAGAATGTTCTGCGCCCGGTAACACAGTTTGAATCATGTGTGACTGTGGAGGTGATTTACTTTTTCTTTCTTCAGTGTTTACTTTTCTGGCTTACCCTATACAATTTCCATATCAGAGAGGGTTTGTTCCTTTTGTGGTAACAATACACTAAGGTCTTCGGTTAGCCAGTTAATTTTTATGTCTACCAATCAAGGGGACATATATGTTTGGGTTAGATGCCAAGAATCCGTCTCCAATATGGATTGTGATGATAATTTTACACTGTGCTTCTAAAATTGCATACTTGTTTGCAGTAAGCTCATATGCTGCAAATTTAATGTAATACTCTTTCATTATGCAACTTCATATTCAAGTTCCTTCTTTTGTTTGTCTATAATTTGCCTGTTACTTATTGAAAAAAAAGTCATTTCTTTCTGCCTATGCTGCGAACTGTGAAACAATCACAAATCACAAGCATTCTTTCAAACTACACTTTTAGTTTTAAATGTGTAGAATACCTTTGGTAGCCGGTCTAAATTGATCATTTAAAATAAATATCAAGTGTGTAGAATACTCTTGGGAGCAGATCAGGGCCCTGTTTCATAAAACTTGTTATCAGTAACAACTACCCCATTTCTGTGACAAATTAGGTCTCAGCCAATCAGATTCAAGGATTTCAGTAGCTTATTACAATTATTGTAACTTGTTATTGTTAACAAGTTTTATGAAACGGGGCCCTGAATTGTTGATTTAAAATGAATATCAAACTCAGTTTATCATTATGAATATTTGGGGGATAGAGAAAGAGAGACTCACAGATACATTTTGGTATGGTATATACATGTGGCATGATAGTTCAGTGAGTTTTGGGATGTGCTGGAAACTTCTAATACTTCTACACAAATTCTAAAGGAAACACACCCTCTGCGTAAATTATAACTGTGTATTAAGGCCACCGCACATCTTGCGATCGGTCTGCGATCCGATTTCAGAAGAAAATGTAATATCATTTGAGAAATCATTTAAAAACAAAAAATATTTTTGATTGAGGGTCTGAATAGTCATACAGATAGCAAAATTGATAATTCGACCTTTGCCGAGTTTTCTAGTCAGTGGAATGTCGAAATCGGCTCTGAGTCGTAGTGACGTCACAAAAATCTTACGACTGCCTATGATTTGAAACTAATTTTGCCCTTATTCCCTGTAGAAAACTGACAGCTTAGCAAAACCCTATGTTTAGTATTCATATTAATTTTCAGAAACTGAATAGGGTAGATTTCATTTGTTAAAATGTCAATATTTAATGCCATAGCCATTTATTTCACAAATCGGATCACAGATCGATCGTAAAGTGTGCGGTGGGCTTTAAACCTTTAATAGATGGTAACATATTCAATCAAAGTCTGCCGCTGTCATAGACAACTATACCGTTGTGTGCCCAGCAGATGGATGAGAACTTGTATTTGGTCATTTTATTTCAGTTCTAAATGCTGTAGTAATAGGATTCAGAAATTATATCAATAGAGAAGTTAAAACATATCACTGTCAACAATTTAGAATGTGTACGGACAGAAATGTAGAAATAAAAGGTAAAAACTTTAAAATGCATATTTCTAGAAATGTACGACCTCTGACCATATTTGCGCCTGCCAGGCACACAGCGTTATGCATAGTACGAAATCAATGTCATTTTTGGCTTTCGGCATCTTTGGATAAGGGCGGAACATTATGGAAAAAAGCAAGCTACATGAATAATTAGTTTATAAAGAATGAAAAGGGAATTGCTGAAAGGTGTGTAATTGTGGGAAATAATATCTAAAAGAGCCATAAGTGGTATTACATAATTAAAAAATTTGCTCTTACATGTAAGTAATGGGAGAGATGCAACAAGTGTGAAATTTAAACTTCAGTATGTATGGTCTCGTGTAAAAGTATCCCTATTACCTGTAAGCAATCTGTCGGTGCACACTGTTAATCATACACTCGTGAAGACTTGGTCAAATCAACTAGCAGCCCTTTGTCAAGTTTTAGCAACTTTTCTGTCTGTTTGCATGAAACTGCGTTTTACACAATAAGGTTCAAGTAACGTGTTTAAAAATCTTCTCGTGGAGTCATAGCTCACAAAGCCAGTGATGAAATTTTATTGTTATTAACTCTGTACTGGCTGTGGTCGACCAATGGAACAAACAAGAAGACTGCCACAGTCAACTTTTGGCACACGTACATTGTACACGTATGATATACTCCATACATTGTAGCACTCCAAGGTTTTAATCCATAGTGAATAAAGGATTAAAGGGTACCAACCAACAAAAATATTTTGCTCTGTATTTTACAGGTTGCATGTCATTATACTATAGTCAAAATATGGGCTTCAAATATTCCTCCTATAAAGAGATACTGCAAGTTTAATTACGCTCTCTATAAGCATAAAAGCGACTCTGGAGTAGACTACTCGACGCACCCGTACGCACTCGCCAAGATAAGGGCTTGTGCGGAACCTAACTCGGAGATTGGTTCCGCGCGCGCACCTTTATGTTATCCTTTATTTCCTTCATACTCCTATACTGTTGACCTATAGAATGCCAGATAAAGTTCTTTGAGGTTAATTTTTCTACTTTCTAGCGGTACACAAATTATTTTTTCAGGTGATTGGTACACTTTAAGTCAACAGAATTCATTCTGGTACAATGAAATATCCAGTCTGCATTTCATTTTGATATGTGTGGTTATAAAAGTCTTGAAAGCTGGTAAAAAATGGTAGTGAGGAACTGACCTCATACATCCCTTTTCCAGAGTGGAAAATGCAAAATTCTTTTAAAAATGAAAATTATGTATTCTTGGCAATATCCATTCATAAGTGATACAAATATATGGTATTCGGGACTCTAAATTTTGTCCTTGAACCTATCTAGGCTGTATTTTTTTCAACTGCTATGGGTTACCCAAATCTTTGAGGTATGGATTCTATGTCGCTTGCATTGTCTATTACTGTATGAATGATCTAAATTTATATCAGTGAAGATGTTAGAAAAATGACTGTTCTCAGACGATATTTTGCATCAATTAACTTTGTAGGATCACAGGACGTCCAGTGGAGACTAAAGCAACTAGAAGTCTGGGGTATTTTGCAAAATTGTATTACAGTCAAACATTTCATATTAGCTACCTTTAAAGAAGGATCACATGTTTATAGAGGTATGATTTGGCAATCATCAGCAAAGAACTGTACATCAATATGTAGGGACTGCCTTGGATGAAAGTTTATGAAAAGGCTCTCACGTTACTCGGAAGTTCCGAGTACAGTATTTGCAAGCCCCCAAAGTCTATTGGTAATTGTTTTTGTCTGTTTTGTTGTGTCTTTTTTTTTAAGAAACACACTCACACACATATTGATATGCCAGACACAATTGTAGATAAAATGCCTTGCTGAAGGGCATAAGTGCCATACTGGGGATCAAACCCACGATCCTCGTATTTCCAGTCAAGTGTTTTTAACCACTTGGCTGTGACACCTCTACTGTTTTGTTTTTGTTTTGTTTTTGTTTGTTTGTTTGTTTTCTTGTTACACATGTACTTACAATCCAAATCACAGAGAGGGAATGAATAAGTGGAAAGTTGAATAATACATCAGATGATTTGCCACCATCTGTTACATCTTCGTTTTAAAAATCCCTGACAAATCTCCTGTGGATAATTCGGTGGGAGTTTCCGAGATGTCTCTATCTAACAATAATAAGATTCCATTGTTTCCCCTCACTGTTGTGACATCTGCAATTAATGCAAAGTACAGTGAAGGATCAGTCATGACTCAATGCTACTGACAGTATAGTATTGAGGATTTATGATCGTGTGTAGGTTAATCCTGTGTTCCTCGAAACTTACTTGGTTCAGGAACGGGATTCAAGGAGGGAAACGTAACTTTAAACCTGTTTCTGCTATGAACTGAGGGTAATTTAGAGTGATATGGGGAAGAAAAAGTAGTGGATTTCAGTGATAAGCTTGATTGTAAGAAGATCCAATGTTGAGATCAGTTTCCTTTTCAAAGAAATGATACTGGACTTACAACATTACCCTTTTTGGATGATTAATTCATACAATTAGTTCTGCCAGGCAAGTTCTTAACATTTCATTTCGCATTTACTTGCCTGAACTGGACAATCTTTTAAACAGTAATGAGCATTAATTTATAGTGGCTGGATTAGACGTAGTATTGCCAAATATTCTTGTCAAAGAATAATCCATGCTTCTGAAAAATTGAATTATATCACAGCATCCACAGGATTGATTTGGCATGTCTTGTTGAGTTTTAGCAAAGATCCAGTTTTGAGTGAGATTTCAAATTTAGATTGTGTATGGACCTACCTACCCTACACTTGGCATGTGTGTTATACTGGTATTTTATTTCTCATTAAAACAAATTATTGAGCACCATGTTTTTTTTCTCTTCGCTAGAATACAAGGAAGAAATATTATCAGTCTGATAATTAAACCCCAATAAGCCAGTTTGTAATTAGTACAAGGTACAAATGACCCCAATTTGGACGTGCATGCGTATTACTTTTGGTGGACGCGCTACATGTTTAACAAGTAAAATCATACTGGTGTACACATCATGGTGGTGCGTACAAAATGACAGCGTATAAAGGTCAATTGTTCTTGTTACAAATGACCTCCATACGCGCAAATTGTAATTGGGAACTGCCTTATTTAAGTTCATGGACCAGTGTTGGCAAGCAGTGAAATTAATTTGACAAATCTCTCTAATATTTATAATTAGATGAATAAAAAAAGCCACCATTCCCCCCCTCAATTTCATCAAAATTCAATTTTAGTGGTAAATTTTACATCATGTTACATACATGTCTGACATTTCATTGCATACAATCAAATAATAGTGACTGAAGGGGGGGGGGGGGGTGCCCAATCCCCAAATATGTGTAATATGAGAAGGTACAAATAATTGGTTAAAAACCTATGTGTAATTCCTAGATGGTCGGAATGCCCCAAATGGAACTTAATGTTCTACATGTAATTCTGTTGCCCTCCCTCTAAGGATTTTGTTTTTGTTTGAGAAATTTAAGGCCAAAAATGGTTTATATCATGTTACAGTGAGACTGTCGAATAGCATTATAACTATACTGATGAAGGGAATATAATAAAGAAGTTTGATACTTTCATTTGTAAGAATATTTGTACAAACATTTGTGAAGAGAATATGAATAAAATTTGGAGAAATGTTGCCTTTTGCAAATTCGGTGTCAAAGTGCACTTTCTTGGCTGTGTGAAGCAGATAATGATGACAAGTTTTCATAGATATCATATAGATGACAAGTTTGATGATGATGATGATGATGATGACAACTTTTCGTTTTGAATTGCTGACAAATATTGTGTTGATTACAAAGATGAAAATAAAGTTAAATAATTAGTTGAGATGTTGATGTGAATGATGAGAAATTTTATGTTAAATCAAAAGAAGGGCATTAATTGTAGTGGTTTCAGGGACTGTCTGAATCTTTTAGAGCTTCATATATTATTAGCATCACTTTGATAATTTTTTTTTTTGGGGGGGGGGGGGGAGGAGGGGGCACAGAATGGTTACAGAACTTTGTGTGATTATGATATTGATACAGGGCTAAGTGTAACGTCTTTCAAAAACCAAATTTGCCATCCTATGAAATTCATCCTCATCGTTTGGTCTCGAGCTTGAGCTATAAAGCTATCCCAGGGCAGTATGTAAACACCGGCCGCACAAATAGACCCTATATAGCGCATAGCCTAGACCATAGAGATGCACTATATCGCATCGATCATCATATTTGTTCACAACAGTGTCGTCTGCACACCAACGTGGTCGTGGAATAGATCCAGAATCTACATCTTGTCAACTTTCTTAGTTTGATCTAATTTCAACAAGGAAACGTAACTTCAGCTAAAAATGCCTGGCGAACAAACTTCTAAATTCCCCAGTGTAAGTATTCAATCTGAATTATCGTATTTTATCAGGTTTTAGTGTCAAATGATGAGCGCTATCATGCATCTTGGCTCTTGCTCTATCGACTCGGCCAGCGCCACTAACCGAGCTTTGGCCGCGCCTGTACTGGGGGCGTGGATAACGCAGGGCGGGGTAACGTAAATCTTTGGAGCCGTAGCTGCACTGTTGGGCTCTCATCCAATGTATGATGGGGGGAGTAAAGCTACGCACTTTTTTTCAAGCGGCTAAAAAGTCATTTTGTTCAGTGGTTGATGCAAATTTTCATTTATATATGTTGATTCTACATGTTATGAAGTTAAATCACTGAAAAGTTTACGACGGACGAATGTCAATAACATACATTTTTGAGTCGATGTTGATGTGGTGTCAAATTTTTTTCGACAAAATGAAACTTGAAAGTGTCCTAACTGTTAAAACTACGCTCACGTAATAAATGAATGCAAATCTTGATTTTGGTGCTGAATGATGTGAATGTTACCCCGATTTCCAAATAGTGATAATATCACCAAAATTAAAGGAAAATTACTCATTCTTTTTGGCAATTGTAAATGATACTTTCATTGCTCAGTTACACCAAAAGTTTGGCGTTCGAACGCGTCGCATTGCGCGAGTTTGCAGGGTGCGTAGCTTTAGGACCTGCGTAGCTTTAAGACCCCTTGCCATACTAGGTTATGATTATATGACTGTTGGGCATGTTCCGCTAGCTGACTGTCGTGTGTATTGTGTGCTGCATGACTGTGGATTGTGATTTTTTTTTGTCTGATGGCTGGTATACTCAGTTACAATGTACATGTACATGTATCTGTCATTGTCAGTTGCATTCAACGTTAAGTTTGGTCTAACTTTAATCTGTTAAGAATCTAACAAGTTAGTCTTAGAGGAATGACTCAATAAACTAATAAACCACTATCAGTAACAGTATGGTAGCCAGATTTCTAACGGGTAACTTTGGGGCCTGGGCAAAGGTGTGCCAAAGCAAAG
This sequence comes from Heliocidaris tuberculata, assembly GCA_025618425.1. Taxonomy (NCBI): domain Eukaryota; kingdom Metazoa; phylum Echinodermata; class Echinoidea; order Camarodonta; family Echinometridae; genus Heliocidaris; species Heliocidaris tuberculata. Next base: position 20,326,039 of record CM046847.1, read on the forward strand.
GCCATAAGGCTTTTTAAAGTAGACTCTATAAGCACAATTTTGGTGTAAATATTCAAATTGAATGAAAAGCGTTGTAAAAACTAAATTGACAACAACAAACGATATGGCTGCCAGCTCAGTCAGGGGCAGGCATGCAGGCAAGGCATAATTTGAGAGTCAATAAGCAGTAGTCTACTTGTAGATTGACCACTTACATGTATGAGGGGAGCCCTATGTCTGTGCACCTAAACTAAAGGCTAAGATTTTACTTGAAATTGAAGAAACAGAGACGCCAAGGTCAAAGACTAGCAATACGTGAGATTTTCCACGCATCAGCTCTAGGCAGGGAAAGAACCTTGCGCTCGTGAATTAAAGGCTTGTGAATAGAATTGCTATTTAGAACATTTTTCAATGTTTTGACTCGTTTTCTGTATGAATATCTATCACTATAATAAAGACAAAAAGTTTGTGTTCATTGCACATTTTGTCGTCAGAATCACTCAACACTCAAGCCATATATGGTTTTTCTGGTAGTAATGTCATGATTTAAAGGCATTGATTAACTTTGCCCAGGATTGAAAAAAAAAAAATCTCGTTCCAGCTAATGCTGTAATCATAATTGCAAACCTTTAGCTCAGACAGGAATCGCCTGAGTTTTATAAGCTGATCGGTCGTTTATATATCAAGATATTTACGATTGAACATTGATGTCGGGATAGAGTACCACCGAACCCTAAAGAACTCTTACGGTTTGCATACCTCGCTCTATCACAGAATACCGTACGGGCTGGAAACCCGCTCTGAAATCGCCAAGCGCTGGTGCTTGGTTTTTGTGAATGCAGCGCAGCGAAGAAGCCGAGCGACTTGCGCTAGCGATTGATCGCGATTTTCTCGTTTTTAGGATAGTAAACGGGTTCCATTTTCTCTCATACTTTCACATATCCTTAATCATATACATGTATGTAGTTAGAGGACTGCACACAATTCACTGGCATTTGAGCTGATTTTACAATTTTTCACAAAGTTAATCAATCACTTTAAGGTCGAAGAAGATGTCATTCTGTATATTTGGACTTAAAACAGGAGAGGGCATGCTACATGCTACCTGTACATGTAGGTGTCATGTGACTATGTTTGTATGCCCCAGTGGGTGATTTCAAGTTCGGTGTTGGTGTTGGTGTTGGTGTTGAGGTCGTGAATTGGGCTGCTGATTCTAGTCCCAACACCGACTTCGGGTTTATAAAAATAATACCAATCACATTATTGATAGCTCAACACCTAGTGAAGTCAGTCCCAGCACCAGCTGCATTTCAGCTGGTGCTGTGGCTGGTGCTAGTTATGCCCCAACACCAACACCAGCTTTCAACACCGAACTTGAATTCACCCAGTGTATTAGGCCTAGATGATCAAGGGTTAGGGTTGGGGTTGGTGTTTGGACACTCTCCAGTTTACATCAGAATCTACAGAATGACCAGGTTGAAAGTTGAGTTATATCTATTTTAGATCAAGGAAATCAAGCAAATTATTTTTTTTTTCAGTAGACAGTAGACTGTTGATTACCAGTATATATATATATTTATATATATATATTTATATATATACATATATATATTTATATATATATATATATTTTTTTATTATTTTTTTTTTTTTATTCTTGCTTAGTAGCCCTTGCAGCCTTTCAGAAATGGAGGATGATTTAGCTCTGGAAAGCCTAAAATAGCTCTTGAAAACTATGAAAGGGCCCTGAAAAACACTACAACAAAGGAATAGTAAATTAAGCCTGGGAAATCTTTTGTTTTGTTTTGTTTTTGAAAATCCAAACACGAGCTCCTGAAGAACAGAGTGATATTTTGCACAAGGCAGTCACTCAATATCTTGGAACACAGAGTTATTGGTTAAATTTTAAAGCTCAAAATGATCTAGTTAGAGCCTGGGTAATCTTAGAAAATTGTTTGCACTATTACCTCAAAATTTTACAGATAATTGGGAATTGGGCCGATGCATATGTGGTTCCCATGTGTTTCACTACACACTTATCAGTATACAGTGAGGTTACATACATGTATCTAATAAAAATGCTGACCATCCAGTGACCCATGTTGTATTTGCACTAGTTCTTATTCTGATCAGCCCATTTCCATCCTACCCCATGCCCTTGCCCTTTTCAGTATCAACTATTAAGGTGTACACTGTACAGTGTACATCAACCCCGTGTGTTGTTTATAATTTTGATGTTGAGAAAGTGTGATTAAAAAGTATACCAAAGTGTGTGGCATTAACCCTAAGCAGTTCAGAGTTTTCTTATGGTATAAATCAATCAGTTTTGCCCTCCTCAAATTGGCAACAATTATTCATATTTTCTACTCCTACATAGTTTTAAAATGGTTTATTAAGTGAACCAGTGTGAATGAAATATTTGCAAAATTTAAAAATTTAGCAGAAAAATTGCCAATGTGTGCACGAAAATAGTGATTATATATTTTACACTGCATTGCCAATTTAGAGACCTCAATGATTAGTTACAATTAAATTGCTCTTGTTGGTGAACGGCACAATCTACTGCATTGGAAATAGTGTGATTTATGCTCTTTCTGCGTATAATGTGTAATTCCTAGCATTCTGGATCAAAAGATCATGCAAAAACATCACTAAAAGGAGACACTGTGCTACTATGGGTTTTAAAGTCCTTGCCAAGGGACTGTATGTTGTTAAAAGGCCCCTGCAACCTAAACGCAAGCCAAATGCAAGTTTATTGCTGTTGATTTGCATGGATGCATACAACTAGTATTCTGTTACATATCTAGATATATGTTTCATAGATTTTTAAATGTTTTTAAAAATATTTTTCCCAACCTCCTAAGCTCCAAGCTAAAAAAAGCTCCAGATCTCATTCCTGCAATGACATCATCTGTCAATCATCAGTCAACTACACTAATATTCTACAATAGACAGTAGAATGTAACTTCCCCCAGCTCAGCACATGCTCACAATAGAATTGCATGCTTTCAAACAATACCTCCTCATTACCATTCTTTTCCTGGTGATGCTACAGCATGTCTGACAAACTGTAGCAGCTCCAATGTGGGCATTGTATGGTCTATTAGAACAGATGTTCATCTCTGGCAAAGCTACATGTACATACCACTGTCTCTCCTTAGCTCACTAATGATTGACAGATGATGTCATGGCAGGGATGAGGTCTCGGGCTTCTTTTTTTTTAGGGTGAAGCTTAGCATGTCTGAGAAAACGATTTTTAAAAATATTTTACAAATTTATGAAACATATTTACATGTTTAAATAACAAAATATAAGTTGCATGCATCCCTGCACATCAACAGGAATAAACTTGCAATTGGGTTGCAGGGGACCTTTAACAGAGGATTGACAAATACTATACCAAAACATGCATAAAACTTTTTTTTTTTTTTTTAGGGCATACATGTAGCCTCCCAGATGCAAGAACATTGCCAACTATACCAGTTGTTAAGTGTACATTTGTAGATTGCTACTGTGATGGCCCAACCTACTGATCTCATAATAGCTGTACAAACTTAAATGCTGATCATTTTCACCAGCTTTGAACTCGTGAAACCTTTCTCTGAAAGGCTTCTAATAAAACTGGCTATCATTCACAGAGCCTTGCCGGAATACTGATGATGTGGTAGTATATAAGGTTTTGACTGTTGCTTTGTGCTAATACATGTGCATTCACAACTTATCTTTTTTCTACTGCAGATTTTTGAGACATGGTTGATGATTAACTTTTCTATGAAATCTTATATAATCAAATTGATTTTAGCATGGTGCGAGGATGTGCTTGCCTTTTGTAAGTCTTCAAGCTGTATGATCTTATATAATGGTGTGAGAAGTTAGAACTGGGTCAATTAAATGAATGAGAAGGGTGTCATGATATTTCAACCAGAATATGAAGCTATCATGATAGTTCAAGAAGTTAGAAGGGCAAGCAATTTCGGTCTTGGTAATCTTAGAACGTAGCCTTGAGTCAGCTTCCAATTGATAGATTATGAAATATAATGATAAGCAGTCCATTCCAGTCTTTAGGAAGTATTTTTTGAAGTCAGTATTTGGATATGAAGCATCAGAAGTGATCATGGAAGTGATTGAAATTACTTCAGTGGTTGTAAACTTGACTTGTATGGTGGTGGATCCAGTGTCCGAACACTTTTCAGAAAATTAATGATAGCAAATAAAATATCAAACGAATATCTGTCAAACTTACATAATGAATGCTCAAAGTCCTACAGAAAATGAAGTTGATGGAATTTTAAAAGGACAACGTAGATTTAATACGATATTCCCTTCCGAGTGAACCCCTTCCCAACGACCCGGCGTTTTGGTCCCTTGAAAAAGGTACTGTATTTCCGAACGTGTAAAACCTATGGGAAAAAGACACAACTTTTGTTTCAATAGTGTGGTTTTCATACGCGTAATCCCACGCGTATGAAAACCCATTTTAGGCGCTTGACTGTACACGTTCGGTAATACAATCTGTTCGGCAATACAATCCTTGACTTGTACACACATTAGTGTAGCTGGGTCAGCCTTGTATTGACTCAAGAATGTTTCAGAAGGTTTAAAGGTGAAGTTGAGTTCTGGTCATGAGATTGAATTGTCAAAGAAATGTCTCAAAGCAATAGACCGCTTCTGTAATGTATACAAATTCGTGCACATATTTCTCTGAGCACCTAGTGATGAGCTATTCCATTAACCTGCTTTTTATAAATGAGCCTCAGTGCTTGGAATCCAGTTTGCATACATTATCTGTTGCTATGTCTGGCAAGCTTTCAGGTTGTCAAGAACAACCTTTGTTTGAAAGGTACATGTATGTATAAAATTTGCATACAATACCGAAGCGGTCTATTGGGAAAGGTTGATTATATACCACATACATGTAATAATTGGTGTATGGTGAAAAGGTTTTGAAATCACCAAAATGATAAGAAATTGACTCAATCCTGCTAAGAGTCACATGCAATGCACACAGAAATGTGTACATGGGACTTCACACAAATATTCAGCCCGAACATTTTAACTGTATCTTGTCATATAGTGAATGTGAGGGCATTTGAAGAAAAATCCTTTTCAGGGGACATTTCTACTATTTATGATAATCTCTCAAACTAACATAAAAAGAATGAGAAAACTCACAAATTATTTTTCACCTTTCCCAGAACTCAACCTTTTCTTTAAAGTAGGTTGCAGTAGATCTTCATGTTTAGAAGTTCACATGAAATTAAAGCTTCTTTGAATGAAGAATGGTCTATTTATATACATGAACATGTGTAATTTAATTAACTTAGAATGAATATTGATATGAGAAAGATGAACCCTTTGAAAAAGACAAAAGGAGGCTGATTCTTTGAACTGTTACAACTACATTGGAGGTATGTTTAGGATTTAATAAAGAAGGATAATATGTGTTTTAATATTTCTTTATTGAAGCCCACTGCTGACTACAGTCTAATTTTGGAAGAATTGGTATTAGCATCTGATTTGAACATTCAAACATGAAAAATCAAAAATTATCAAGGTTTCATCAAGGTACTTACTTCATGTCTTTATAATGTCCTTACACAAGGGCCTAAGAATTTGCCCTTTCCCACTTGGCTGGTCAGAATTAATGAACTTATACTTAAAAGGTTAAAGGTCATAAACCATGTATCTTGGATCTCTCAACCTGTTCATATCTTATGAAGATAGGTAGTTACATCTTAGATGAACCTTTCAATGTGCTTCAGGTTTCTATATATTTTGTTAAGATAATTGTTATCATTTGGCATAAAATTAATGAATTTATTTACTGTGCCTTTTTTGTTCCTGTAAAGGAGAAATTATGAATCAGACTGACAAAACAAACCCTTGCTTCACCAGATAATTTTGTGTGAAGTGGTGGGCCAAATCAAAATGTTCATGCATTTCAACATTATTAATTTTATTTTATATTATACATGTAGATCTCTCTGCCTGTATGTATGAATACAAAGTGTATAGAAAGTATTGAATACCCAATAAACATTTGAAAATAAAATGAATTTAGGATAGTGATTGGGCCCACTATTCTAGGCAGACTACATTGGCTAGTTGGGCTCTAAACCCAAAATTTATGGTGACAGGGCTTGGCTAAAAGTGTTGTGTTTATCGTTTTCTAGAAATTAGAAAAGGGTACTTGATTCGCGAATAGAGTCGCGGATACGATCGCGCCCATGAATGCGGTTTCTCAGGATGCCGTGTTTATCGTCGCGACTCAAAACTGGGATAGCCCGTTGCTTTGCATCGCGCAGGATCCAGCTAAATGACCTAGGAAGTAAAGGTCAATTCCGGCGACACGTGTACTGTGCTGTTTAGTTAGCTAGTAGGCTAGTAGGCGCGCGCTTTCGTCCTAACCGGAAACGGGAGTGTGAAGTTGCGAAATGTGTTCGCGAATCAAATCGCGTTGTGTTTATCGCCGGTACTAGAGTCGCGTATCTGGCTCAAACGGTAATCAAATCCCACCTTTTTGTGGGACTCAAGTCTGGTAAGCTAATGAGGTAATCAAGTCGCGTTCGTGTTAATCGAGGGTTACGGCCGGTAACTGGTAAGCTAATCAGGGACTTGAGTCGCCAATTAGAAGGTAGAATCACCCCGATAAACACACCCTTAGTTTCAGCTGTATCATTTGGAGAGAGTCATTGCAGCCTCAGCGAAATACAGTTGACTCTTAGCAGTTCAATGCCTGAACTTTAATAGCGAAATACTGTTGACAGTGCCTGACCTTAGCAAAATACTGTTGACTCTTAGCAGTTCAATATCTGACTTTTGCTGCATGTGCACCTTTTTTGAAGTAGTATTAAATTTAATAAGTTTATTTTAAAGACATGCAGGAATCATATAATGAGCATATAAATGTCAATGTTCATTGTAAGGTCCCATGAACTGTTCTTCAACTGCGCTGTTCCTCAAGGATCTTTTGTTTACACACAGAGCTTAGTGTTATCTTTCTGATTATTTCCTTCTGTTGGTATGAGAGAGATCGTACGATTGTATATTTTTACCTGCATAAGATATATATTTTTAGCTCAGTCCCACCGATGCCATTAACCCTGAGGAACGTGAATGACACCCATTTAAAGACTTTTGTCATTTCTTTTACAACTGTCAGGACATCGCTAGGTTTTTTTTTTGTGAGGGGTTGTCCAACCAAATTTGCAAAATTTGCAAAAATTTTGTAGGCCAATTTTTATGATGATTTCAACAAGCAAGGAAAAAGCTCTATTTTCAAGGGTAAAAAAGGGTTTAAATAATTCAGAACTGAAACAAGAATTGACATGATCATTGGCGGATTTACCAGCAAAAAAGTTTGATTAGGGGTGGGAGGGGTCATGCCCTTTTCTAGGAGTGCCTAGGCACCTGTATATACAAGTATATGTATACATGTATACATATATATGTACATGTAAGTCAGGGTGATAATATAGTGATTATATGTACCTAAACATACATTCTTGAAATGTATTTCTGTACCCACAATATTAAGTGATTAGAGAAGTTTTAGCCGTAATTTGAACTGGGGCATCTCTCATATGGGTGGCATCTCTCATATGGGTGGCATCACTATAGTATCACACCCTTAAGGGGTGTGCAATATACAGTAATCATGTTCTTTTTAAATTCTTGCAGATTCTTTTGATTTTCGTTTTTCCTTTTTGAACCTTCATAGATAGTTCTTTTGGAATATTTGTAGTCACAGTTTTGATAATAGTTTTGATACTGCTAGATGGACTAGTAATAAGTATTTTCCTTTCAGAACTTAATATACTAATCAAAATTATCAAATATACCTTGCACTGAGAGGCTCCAGTTAAAGTTATGGATTCTCCAAGGTGACTCTCATAGCACTGAAGAAAATAGTAACTATGCCAGGAACCAAAGAATCCATAATTTCAATTGGTGCCTCGAAAAGAGTGCATGGTATATTTGATTTATATCCTAGAAGAGTAAGCCTAGATAAATAAAAAATTTAAAAATAAATGTAGAATCAGAGTAGACCTACATACTCTACATGTTCATGCACATTGAGAGGCTTGTCACGGACAAACATTAATGTGATCCATTGTCGAGATATCAATAGCCTCAAAATATCAAGAATAACAAAAAAGTGACATGAAAATATCAGTATAGCGAGAAATATACAGAGGCCTGATGTCACGCAATATCCATTATTTATTCATGGTGAAAGTATTTTATGTCACATTGAGACATTCCTGGCCAATCCTTGCACAAGAATTTTATGATATAGGATATAAATAAATAAATTAAAAAAAAAAAAAAAAATATATATATATATATATATATATACATGTATATATATATATATATATATATATAAAATTAATTAATTTTTAAAAAAATATATAAATATATAATTTTTTTTTTTTTTTTTTATTTATGACAAGCCTCTCAATGTACATGTACATGTTGAGTATGTAGGTCTACTCTGATTCTACATTTATTTTTTTATTTTTTATTTATCTAGGCTTACTCTTCTAGGATATAAATCAAATATACCATGCACTCTTTTCGAGGCACCAATTGAAATTATGGATTCTTCGGTGCCTGGCATAGTTACTATTTTCTTCAGTGCTATGAGAGTCACCTTGGAGAATCCATAATTTCAACTGGAGCCTCTCAGTGCAAGGTATATTTGATAATTTGATTAGTATATTAAGTTCTGAAAGGAAAATACTTATTACTAGTCCATCTAGCAGTATCAAAACTGTCATCCACTGTGACTACAAATATTCCAAAAGAACTATCTATGAAGGTTCAAAAAGGAAAAACAATAATCAAAAGATTTTGCAAGTATTTAAAAAGAACATGATTACTTCATGTATATTGCACACCCCTTAAGGGTGTGATAAGTATAGTGATATATACATATATATATATATATATATACATATATATATATATATATATATATATATATATATATACATATATATACATATATATATACATGTATATATACATGTATATATATATATATATATATATATATATATATATATATATATGTATATATATATATATATATACATGTATATATATATATATATATATACATGTATATATATGTACACTTGCACAACCCAGTTAGATCGGGGTAACCTCGCTAGTCGTAAGGACCGCTTCCCATAACGCGTGACTGAATGAATAGCTGTTTTGTACGAATAGCAGTCCTTCTGAATAGCGAGCAAACCATAGACAAATTTCCTCGCTATTTATAAGGACATCCATTCATAAGGACCACTATTCATAACTACTCATAAGGACCGCTATTCATATCTTCATATCGCATGTTAAATGAATAGCGGTTTGCTATGAATAGCGGTTCTTATGTATAGCGAGCAGACCCGGTTAGATCAATGATTCTGTCTGCAATATTGACATTTCATGGTGACAAATTGACAAATCAAGTCTTTCAATGGTCAAAGTCTTCATATTTGCCACTATATGCACATGTAAATGGCTTGAACCACTTTGTTTAGCTCCAATACTCTAAAATTATCTTATTAAAGTGAATGATATTAAAGTAGGTGAGAAAAGGATGAATGCTTGGTACAAGTACTATAGAGGTTGGACTTTGTATAACATAAGTTATCGATCAAATTGTCTGAAAATAGACATTGATGTAGAATTTGTGAGGTACCCCCAAAACAAGGTGAATAAAGATGCTAGCATGAAAAGGGTCAGATGTTAGGAAAGGTTTTTGACTTTATATAATTTTCCCCAGGAATAATGCAAAACTTGTTATTTCTTTGATAAATGTAACAAAATACAAAGGATCTGTATTATTACTCTGAAGAGAACTTGAAGACTACTAGTCTTCAAGTTTTCAAATTTGTGTATGTACATATTACAGACAGGATATGTTTTTGTTGTTTCTTGTTTATTAGTTATGTACTGTATATACAAAATATAGAATAATTTATGGTAAAATCACAGGTTTAAATCACTTCACTGAAAATGGACAACACTGCTAGTTGATAGAGAAGTGTTGTTTGGGCAAGTGTAGAATTTAATGTCTGTGGTTTTTTCGCTTTTGATATAGTCTTTCAGTTGACATTACATGTATGCTTTACATTCTCATCTACCTCTCATTAAAAATTCTTTGCAATTCCAACTTTATTTTGAATTTTTTGTCATGACAAGGTATATTTTCTGTGTATAATAGAACTCTGCACTCTGTAGCGAGCTTACATGTATATGCTACAGTGCTCCCTAATGACATAAGTTTATAAACATACACGTACAGTGCGTAGTAGTATGTTTTACATCTGATAACACATTACTTGACATGAATGAAAGAAATATTTTTGATATTAAACAACAAAGATGAAAATTTATCTGAATTCTGAAATAAGAAATATACATGTAGATAGACCTATTCCGTAATAGTTGAGAAGAGCTGATTTAAGTGGATGCAATGAATTGCAGTCATTTACACATTGATTGATGATATCCTTGCTCTGTTTACGTTGTAGTCCTGCCTGTTGAAAGAAGTGGACATTGTCCTGTATGCAAATCAAGATATAATTTAATGAATTAAGAATGGACTGTTCAGGTACATGTAAGTGTGTACACAGGGCCAGTCACCCTTGGTTAGAGTGTAGGCAACATGGGTCATGCATCCAGTGAGGACTGTGTCTGCTATATGATCTATTGTGATATCTAAGGAAAGATGCACAGTGCAAAGCATTGTTAGATTCTAATTTTTGTCAATCTAATAGAGATCAAGGAAACTCACAAAGTAGCAAAAGCAGCTGAACATTAAGTATGTACAAGTGCCATGATCTGTATGGCAAGACATTCCCCCCCCCCACCCCCCCCCCCCCAAAAAAAAAGGAAAAAGAAAAAAAAAATGTATTTTTGTAAGATCCCTTCTTGGTTAAAAGCAAAATTTAGATTTCCCAGAAGACTAAGATTCCCCAGGTCAAGGCAATTTTTATCTGTTTTCCTCCAAAGGTTTCCCTCTTCACTCATACATATTTTTGAGAATTCTAGGGCTCATTGTGATTTTATTCGGCACAAAGTATATTGAAAAAGATTATGGTGTCTAGGCAGAAAATGATGTTTGGTCGAACCTGTCTTAGAGGTCACTTGCTCCTATATATAGAGGCCACCTGTCAATCGTGGCCACCTACATGTACATGTACATGTACATGTATATAATCTTCCTCTAGGAAGAAGTGTGTGGTGATCTGTCAAGAATGGCTACCAAGCTGTCTACAGTGGCCACTTGTTTCTGTTTCCCTTGGGTGGAGAGGCTTGAAAATGAGATGAAAAAAATTCATGGAAAAAAATCTTTTTGATGTCTTGCAAGAATATGACCTCTGGAAACAACTTTTCCTTTATCCTTGTTTTCTAGGAGGTGGTTGCCCTCATCAAGGGCTATGGACTGACACAAGACCTTCACTATATCATGAAGAGATATGACGATAAGATAAAAAAATTGATCAGACTAGTCTTTATGATGTCTAGCAAGGATATTATGTATTTACATCTGAAAACATTTCCCCCCCCCCCTTATCTGTACCATGGAGGGGGTGGTAGCCCTCATCAAAGGCTTTGAACTGACCTGAAAACTTCAGTATGACATCATGGAGAGACGCTGGAAGATATAAGCAAATTCATCAAACAAATCTTTATTATTCAAGAGATAAAATATCATTGTCATTGTCATTGTCATTGGGAGATGAACAAATTTAACAAACAAATCTTAATTATGTCTACATGTAGCTGTGTATAATAATAACTACTTTCCCCTTATCTTTGTTTTCTAGAAGGTGGCCATCAAGGGCTTTGAACTTACCCAGACCTTCAATATGACATTATGGGGAGACTTGATGATTAGATATGCACATGTAGTAGAAAAGTTTATTTTTTTGTTTATGTTTATCAAGCTGTCATCACATGTGAATCTGTTTTAATGTTATGTAGAACTTGATAATTGATGGTACAGTATATGTATATCTTTTCACACATTTTTTCACACATGTATATGAATATGACTGTACTTCTTCCATGCCCTCATGAGGAGCGATTCAAGAAATAAAATGTCATTGTCAATGTCATTTTGAGATGAACAAATCAAACGAAGAAATCTTCATTGTGTGTGTGTAAAGCCATGTATGAAAACTACTCTCCCCTTATCTTCGATTTCTAGGAGGTGGTTGCCCTCATCAAAGGCTTTGAACTTACCCGAGACCTTCAGTATGATATCATGAAAAGACTTGATGATGAGATGAACAAAGGTCTGAAGGCTGCTCTCAATCCCACAGCCAAGATCAAGATGTTACCAACATATGTCACATCGCTACCTGATGGAACAGGTACGTTTGCCCTTCTAAAAAGTAGAAAGTAAAACCAGAAATTTTGCATTAATTAGATAAAATTTTATGATTGGTGCAGATTTGTGAAAGTTTGATGCCTCAAGGTAATTATAATGCTAAACTTTTGGAATTTGTAGAAGATTCTTGTCCTGGACGCGTATTTTTTTTTCTGTCAGGATTTGCGCCACTGACAAGAGAGGGCAGTATTTGAGCGTCAAGAGGCTCCGTTTTGGAGACTTTGAGAGAGACCACAACTTTACGACTTGTATTTTCGCAAAGTTTCACCTTACTTTATTTCAGCAAAAGAAAATTTTGTCAGTGATAATTTCCTAAATTTTAACCCCTTACCCTGCCGAGACTAGAACTTGTGATTCCTTCATGGCAAGCACAACGTGGATCCAAATGCGCCACACAAGGAACTACGAGATTGGTTCGCTCATTTTATAATATCCCTACAATTTTTTTTTCATGAATATTCATGCCGACTAGTCTTGACGGAATAAACCGTATTGTCACCGCTCTTGATGCTCAAATACTGCCCTCTCTCGTCGTGTAGTGCAAGTCCTGACAAAAAAATATAGCGTCCTGGACATGTCCATTCATACCTGTAAATTTTCATGAATAATGGCAAGCGATATGTAAAACCAGAAACACTGGCAACTTAAAACAAAAGTTTTATGTTGCAAATGTTTCTGCTTTTACCATATTTGCTACAAATTGTATGTGTGTAGACTTGAGGTTTACCACATATAAATCTAGTCCCACTGCCCATTCCCTGCCGGAAAGAACAGTGTCCCACAGTGTGTTCACAGTGTGCTCAAAGTGTGTTCACATAGTCAATTCTGTGAAGATGTGATTCACAATGTTAAAATGCTCAAATTTAACAGTGTGAAGATGATTTCACACTGTGGACACCACAGTGTGGTTTACCTCAGAGTTTTCACATAGTGATGTTTGATTTCACAGTGTGAATTACTCGCTCAGAATGTGAAGATGTGATTCACAATGTTAAAATGCTCAAATTTAACAGTGTCTAGATGATTTCCCACTGGGATACTGTGTTCCTTCCGGCAGGGTTGGTCCTTGGTTCCATTGGATTCCATTGAATCCTTACCCTCATTGGACATTGGACACACTAGGCAATGGGACCAGTGGCGCAAATCCATTTTGAAATTGGGGGGGGGGGGGGGGGGGGGGGGGACATTGCCTCCAAATTCTTGACAGCAAAAAAAAGAAAAAAGGTTATTCAAAAAAGTGGGGGGGGGGGGAGACATTCGCCTCCAAAATTCTTGACAAGCAAAAAAAAAAAAAGGTTATTCAAAAAAGTGGGGGGGGGGGGCATTTTCCTCCAAAATTCTTGACAAGCAAAAAAAAAAAAAGGTTATTCAAAAAGGTGGGGGGGGGGACACCCCCCCCCCCCCCCCCCCCCCCCCGGATTTGCGCCCATGAATGGGACTAAGTAGTATAAAAGTTATTGATCTTCCACTTGTCCTAAGTATTTTAATTCATGTTGTATAAAATTTTGAAGGTAAAAATATAATTAAATGGTGTATTGGCATTGATAACCATAATTGACTGGTTGCTACTACAGATGATAACAACTTAACATTCCATTGGTATATAATGAAATCCCTATTTGTAACCCTAGGAGATTAGACAGTGTGGGACATAGAACTATTATAGAGGTGTCCCAGAACTGTAAGTCTCTTCTTCATAGCAAAGTGGACATCTGTTTTGGTTCATCAGGAAGACTTTTTATGACTTTAACTTTTTTTCTGGGACACACTGTAAAGTGTGTCAAAAAGGGGAGTCACTATATTTTTGTTTTCATTGAACCATCTTCAGTTATTCTATCCCCTTTCAGTACATAAAGTTCATATACATGTAAGTTGCATCTCTATCGTGTGACATTTATTCAACTCTTTCGAGAACAATTGACCACATTTTGTGGTTTGGCCCAATAACTTTCGATTCATAGTTCTACTTACTAAAAATATACCAGATGCATGAGTAGAAAAAGAAAAAAATTTCTGCACACACTGTGTCCATTTTTGTTGCGTGACCATATTGCGTTTGATGCCAGGAATTTTAAAAACAAGAATAAGCTTTAAAATCCTTAAATTGGCAACTCATTGAGAGGTTCAAAATCATTGTTTTTATCAAAATTGGCAACTTTTTCAACTTTTCGACAAAATCACTAACCTTGTATATTGTTTTCAAAGACATTACACCTTATTAGAACCATGTAGCATTAAAAAAAAATATTATTGTTGCCAATTTGAAGAACAAAATGTGATCATTTTAGCCCTTAAATAATTCCTGTCCTTAAAGGGTTAAAACAAAATGCGCTGTTTCCTTTAGTATCATACATATCCTCATCTATCCTTCACTACAGTGTATGTGCTTGGCCCGGGCCTGTTGCATAACACTTAGCATTTATGGTAACTCTGCTATCAGTGGTAACTACCATGGTAACTACCATGGTAACTACCATGGTAACATCACTCAACAGCCAATCCAAATCAAGGTTTCCATGGGAGTTACCATTGATGGCAAAGTTACTGTTAATGGTAAGTTTTATGCAATGGGGGCCCTGGTCTATCCCACTTTGTGAGCAAATACGAGTATACTGCCTATTATAAAAGATTAGTAGGCAAATATGAAAGGTTTAAGGTCAATTGACATTCACCGTTCATCCAGATAGAAATGTCAAGTTGTCAAACATATAAAAGGGTCAAACTGGATGAAGCTCAAAACTGATTTTAAAAGTGCATTTTCATGAAAATAGGCAAATTCTGCTGAAGTACATTTGAGGTAACAAATTATATATTTGTAAACAAAAGTCAGACAATTTTTCCATTATATAAATTTGAAATTGTTTCATGCCCAAAATATGAAACTGAATCAGATATCAGGATTTTGTTTTTTTGAAATCCAGTGTAGGCTCTCAGTGGAATACTAAAAGAAAATTTTTTTACTCATGATTGGCAAATTCTTCAAACTTTTTTCTGCCTTTGATTTCATGTAAAAAAACAGCTTTGGACAATTTTCTGTCAAGTCAAAAAAGATCGAAAAGGTCTAGATAACTCAAAGAAAATTATTCAATCTTCAGTTGCAACCAGATATTTTGATTAAAAGGTGAAAGGAGGTATGAGATTGGGAAATTTTGTCCCATAATGTCCATTTAGGAATATTTGCCGAAGAAATTTTGGTTTCACAATTGAAATTATGATGATGAGGATGAGATTGTCTGATGTAAACATGCAAATATCTTGAACTTGCTGTCCACATTCGGGTTTGACTTTGACTGGGATATAACTCTCATTACACAGGTTGTTATAATTTTATTTGTATCAAAAAGGAGGTAAAAGAAAATTATTCAATTCTCAGTTGTAATCTGATATTCAGAGAGTGAAAGGAGGTAACTTGAGAATTTTTCATTCTGAATTGTCCATTGAGGATTGTTTGCAATAGAAATTTTACTACCATGCTTTCGCAATAAAAGCTAGATGCTAAGCTCTCGGCTGATCACACGATGGACACGTGATCAGACTCTCTCTCCGCCTATATTATAAGATGATGTCTGATGCAAGCCTGATGCAAGCCTGCAAATATCTTGGGACTCGCTCTCAATGGAGAGTAAGAGAGGGAGAGTTGTTATAGGAATCAAAGGAAATCATAGCAAACACATGCTCTTAATGTCAGCTCTTTCTGGATGAATGATGAGCAGTATTATACTTTTATTAACACTCGGAACTGTATCTAGCAGATGCTTGATGAAATAGGAGTATGAGTCACTATGTAATTGTCAAGTTTAATCCTCAAGTTTGCCCAAAAAATGTGAGGTAAAGTATGGAATTTATACGCAACACTCACAGGTCGCCAGACTTATGGAAGGCCTAAAATGATAATCTGGCAAATTCCCAAGAGGAAATTAAAAAAAAAACTGGTGAAAAAGTGTATGTGTAGATATGACCATTGAAATCCAGAAAGTTTTTTTTCCAGTGAGGGGTATTCGGTCAATAATGTATGGTGGTGGATCCAGTGTCCGAACACTTTTCAGAAAATCAACGATAGCAAATAAAATATCAAACGAATATCTGTCAAACTTACATAATGAATGCTCAAAGTCCTACAGAAAAAGAAGTTGATGGAATTTTAAAAAGACAACGTAGATTTAATATGATATTCCCTTTCGAGTGAACCCCTTCCCAACGACGTGGCGTTTTGGTCCCTTGAAAAAGGTACTGTATTTCCGAAAGTGTGAAACCTATGGGAAAAAGACACAACCTTTGTTTCAATAGTGTGGTTTTCATACGCGTAATCCCACGCGTATGAAAACCATTTTAGGCGCTTAACTGTACACGTTCGGTAATACAATCTGTTCAGAAATACAATCCTTGACTATAAGAAGTTGAAAGTAGTCTTGATTCGCATGGACATGTCCTAGTTCAGGCAGGTATTACTAATTATCAATGATTTGGTAGTGATGGTGTCTGTATAATCTTTATCAAAACATTTAGCTTTTACTTTGTAACAGCTACATGTACATTCATACAGTAGATATACATGTATAATTGTTTTTTTAATGGAAACAATATAGCAACTCCATCTAGGACTTTCCACTACCATTCAATTTTCCTGCTGATTAAATAGCCTTACCATTCATCCTAATTTGTCTTCATATTCCCCCTCCCCCCCCCCCCCCCACTTTTGTTTCTTCATGATCTAATTCTCATTGCAGAAAATGGTGACTTCTTGGCATTAGATCTTGGAGGCTCCAACTTCCGAGTGCTGTGGGTGAAGATAAAGGACGGGAAGAGCAAGACCTGCATGGATGTTTATACTATCCCCACAGAGGTGATGAGGGGACCAGGAGATCAGGTAATATATGATCACTTGCTGACATATCATCTAGGGTAGTCATGAATGTTTTTATGTCCCAAGCATATAGCCTGGCTCCTAGGCTAGAGCCCCGTTCTAACGTAAGGCAGTAAATTTGCTCCAAAACTTGCCACAGTAATTAATGGCAAGAGCCAGTATTTTGAGCGTTCAAAGATGCAGAATTTTAAATGCACTTCCCTTGAATCCTATTGCTGCAGCTTTTTTGTAATGCAGTTTTCTGCCTTTTGTGTGAATGAGGCTTAAAGGGAAGGTTGAATTCTGGGAAAGGTGCAAAATAATTTGTGAGCTTTCTCATTCCTATTGTGTCAGTTTGGAAGAACATCATAGTAGAAATGTCCCCTAAAAAGGATTGCTCTTAAAAAATGCCCGGATATTCGAAATATGACAAAAAATAGCTGAAGTGTTCGGGCCAAACGTTCATGCCACATCTGTGTGCAGTCCCATATACGCATTTCTGTGTGCGGTACATGTGCTCTTAAGCGAGTTTGGGTTGATTTCTTATTATTTTGATGATTCCAAAACCTCACAGTATACACCAATCCTTAGTTAGACATGATCAACCTTTCTCAATTGCTTCCAGACCGTTTCTTTCACCATGTAATCGCATGACCAGAACTCAACTTTTTCTTTAAGGGTGTTGTTCTCCTCATTAGAAATATATCGTCGTGCTGTTTGCAGGAGGGCCTAAGCATGTGCACTTTTGCATTAAGCAGAAGGTTTTTGGCATTAAAATACCTGTAACTTCCAAAATATGTGCTTGTTTGATACCAACAACAAAAAAAATGGGTAGTAACCATCAATTTTCACTATTTTATTAGTTGATAAAGAGAGAAATCCCTGTCATGTTTAAAAGATGGTATAACATGTTCATGTACATGTATAGAGCAATCACAACCGCAGAAGCGCGTTACCAAAAATTTGCTTTAAGGCATGAATGCGTGCTAATGGCAACAATATATTTTGTTGACCTTGGAGTATCCCGCTAAGATACTTGGATGTGAGTTGGTCTTGTGTTTATCTCTCTATCTTTGACAACAAAATAACTGGCATAGACCCTGGCTCGAAACTGATGCGGGTACGGGTCTATCAGATGGTGGTCTTAAAGATTGCTCCCCAGACGTAAGTGATATCCGATTGATACACCACTGTAAAAAGCCAGTTACACACACCCACACCCAAACTAACACCCACACACACACCCTCATACTCATTCTTCAGTCAGAGAGTAAGAGTTTTATCTAATTCCAAGGTCATATCAAGGATATTTTCATGAAATGGGGTAAACTTCCCTAGCCTGGTAACTATGCCAGCTGGAAAGAAAAATCATTGGAGCAGAGAGCATTTTTATTCCGAAGCTATTTCTTTTTAAAAAAGAATAGGATTGCATGAAAGTGAAAAACACAAGAGAATTTTTTTTTTTTTTTCATCGACTTTTCTCAATTTGGTGACATCTGAAAGGTATGATCCTTTTAATAGGGATTGGGTAGAGTATCATATATCACTTGCTGACATTGCAAGATGTATGATCCAGGGCAGTCTAGCTATCCTTTCCTCCAGTTCAGACTTGGAAAACAATACCATATAGAGATAACTCTTTAGCAATCATTTTTGTCTCTTATGAAGTTCAAATAAAATGTATATTAGCAAAGCACAGGAATTGGGATCATTTTGTTTACTTGTTTACTCAAATGATTCTTGTTAGTTTGACGGGATATAGGCATGAATATTCAAAAAGGAAATGTGTGCTTGGGCACTTTTACAGTGTTTTCCCTTAAATCTTTTCTGAGATTTTCATATCTTATGTATAAAAAGAAGAAAATAGGTTTTTGAACTTGAGTAAAAACAAATCATATATTATTTTGGAAAAATTTTAGTGGTCAAAGCGATAAAAATATACTACCAGCTCCAGGCATTACATGCATATACTACTGCAAATTGTCCAAAATATACATTACAATGATTTCAAACTCTGTTTCACCTCAGGGGTCAAATTACATGTGTACATGTATCATGTGCATGTACCTACTCTTCATCTACCTCCCCCGGCTGCATGCAAGTTGTCAAAACCATGCAGCAATTAGGTTAAAGACATCTAGCTATGATGCAGAAGGAGACGTTGCCCTCTTGCACATGGCCATAGTCCACTCCTACACCAGACAAATCTGGCTTTTTAAAACATCATCAGGACATTAACCTGTTGACTGGAACCAGACACTCCTAGGGAGATAGGTATCTCTAGAACTTTGCCCCTCCAAGTGTCTGTTGGCAGACTACCATAAATTAGCAGCTTGAATATCATAACCTCTATATAGTCAACTTGACATTTTATGAACCTGGACAAGTTCTGTCCATTGAAATTTTTTTTTTTTTTTTGATTTGTGATCCTCTGTTGTCTACAAATAATATCAGCTTTGTTACCCCCAAGGCAACTTTGAGCATTTGGCATAATTTGCAGAAATCAGTAACGTCAAATAGACAGGCAATGTTAAATCACCCAAGACAACTTTAATACGTACTATGTGCGCACTGCACCCAACGCTAACAGTGTTGTTAATCTTGTTCAATGAAACCTGCGATACAAAACAATTCCCTGACCAGTATATCCTCCATTCATTGCATCACAGGTTATGCTGCTTAAGATGAATAACACACTGGATTTTGATATGCAAATTATGCAAATTGCTCAAAGCTAAAATGTTCTTTGACTACTTACGATTACAAATCCAACCAAAAAAAAAAACTTCAGCGGACAGAACTTTTCTAGGTTCACTGGTGGCAGTAAACCAACGTCAAGTGGACTAATATGCAGCTTGCACTGGATAACATTTTATAATAAATCATGAAGAATATTGAACATGATTCATTTAAGTGCTCCTGCAGAGAGACTTTCCAAGGGCAACTTAAAAATGGGCATTTGAAAGATGGTGCTTCTAACATATATGTGCAGATGCTCTTTTATTTATTACCAGTTTCAATAAAAATAAAATTCCCAGGAAACAGGCAATTTTATGTAACACCTTCAACCCATGTTTCTCTGCATGCACATGTACATTGTGAGCAAGTTGGTCAAAAATATTTTTTGGGCAGAGGTGTGGAGGTAGGCGTTGTACCTATTCAATGTCAAGAGAGTTATCAGCACAGCGTACATAAGTGGAAAAATGTATTATATGTCAATTACCATGGCAACATACAGCTAGCAGGTTGTAATCGTGTTAACCTTTAAAACTTGACGACACATGTTTTTGAACTCTACAGGTCAGAATGAATTTGAAGTCAGGATGTTTGGTTCGTGGGAGAGTTGTTATTTCACTGCGATCATCAGTTTGATTTCAGAGACGAGGCTTCTCAGCTGAATTTGGTTCAGGAATAGAATGAATTGTAGATAAGTCACCGTATCATTAGAATAAAAGAGAAAAGTCCCAAATTCATTCAATGTCCTGTATATATGCATGGATCTCATGTGAAATTTTCAAGGTTACTGCATATTCAGGAAACTCGTTAGTTACAATCACAATCAAGATCAGTTGCAGGGTCAATGATCACAGGATTGGTTTGAAGAGCAAAGTACAAAATATGCTTGAAGTCAAAGCAATTATTTACCAATTAAGATTCATGGAGGTAAAATATCCAGTTGATGTAAAACACCAAATTTATCAGGCAGTTTGGACTATTTAATTAATTAGGTGTCCTAGCTGCATGTATTTCTGCCCATGTGTATTAGAACCAGTTACTTTTAATGTTGCTTGAGGATTGAACCTCTTGCATGTGAGGAGGTGCGATGGCTCAGTGGTAGAACAGTGGTCTCATAACTGGGAGGACCCAGGTTCGAAACCAAGTGGATGCACTAGTGCCCTTTGATAAGGCAATAGTCCTCATTGCCAATTCCCTCGGAGAGGACTTAAAGCCATCGGTCCCCTGGTTGCATACTTGCAAGCATACACATGCTTTCTTAGCAGTTAGGTAAAATAAACTATCATACCTTTTCAAGCAGTACAAAACTGTGTTTAGTAGAAGTATGTACTGGGATCCTGGAGCTATTACATACATTATACATCTATTTGGTGATTCTACCAGCCAAAGGTCGATTGGAATGGGGCAGTTTGTTTGCATTGCCTTTTCTTCCACGTGGACACATCTAGGTCAAATGTCAAATAATACCTTACACAAGTAGTTCAATACAGTTTAGCCTGCACATGTGCCAGTGAATGAAGGTGAATACATGTTTATGGAAAGGGAGATTGTAGAATGTAAGTGTACATGTAGGTGTAGGGTCGATATTGGGTCAATATAACATCCACATAGAGAATGTATGGTATGCTGAAACATTAAATATTTACAAAATTATTATTGTGCGATCCAGACAAAACTGCAATACATGCACATTTTATCTGGTGTGTTTGTAAAAATAATTTCCCTTGCAGCATGCCAAAGAATAATGAAGTGGAGTGAACTCAGAACTACAGTGCATCCCAGTAAAAAGTCAACAGTTGGAAAAAGTCTACCCAAATAAATAAATATTTCAAACTATTCTAATTAAGGATATTTTCATACATGTGGATAGCTTAGGGTCTCTTCTATCAAATAACACCAAATATCAAATATCAACCAATATTCTCTGCTTGAGTGAGCAAAAGCCAATTTTGTGAAAGGGTGCAAAATCCAGGCTTGACAAGAATTGATATCTGGCTGGTATCAGCCAAGCTGAGTCATGAAAAGGCTTTAATAGAAATTTCCATATTCTGGTCAATAAAAGGCAATTTATGAAATAATAGGCTTTGTTCTATGTATGTCTTTACACATCCCATCAACATTCTATGCTTGAGTAAGCAATTAACTACTTTGTTGAGTGTTTCAAAATGTTACTTAGGGTGAGTCTTTTAATTTCACCTGGCTTGCTCACTCAACCTTAAAGTTTTGATGGGATATATCAGGACATACAGTACAGTTAACAGAGTCTGTTCTTTCATAAATTGTCTATTAATGATCAGAATATAATATTTTTAAGCCTTTTCATGACTCTCAACTTTGCTGATACCAGCCAGAACATAAAAAAACATTTGTCAAGTATGGATTTTGCACCCTTTCACAAAAATTGGCTTTTGCTCAATGAAGCGTAAAATATTGTGAGATATTTTGGTGTCATATGATAGAAGAGACCCTAAGCTTTCCACAGGTATGAACATTTCCTGAAAATATGTTGAATATTTAAATGGGGAGACTTTTTTCAACTGCTAATTTTGAATGGTTCTTAAAGGGCAATCCAACCTTGGTAATGAGATGATTTGTGTGAAAGCAGAAAAATAAGAAAAACAGGATGGTGAAAGTTTGAAAGAAATCGGACAAGGACTAAAGTTATGGATGTTTGAAAAATGAGATCACTACATCTATGTGAATCTCAAATTGGCAATTTGGTGATTCGATTGTGACATTTTTGTGGACAACTCTCCCATTTGTCGTACACAAAAATATCATTAATTTGCGGTTTTCTTTCAGGCGCTTTTACCCTCGGGGCAGTACTCAAAATATATTGGATATAGCATATTGTTATAGGTCCTCATGAAAGAAAAAGATCTTACTGACTAATACATTTTGAAAAAAGTGACATTTTAGTTATTTTGTGTGTTGGAGCGAATGGGGGAGTTGTCCACAGCTACATCACAGTGACATTACCTATTCGGCCAATTTGAAATTCTCATATGTATAGTGATTACAACTTTCAAAAATTCATAACTTTCTTATTGCTTGTCCGATTTCATTTAAAGTTTCACCAATCTGCTTCTCTGATTTTTCCTCTTTCTTTCAAAGCAACTTGCTATTAAGGTTAGATTTCCCTTTAACTTTGTTTATACAAGTCAGGACATATACCAATTCTTGTCAAGTCTGAATTTTGCACCCTTTCACAAAAATGGTTTCTGATCACTCAAGCTTAATAACAAGTCAGACTTTTTTTTGTATTATTGCATAGGAAAGACCCTAAGTTATCAACAGGAATGAAAATTTATGGGAAATATTCTGAAATATTGATTTGGGGAGACTTTTTCCAACTGTTAACTTTTTGGGGGGACGCACTGTAGTAGAACATGAAAGGAATACTCCTGTTCTTTGAATGTAATCTTGTATATTATATGTATACATTGATTCAGATAAAAGCAAGTTATTAGAAATACCCTTTGATCTGTTTATTTGGCATGATCGACATTGTCCTATTGCTTGGATGATAATCATTTATGTTAAAGGAGAATAAGGCATAAGCTTACACAAGATGATGCACATGAAGATGCTTTCAACTTTTTTTTCTTAATCCATGCCATGACCATCTACTTGCAGGCAGAAATACAATGTAGGCCTTCAAAAATAAGCGGCATACAGTGTATTTCGGCAGGTATTGCTAGCCTTATAGTCGACTCTGCATGGTCTACCTCCATGTACATGTATTTGACTGTTCCGGTTTTATCCTGGTACACACCAATCAATTCCTGAGAGTACTGGCAGGCCCTGTAAACAATCAGATCTGATACATACATACATGTACGTGTCTTTATATACTCAATTGCACACACACACCCACACACACCCTCACAAACACATGCACGCTTTGGGGGTTAGACACCTCACTCCACAAATTGAAATTGAATTACCTAAAAATAAATTTACAGTTATTCATTTATGGTTCTTAACTTTTTCTGTGCCATAAAGGATTTTAAAAATATCTCAAATGAACTTCCAGTTTTTTTATTCTGACTTGTATTGTCTGTTTTAAATTGGGCATAAATAATATTTCATGGGAATAAACTGGATAATAAAGCCACCTGTTTCTGTTTCCATGAAGAATATTACATTATTAATAACTATTACTAACCGTTATTATTCAAAACACATTGTTCAGCTTTAAAATTCTTTGGCAGAATTTGCCGCCTATGGCACGTCAGGGTTCAAATGAGTCTCTTAAAAGTTGCTGTTTCAATTTAGTCCATTCATGTAATATTCTGTATTCTATATGCCTGCTATTGCTGGTTGGCTTTCATTAATTATATTAAAGCAATATGTCATTGTACCTGCATTAAATTTACTGTGGGTGTACATAGGTTCACTGAAAGGTTATAACAGATGTTCCTATTCTGTAGAGATCTTTGTTTGCCACAAGCAAATAAGTACATATAGAACGAAAAAGTTTTATAGTTATCACTTCAAAATTGGGTCATATCATCTGATAAAAGCTGCAAGGGCATTAAACTCTGTTTTCAAGAAAAGGTTTCACACCAATATAGGGGAAATTCTGATCATGGGCATTCCTTCAAATTGTCATTTTACATGAAAGAACTTCTCATTTTAAAAATATGATAAGTGTTTGGTTGGATTCAATTTCATTTCAAACAATCTGAACTTTCCATAACAGTTGAATAAAATGCGATTTCCATATAAATTTGGTCGTATCCTTTATTGAATAGGTAATAATTTTACTCTGTCCCCCCCCCCTCCCTCTTTCCCTCTCTCTCTCTCTCTCTCTCTCTCTCTCTCTCTCTGCCACGTATGTATTTTCTTTCTTCCTCTTCCCTCCTCCCTACCCCTCTCCCTCCCCCTCCCCTTTGTTCAAGGGTTTTGGGGGTCTTAACTTCTGCCTGCTCAATTTATTACATGTACATGTCCAGTGGTATGTAACCCCTCTCATATGTTAATGAATTCACTTTGTGATATTCAATTGTAATCTTGATTTTCCACCCTCTGCTTTTCTTGACAGCTCTTCGACTACATTGCTGAACACCTTGCCAAGTTCACCAGCTACCATAACTTGTGTGATATGAGGATTCCTCTTGGTTTCACATTCTCCTTCCCATGTTTCCACAAAGGACTGGCCTCAGGTAAGTTTTTTCTTTATGCTCTCAAATATATTGCTGTACATGCACGTGACCAACAATAAGAAAAGGGTAGTGTTTGTTGGTTAAGTCGCGTGAGGCGTGTGACGCATTTAGGATGTCACATGGGCTAAAAATCGAGTAAAAGGGTATGTTTGTTCAGTTTTAGAGGATTAATTGAGGTAGACCTTATTCAGGGGATATTTTCGAGGGGGTTAAACTTGTCAAGGGCATACCTTTTTTCAAGAAAAAGCGTTAAAAACACACGATAAGGGTGTGGTTTTGACAAATGGATAAAACTTTTTTAGTGGGATTTGGAAAGCGTGTGGTCATGCGTGTGTACAGTCATATATTCTGACTGCCCCCCTCCAAGTCCAACATTTGTATGTTAGGCTCCAAAAGTTCGCCAAAAATGCGCGGGGGTCCGGAAGCGTAGTGAATTGTTCATGGGAGTCGTTTTTAGCTTGGCAGGAATTTCAAAAAAGTTTGAAATTTCTTGCGAACGTTTTCAGCATCCCAGGTCATGATTTGCTATTGATTTGCTCTCCAAAATGCCTGAAAAGCTTTGTCATATGTGCATGACCTGCTAACGACCTGTGTGATGTTCACAAAATCTTTGTGAAACCCCAAACAGATTCCGACAGTTTGGAGAATGTCTCGCAAAAGCAGTGAAGTTTGTCTGATCATTTCTCGTGTTGTTCGCATTTTAGTCGCGTGTTCTTCATGTTAACTTGCCATAGGCTGGCAACGCTACGCATGACATTCACATATATATTGTGAGAACATCGCACAAACTGCGCAGGAATGGTTTATGGCTCCATTGTTGCGACACATTCAGAGAAAAACTTCTCTGAATGTTGGACTTTGTCTTTCTTTTGACATTCGCATCCTTTGCGAATCGTTCGCGTGCCCTTTGAAAACGCACCTTAGGGTGAAAATACAATAAAATCTGTAACAGTCACTGTGGGAAAAATCATACTGTAATGATCCAAGAGCCCGAAAGATCTCCAGTACAAAAAGTGTGATTTGCACTGCATGGTAGTCTAAATGAAATCAGTGAAATTCCTTGAACAGTCGGCGATCTCAAAATTGTTGGCAAGAAAAATATCATGGAAAGGGACGGGGAAGAACAAAATTGTATACCTCATCTTTTTTTTCTGGATTTCACAGCAATTTTCCGTTTTGCATGCTGGGATGATATGGAAACCTGTTGTGTGTCTGACTCTGTCTGGGGAGTGAATTTCAATTCAATTTAGTTTTTATTACCATTTACAAGGGTACTCTATTTGCATTTTGAAATTAACATATGGGGGGGGGGGGGAGGGGGTGCACATGTGCTGAATTACAAAACTGAAGAGGATATTCAATTGAAATATCTTGCAGAACAATTTAATTAGACAGTAGAAGTTCACTGATCTGGATATTAAATCTATGAATCTATCACATTTAGAAGCTAAAGTGTTGAATACTCCTTGAAAGAATTGAATAATGCAACATATCATAAGATAAGTCCATC
Source organism: Heliocidaris tuberculata (assembly GCA_025618425.1). Taxonomy (NCBI): domain Eukaryota; kingdom Metazoa; phylum Echinodermata; class Echinoidea; order Camarodonta; family Echinometridae; genus Heliocidaris; species Heliocidaris tuberculata. The sequence continues at coordinate 20,352,687 of CM046847.1, forward strand.
CATTTACTAGTCCTTTGTTCTTAAATTGTTTTTATAATAACAGGTGAAAAGTAATGATTGTATTTAGTTGATGGATAATGTTTACACAGTCTATTTGCTTTGGATAGTCAGGTGTTTTCTTACTTATCATCTTCCATGCATCTTCCCCCACCCCTCTCTCTCCCCTCTCTCCCCCTCTCTCCCTCTCTCTCCTCCTCCTCTCTCTCCCTCTCTCCTCTCCCTCTCCCTCTCTCTCTCCTCTCTCTCCCCTCTCTCTCCCCTCTCTCTCCCTTCTCTCTCCCTTCTCTCTCCCCTCTCCCCTCTCCCCTCTCTCTCCCTTCTCTCTCCTTCTCTCTCCCTTCTCTCTCCCTTCTCTCTCCCTTCTCTCTCCCCTCTCTCTCCCTCTCTCTCCCCTCTCTCTCCCTTCTCTCTCCCTTCTCTCTCCCTTCTCTCTCCCTTCTCTCTCCCCCTCTCTCTCCCTCTCCCTCTTCCTCTTCCTCTTCTCTTCCTCTCTCTCTCTCCCTCCTTTCCCTTCTCCCTTTCCCCTTTTTATTTCTCTCTCTCCCTTCTTGTTATTTTTATTTCCCTCTTTATCTATATTTCTTTCTCTTCTTTCTCTCGTTCTCTCCTTTTTCTTATCTTTTCAACTTATACCTCTTTCTCCCTTCCTCTCACTCACTCTGTACATGTATCCTTTTCCATCTCTCTCTCTTTCTGTATCCTTTTTCCATCTCTCTCTTTCTCACTCACTTTCACTCTTTCTCTTTCTCTTTCTCTTTCTCTTTCTCTTTCTCTTTCTCTTTCTCTTTCTCTTTCTCTTTCTCTTTCTCTCTTTCTCTTTCTCTTTCTCCTCTTTCTCTTTCTCTTTCTCTTTCTCTTTCTCTTTCTCTTTCTCTTTCTCTTTCTCCTCTTTCTCTTTCTCTTTCTTTTTCTCTTTCTCTCATCTCTGTTCTCCTTCAATTCTCTATTTCTCTCACTCTCTCTCTCTCTCTCTCTCTCTCTTAATGTTTACAAGCTCACACATTGTTTTGACTGTGCAGAGAAAGTAGAAGATTACATTATACCAAACCTAAAGGGTTCATAAAACTTTTTCTCATAGTATGTGCATGCACCTGGCATTCATTCACATCTCTCTCACCTTGCCTTACACATGACATTTGGAATACGATCTTTACAAATTTCACACGAGACATATGATATTGAATTATTAGAAGCATGGTTGCGTACGTCATCACCATTGATATACATGTCAATATTTGCACACATCGATGCCAAGCTCCCCGTCGTTGGAAAAGAAATGCTGCCCTCTTTTGATCATTGAGGAGACTAGTTATGCGGTCGTACAAAGAAACCAGCATGCTTACAGCTTTTCAAACTTTTGATAAGCCTAATATGTATGGCCTGTACATCTTCTCTATGAACTTTGAAAAGAATGTTAATGTAAAGTGATAATGAGAAAGCATTTTTTGTCCACTAATTTTATCTTGTAGTTCTCTTTGCTTGGTAGCAATGTGGACCAATTCATGATAATAGTATTGCTGACTAATACCTATGTTTGTTTTGTTATCATTAAGAGTGGTTGTCTTTACAGGAAGGATTTTTTTTTCTTTATAACCCTGTGTATTAAAATGTTTGCATTCATAAGCAATGGACCAATAAAGAGAAGGTTGAGTTCTGGGAAAGGTGAAAAATAATTTGTGAGCTTTCTCATTCTTTTTATGTCAGTTTGGAAGAACATCATACAGTAAAAATGTCCCCCGAATAGGATTTCTCTTCAAATGCACTCATATTCAAAATATGATGTGTTCTGACCAAACATTCATGCCCCATGTGTGTGTGCAGTCCCACATACCCATTTCTATGTGCTTTTCAGAAAGATTGGGTCAATTTCTTATCATTTTGATGATTTCGAAACCTCACAGTACATGTATATATATACCAATTCTTATGTAGACATGATCAACCTTTTCCAATTGCTTGGAGTTTATTTCTTTCACAATGTAGTCGCATGACCAGAACTCAACTTTGTCTTTAACGTTAGCATAAAATCTTACTGTTGTAGATGCTCGTGCAAGTTACAAACTACTAGTAACCTTACGAGATATCATCAGCCTTGCACTACGGACCGAAGTACCATATACGGTTATCATTGGAAACTTATGAACAAATAAATGACAGTGATCCATTGCTAATTCAAATCGGACGGTTTGTAACCTTTTGAGGAGATATCAAAAAGATTTTTACTACATGTAGAGGCCATGTTGCTGGATGGTTTGTAACCTTTTGAGGCGATGCATGTATCAAAAAGGTTTACTTGAGGCCATATACTTTGTGTACCTGTTTATTTTTCTATTTGCTTTTAGTGAGTTTAAGGGGAACATTTCTAGTCAATTCCAGATCTGCGTAATAGACCCACTTTCAGCCTGGTATTAAAATGCCTGTTACCCAGCCATTAAAGAATATGATTGACAAATAATGTACCTCCTTATGTGAGATTGTACAGTTCACATGATTCAGAAAAGCCTCCAGACTAAACACCGGTTTGTTGTCTGGCGGGCAAGTTTGTTTGTGGCAACAACATTGTTAGACTTTGGGTTCAATTCACTAAGAATCTCCCAATATCACATACCGGTAACTTCAAAAGTGGGAGTGTACGGTGGCTTCGGCTGCTTATTGGATACGACAATGTTTGCCGGTATTGAAATCAGTAGGCAAGATAAGGCGTGAATCAATAACATTCCGCCATATTTTGAGATGGAAAAATTCTCTGAGACAATACAAAAGTAGCGAAATACTGATGTGCGTATGCTAATTGGCGAGAAGCCAAGAGCGATGATTAAACAGGGAAGAGAAGTTGCTTATATCACTGAGTAGGACAACATTGGATGTTTATTCTCCGTTCACATGATATTTGTTTTGGGGGATTGGCAGAGGCTGGGACTCTAACTATTGCAATATTCGTGTGGACACGTTGGCATATCAGGTTAATGATTACCCAATTGCAGAGCAAGTTTGAGAGCGGAAATATGTGAATGATAAGTCAATGATAGGGTAGTACAGCAAGGGTCATGAGGCAGAAAAAAGGATGATGCAATTTTGTTGTTTGTTTGAAGTATATGTATGTATAGCTAAGAGCCTACATTATTTAACCACCAGTATTAGTATTTCATTATTGATGAAAAGGAACTGGATGATGGTTTAGGAAGTCCCCTCCAAAAAATATAATCCTTCGTTGCAAGTTGATATAACCATAAGAACCCCTGAATAATCAAATTCAATTTAATTCAATTTTGGTTTATTAATATAAATTATACAAATATACAACTCCATCTCTGAAGGACTTGGTAATGAGGATTAATGCCTTACCAAAGGGCAATAGCAAGTAGCGCATCCACTTGATTTTGAACCTGGGTTCTCCAGTTATGAGACCACTACTCTACCACTGAGCCATCGCGCAGTAGTCCGAGGACTAGTAGTGCAATGTTTACATAAAATGGCCGGAATGTTGATAAACAATTCAAATTATTGTAAAAGTAGATATATCAAACTACATGTATATTCATATTCTAATCAAATTATAATGATGAAGTCTGCGTCAGGATGCAAAAAGGAATGAATAAGAACATTCTTAAATCCACTTTTAATACTTTTATAGATAAGAAATATGCAACCTATGATCTTACAAGGGATATTATAGTTTTTCATTCAAATCTGTAATTAAGTCACTGAAAGTTTTGTGTGTCTATGTATGTAATGGATTTTACATGGGCCTTTATAAAGTTAAACCATCAGTTAGACGAAAAGTGGTCGAGAAAATATTTCAAGAAAACAGAGATAATCTCCCATTTCATCATAAGAAAAAAAAAACTTCTGCTTAGAAATGTAAATGTATATTTTGCTATGCAATATTCATGTTGTATGAAGGATATGGGAATGGGCATCAAACTTAACAAAACTTAACAAAAATTTATTTTTTAGTATAAACGTTTTCACGAAAGGGTAAAATCATTGTGTTTTGGCCAGCATTTAAAAATACAATGTACATGTATATGAATCCAGCAAGGCTCAGCTATGCGCTCATCAGACCTGTCCCCCATGGTACAGGCTCATTGAGGCAGCAGCTGAATTTCTTTTAGGGTATTATTATAGTTAATAATTGATTTTATCTATATATACAGTATCTCATCTGACAAAGGTTTTTATTCTTTGGTTCCTTGCAGCTACTCTAGTAACATGGACCAAGGGTTATGATGCAGCTGGTGTGGAAGGAAAAGATGTCGTACCTCTCCTTCAAGCTGCCTGCAAAAGAAAGGTAAAAACGTGACCAGTCTTTCTTGCCTTGATGCTGTGATTTTACATGATACCTGGTATACTAAAAATACAATTACGTATTGGTAGATGAGCAACATGTACTATATACCTTTCACTTCCATTCTAAGAAGTACTTAGGATGGAAGGTACTTTTATATGTTTTTTTTTTTCTTTTTCTTTTTTTTTTTAATTGGGAAATTTAATTCTTAGACAATATCAAAATTTATTATTGCCCCATTAATAAATTTTGATTTTGTGGGAAAATATATTCCAAATTTATTGGTCTTCGCAATGAACTTGTGCCAATTCAAGATTCTAGGTGTTGATTTGTGGTAAGTACATACATGTAGTACAAAACACTAAAAAAATGCAGATAATTCTGAGATAATATCCTGGTATACATGTAAGCGTTTGTGTTTCTTTATTTTCTAAGCAAAGACATTCGTGCAGTATACCTATTGATATTAATGTGCATGCTACCAATAATGCAGTTATGTGTATGAACCATAATATCTGTTGACAGGTCTAAGGCCAATAGCTCTATGTTAAAGTATATTATCATTAAATGCCCTTTTGCTCTTTAATAGCAGACTTTATAAGAAAGGAATATGTGATTAGTATCCTATTTTCCTGTTTTTCCTTCTTTTGTTTTTTATCTTTCCTTGTGGACATAGGGCCTACCTGTTAATCGTGTCAGAGGCCACCTTGTGATATTGGGTTGCAAAAAAGGGTGAAATTAAGGTCCTGCTTCTTTGCAATAGTTTTTTAAGGTCACCTGTTTGGGCTGGGTGTCAGGTCCACCTCAGACACTCTTTTACCTGTACATGTATGTAGGTGTAGTAGGTGTAGCAGGGGTCTAGTAGTATTTGACTAACCTGCATGAACCTTGTAGTACTTGACTAACCTGCATGAACCTTGTAATTCCATGTTGGAAGAATGCCAAGATGGTAGCCAGACATTTTGAAGAAATGCCAAGCAAATTTTATGACTGTTACATTTTATGAGCTACTACTTCTTCTTTCTACTTTATATTTATTATGACTTTGGTTTGGGGAATTTGTGACTATAAAAGATAATAATTATCCCCAAATTCGAATTAAACATTAGTACTGCACTGCAATAAAAAGTTTGAGCACTGTTGAAAATATATACAGTGTATCATTGTATATACATATTTTTTTTAGATGTGACACTGGTTGTGCTAAATTGTTGTTTACTATTTTCTTTCTTGCACTATTACCTTGCTTCACATAATGCTGGAGATGATCTTCTGTAAATTCTTCAGCCTTCTTCCTTTCCCCAATCTATTGTATGTTTAGTAGAAATTCATATTTGGCAGTTTAATCAATGAATTTCAAATGATATCTGGATAGTTTTCTTTACTCCTTCTTTTGTCTTATGTTTCTCTGTAGAATGTACGAGTAGACATAGTAGCAGTGATCAACGATACAGTAGCAACTCAAATGGCTGGTGCCTTCAAGAATCATAACTGTGTCGTGGGTCTAATCCTTGGTAAGTTTATACTAATTGCATTAATATATTTGATGTTTTATTCTTTTCAAACTTATAACTATACTTCTATTATGTATAAACTACACTGTTTCTAATATAAAATAATTCTTTGCTTCCCACTTGTTCTATATCTACTTCTGCTTTTGATGATCCTGTGATCCGTTAAAGACAAATTTGGGTTCTGGGGTCAGGTGATTACATTGTGAAGGAAACTGTCTAGAAGCGATATGGGAAATGTTGATTATGTAGTACATAAGAATGAGTGTATGCTGTGAGGTTTTGGAATCACCAAAATGAGAAGAAATTGACTCAGTCATGCTGAAAGTCAAATGCATTGCACACAGAAATGAGTATAAGGGATTACACACACATGTGGCATTGAAGTTTGGCCCAAGCATTTCAGCTGTTTCTTTTCATAGTTTGAATATGATGGCATTTGAAAAGCAATCCTTTTTCAGGGGACATTTCTTCTATGGTATTCTTCCAACTGACAAAAAAGGAATGAGAAAGCTCATAAATTATTCTTTAAATTTGCCAGAACTCATCTTTCTCTGTAAATTCTACTACCTTAACATCTGCATCTACACCTGATATCACTTTCACTTCTTTATATTCTTACATCTATTTTTTTTTTCATATCATTTTAAGTAAAACTTCTTCTAAATTTATATGTACCTTTAAAGATAAAGTAGAGTTCTGGTCGTGCAATTACATTGTGAAAGAAACTGTCTCAAAGGAAATAGGAAAGGTTGATCATGTCTACATAAGAATTGTTTTATACTGTGTTGTTTTGAAATCATCAAAATAGATAAGAAATTGACCGAATCTCACTGAAAAGCACATGTACTGGACATATGGGACTAAACACACAAGTAGCATGAATCTTGGGCCCGAACATTTCAGCTATTTCTAGTCATATTTCGAATATAAGAACATTTGAAGAACAATCATTTTCAGGGGATGTTTCTACTATGATATTCTTCCAAACTGACATAAAAGGAATGCAAAAGCTCACAAATTATTTTTCACCTTTCCCAGAACTCAAGATTCCCTTTAATTCTAAGTATTTGGTTTCTAACAGTTTTACATCTACCCCTGATTATGATACCATTCACATGTACTTCTACAACTTCTACATCTAGATGTAATTCTAATACTACTCTTTGTTTCTACAATTTCTGCATCTAATTTTTCCTATTATACAACTTGTAATTCTACTACTTCTATAACTACATGTATTTCTACTTCTTATACTACTTTTACATCTACTGTGTCTACATCTACCTCTGATCATAACACTGTTTTCTTATTACCCACGCCGATGAAATCGGCAGGGTTATGTAAAGGGTTCCGTATGTTTGTATGTTTGTTTGTTTGTTTGTTTGTTTGTTTGTGTACAAGATAACTAGAGAACGGTTGAACGGATTTGCACCAAATTTTCAGGGATTGTTTGGATAGTGACAGGAAAGAATCAATTAAATTTTGGTGATGATTGGTTGATCCCTGCAAATTCTGTGAGACTTTCTAGTTTTGACTCTATAGTATAGTATATGTAAAGATCACCATTTCGCACGTATCAGATTTAAGGAGCCGATACCGATATCCAAACAAAGCGCATCGATAGCTTAACACTGGTAATGGCGTCAGCACCATTCTCAACGAAGAAGAAAAAAATGTTTTTAACTACTGATTTATTAGTCTAGAATATCGTAAAATTGCCCGAGTAGTCCGGTGATTCTAAAAGCAATCCTTATTTGATCTAGAGACCGGTAAGAAACTTCACAGAAATGGATAGTATTGATAGGAACAGTAAGTTTAGATTTAATTTCTCTCGAGTTTCTCACTTGCAGCAGAAAATGCTGCGGTAGCCAATATGCAGCTAGACGCCGGATCGGACGGCCCAGCGCGTACATGGCTAACGGCCAAATTTCGGGCATCGGCTCAGATTAGCCGTGGAGTCATTACTTTTGCATTGTGATTGTTGATTTAGAACTCATCCTAGTTAATAATGTGGATTCTCTGGGTCTTTTACTACGGAATATCGAACATGATATTTATCAAATCTATCTGGAAAGAGACCAGTAAGAAACTTCACAGAAATGGATAGTATTGATAGGAGCAGTAAGTTTAGATTTAATTTCTCTCGAGTTTCTCACTTGCAGCAGAAAATGCTGCGGTAGCTAATGCAGCTAGACACCGGATCGGACGGCCCAGCGCGTACATGGCAAACGGCCAAATTTCGGGCATCGGCTCAGATTAGCCCCGAAGTTTCATTACTTTTGCATTGTGATTGTTGATTTAGAACTCATCCTAGTTAATAATGTGGATTCTCTGGGTCTTTTACTACGGAATATCGAACATCATATTTATCAAATCTATCTGGAAAAAAACTAGGTAGGATTCTTTATTCACTCATTCCGCCCCTTTAAAAAGCAAAGGTAGATCTAGTCTAGTTCCTTTCCGTGTGCTCTAGATCGAACGTTGGACTAAATGTTGGCCTAGATTTAATTTCAGACCTATATGAACATACTACCTCATAACACCTGTAAAATTACACTTCGAATGATGCCTACTGACTTTATTTCTCAAGGCTATAGTCCCCCAAATTTCCCATATCTAGCATACAAGTAGCAACACCAGCACCAACACCGAACGTGAAATGAACTTCTTAATCCCTAGGGTATAGTGTTAGTCACTTAGTGAACGGAATTTTGTACATGAAATTAAACACCGGATGCCGAGCTCGGTTCAGCAGACAACATCTGACAAAAATTAAACACCGGCAACCGGAACTACGTCAGAAAATCAAAGGTCAACACTTAACACCGACTGATTTTTTTCTCATTTCATAGTCGGTGTTAGATCATGATTTCGCGGCAAAATAAACACTAACCACAAACACCAACACCGAGCGTGAAATCACCCAATGTAGATTTCAGTTTTGACCCCATAGTATAGTATTGCAACTACTCTGTAGCACCGCCAAGGCGTGGGTCTGCCGCCTTTGACGGCCCCTCTAGTTTCATATCTGTATCTAAAGCCCACTGCACACTATACGATTTGTCTGCGATCCGATTTCAGAAGAAAATGTAATATCGTTTGATATGAACATTTAAACACATAAAATCTTTTTGACTTAGGTTCTGAATAGTCCTATAGATAGCAAAATCGAAATTACGGCCTGCTGCAAGCCTTCTAGTCGGAGGAAAGGCTATATCGGCTTCGATTCGTAGGGACATCAGAGCAGTCCTGCGATTGTCTACGATTTGAAACTTATTTGGCCTTTATTCCAGGTAGAAACCTAATAACGCAAAAAGATTTAGTATTCCTGTTATTGTTCAGAATCTGAATCAGGAAGATTTTATTTGTATAAATGTCCACATTTAATATTATTGCAGTCTATTTCCAAAATAGGATGGCAGTCAATCGTATAGTGTGCGGTAGGCTTAAGTCTACTCCATTGTTATTTTCACTGAATATAATTCATCTTCTACTCCCAATGCTACCCTTGCTTCTAATGCTACTTGTAAGTTTACTACTTCTACATAGAGTTACCACTTATTCTTTAACATCTGTGATTTTCATTACTGATACTATATAATACTGTTATTTCTATTCAAAGTATACTACAGTCAATCCTGCTTTAGCAACCACCTGTATAGAAGGACCACCTGTCTACAAAGACCACATTTTCTGTATCCCTTGGATAATAATTTACATTGAAATGTGTATTAAAGGAACCTGTATATACATGTGTGTGTGCGTGTGTGTGTGTGTGTGTGTGTGTGTGTGTGTGTGTGTATTTGGGTTTTTACAGACATTATCAATCAGATATGATTATTTACTTCTGGGGACCAACTTTTAACGTCACCATCCGAAAGACGTGACTCAGTCTCGAACCTGGGTCCGCTGAATCAGTTTATAACTTCCACTGTTAGCTGGATTACAGGCGCACGCCACAACACCTAGTTGTAAAGACCACCTGCTCATAAAGACCATTTTTCTCGTCTCCCTTGCGCGGTCTTTACATACAGGTTTCACTGTACTACTTTCAAATCTATTAGTTCCACATTTGCCTCGATCTATATCTTATTCTTTGTCCTCTTATTTTTAAAAACTATTTTTCTTACCTCTTTAACTTCTACTTTTTCTACATCCACACATTCTTTTATAATACTACTTTACTGTGGCTTCTACATCTGTTTCTAATACTAGTTTTAATTACTGATTAGCTGCTATCATTTATCATTCAAATCCCTATATCTCAGCAGAATTGAACCTTTTCTGTATTTATCTCTACTACTTCTGTGTGTACTAGTACTTGTACTTCCGGTGCTACTTTATGCACAAACCACATCAGACACCACCTATGTACACCAAGCAGAAGTTTGATTTAACACTTTCAAGTGTTTACCGACACACCTGTGTTTAAAGAATGTGATCAGTTTTTTGTTTGATTTTTCACTGAGTAGCTATCATTTATAACGTGGCATGCCTCTGACAAAGAGATTTTGGGTGGCTTAAAAGAAATAGGATAATTTAGTCAATCATCAATATCAATTATATCCTTTTTTTTTTTGTTAAAAATGGAACTTCAAACATGCATAATACACTTGAGAAGGTGTTTGAAATTAAGTGTTTTGTACCTGAATTTTAGTGTTATAATATTTTAATGTCAGCTATTTTCCTTCAAAGTATTTAACAAGAGAGATATTGTTAGAAATGTCCTTCTCTGAAAACACATTTAATGGCTTCCATACTATTATTATCCCTCTTAAATTACCTCTGCAAGCAACATGAAACCATAGCAAAGGCTTTTTTTTCACTCCTAGCTGACCAAAACTTTGATAAACCATGATTTCTGTTTCATCAGAAACTCCTTGAAACAAACAGCAAAAAAAAAAATCAGACAGATACCAAACTAAGAAGCAGTTTATGTGCATCTTCTCCCTTAGGTACTGGCTGCAATGCATCCTACCTAGAATGTACAGAGAAAGTGGAGATGTTTGAAGGAGTGAAAGGGGCAGATAAGTTTGTCATCATCGACTGCGAGTGCGGGGCGTTTGGTGACAACGGCTGCCTAGAGGATATCAGGACTGACTTCGATCGCGACATCGACAGGAGAACTTTTAATAGAGGAAAACAATTGTGAGTAATTCCAGGGTTTAAAGTGTTATTCAAAGAGAAGGCCATCCAAGCTTAAAGGTAATAAACAGTAGTGGTAGCAAAATGAAAGTTGGCATGAAACTGCTCAAATATAGTCTCATATTGTTCGGCTTCAATAAAAAGATACATGAGTGAGATAATCCGGTATTCTATTCATGATTTCCGGTGATTTTCAGTAAAATAATTCAAATGATCGAATATCAACGGTTACCTTATACCCTCGCTAAGGACCACCTACCCCGACGCTCCCGGCTCAACGGCGCATAACGGTTCGCACACACTTGTTACACACACTGTTTTCACATCAAATTACAAGCGCGGTACCGCGCTTGTAATTCGATGTTTATTTTTTTGGACATTTTAGCCATTTCTGAACCATTTTTCTTCAAACAAACGTCACCTATGTTCGAAATTAATCATTTCACAACAGTATATGTAATAATTTCCATTTCCTTTAACAGCAAATTGATTTGTGTGAAAGGATAATAGAGCCTGATTGGTTAAGAGTAGGCATTTTGTCCGTCTGTGACATTGAATATTTTATGGATTGTAATTTTCATAGATGACCATGGCAACCAAATTTTATAAAATTTCAACTCCTTCAGTGATGCCCTTCGCAATGAAACAAAAAATAGCTCTCTTCAATTAAATACTTATTTTCTACAGGCCTTCAAACTTTCAAAATTTGTCAAATGTCCGTCCATGACTAACTGATCAAACTCAATAATCAAAAGCTATCAGCAATGATATTTTAAATTAGACAGACAATAATGATGTTATGAATGTTTACAAGTTTAGATTGCCAAATATTTGTGAATCTTTACTTTCGGAATCAGTATTATGACTCTGCATGTCATCTTTAAGATTTCCAGATAACAAATTATATGAAGTCAGTGATTTTTTTTTCCTGCATCACTTTTTGCTAGGGGCTTTACTTCATATGTATATCAGGGGTAAATATACATGTCATATTTTCAAATGCATATTATTATCAGTATAAGTTTATAGAAGCTCTTTTTTTTTGTTTAGCTGTTGTAAGCATTAAGGTTTTTTTTGAGCAACTTTTACATTTTTCATCATACTTGAAATGCTTATGGAGCTTTCCAGGACGAGATGGCTCTCTGCTCCCATATGTATTTTTCACTGAATATCATCCAAGACAAAATTGCAAATATATTTTTTCAAAATTTTCTTGTCCTTTCCTCTTTTTTTTTTTCTAGTTATGAGAAGATGATCGCTGGAATGTACCTTGGTGAAATCATGCGTCTTGCTATGATCCATTTAATCAATCAGAAAGTGATATTTGGAGGTGCGCTTCCAGATGCTCTCACCAAGGAATGGGCCTTCAAAACCAAGAATCTGACTTTTATTGAAAAGTAAGTGTGACCTGTATATCTGGCATATTATATTCAACAAAGTTTATATATTTCATGTCTTATTAACCCTTTCAGGACAGGAATTATTTAAGGGTTAAATTGATCACATTTTGTTCTTCAAATTGGCAACAATAATATTTTCTTTTAGTGCTACATAGTTCAAATAACTTGTAATGTCTTTGAAAACAATATACATGGTTAGGAATTTGCCGTAAAGTTGTAAAAATTGCCAATTTTGATGAAAAAACAATGATTTTGAACCTCTCAATGTGTTGCCAATTTAAGGATCTCGAAGTTAATTCTCGTTTTTCAAATTCCTGGCATCAAACGCAATATGGTCATGTAATAAAAATGGACATAGTGTGTGTAGAAAATTTTGCTTTTTCACCTCATGCATCTGGTATATTTTTTAGAGCTCTGAATCAAAAGTTATTGAGCCAAACTACAAAATGTCGTCAATTGTCTTGAAAGGGTTAAAGACAGTGTATACTCCTTGTCATTCAGATGTAATGAAAATTCAGTGTAAACTTGAACAGTAAGTATATACTTAGTGCCTTGTAGTCCACATCTTGTATACATGTGTATTATTAAAGGTATAAGATAGTTTTGGGAAGCCCTCAAAAACTTTTCGTGAGATTTCTTTAATTTTACTTAATAAATAGCAGGGTACTAACATAACAAAGATGCTGTGAAGTTTTTTCCTCCTCAAGTGAAATATTTATCGAATTAGAGGTGAAAAGAATAAAAATCCCTGGCCCAAAAAAGAGGGGATGTAAATTCGAACAACAGCCACACACATTACTCACACAAGGATTGCTGTGTGTTATAGAATACGCTACACATAGTGCGAAGCGCTGGGTTTATTGTGTGGGGAACCTTCGGGTGGATATGGTCTTAGCGTGAGGCAGTGAAAAGCCGTTACCAAGCGTTTCTTACAGTTATTTACACTAAAATTTGTTCGAAATCGTGAATGGAATGTTAAATAATCTTGTACATGTGCCTTATGATAAAAGAAGAATAGTATGTGACTATGCAGGCTTGTGAAATTTCCGCTTTTTTAAAATCATTTTCTCACGTTTTTTTTTCACTTTCCGCGTTTTTTACTCTCTGGGTAATGAAAAACACAGTCTAGTCTCGTACCATGCTTTTTGTCAAAATATAAACGTATTTGGAGCTGCTCATTACGCGAGCAATTATTATTCATGTCTAAAAACGCCTGGTAATAGAGACTATCCAATCCTGTATTCTGGTTTCACGCTGCAGTGCGTGGCGGCCTAGCAGTGCACTGCTAAGCAGCCGCATCGGGCTAGCAATCGAGTGGCATGGGGAAGCTCTGGGGGCGATAGCCGGTCTCGCATGTATCGCGCGGCGTTGGTCAAGTTGCTTCAGCTGCTAGCTGTGTCTTCGAGTGGTACTTCGAGCGGGACTTCGAGTTCATTTGGATAAATTTCTTCCGCGTTTCCAACACAGTTATGCACCATCTTGGTACTTGTTCTGAATTGTTTATTTACTGATGTGAACTTTACAAGAGGAACTTAAATCATGGCTTCTACTTCTAAGGATCAAAATTATGTGGAGCGGGGCTCGCGTGATGATAGGCATCAATTGACAAGAAAGACCCTCTCGTTAAAGAGATTAGTATTAGTAAACAAGAAAAGTAGGAAAAGCATATAGTCTGTGAGTACCATATTAAAAACTGAAGTAATTTTGAACTGTGAGTGTGAATGTTTGATACTTAATACAATAATATGTGTGTGTATTTGTGTTAGCGTGCAAATTTATTAGTGACAATTATTTGTGTTTTTCAAGAAAAATATAATTATTATAATTAATTATCTATCAAATCATAACACACCTACCCAGATACAGTTAATCCTAAGCCTGAATTTCCTCTCTTGGTATGCACCAGATTGCACAATTTTAAGTTCAAAAACTGCAAAGCTCCCTACCGTGGGAGGGGGGTGACCCCCCTCCCACACCCTCCCCCCGCTCGGTCGCTCCGCTCCCTCGCATGTCACTAATTTATTTTCCTCTTTTTTTTTCTTACCTCACTCACATGCCTGGACTATGTTAGATAAGTTTCTTGCCAGTATGATTTTTGCTACTGAGACTGTCTATGAGCTTTAAACAGATGTGTTTCACATTCATTTTTAATGGTAAATTCATGGATGTATACCTCAATGGGTGATTTCAAGTTCGATGTTGGTGTTGGTGTTGAGAGCGTGAATTGGACTGCTCATTCTAGCCCCAACACCGAATTCAGGTTTATAAAAATAATACCAATCACATCATTGATAGCTCAGCACCTAGTGAAGTCAATCCCAGCACCAGCTTCATTTCAGGTTCGGTGTTGTGGCTGGTGCTAGTTTTGCCCCAACACCAACACCAGCTTTCAACACCAAACTTGAATTCACCCAGTGTCTTCTAATATTTGAAAAGTATATGTAACTCATGTCTTACTTGAATTTCAAAGTAAGTATATAATTCATGTCTAATTAAGTGTCAGGAATGGATGGAGCTGGAATATCACATGCCATTGTCCATAGAATGCAACCCCATGAATGAAAACAGATTGAATCGAGTCCCCCGCCCCAAAAAACACACACACACCCACACACAAAACACAAAAACAAATAAAAATATATTCTCAAATATATTCTCAAATATTTGAAGTTGTCCAGACTTGAAATTAAGGGAAATGTCACAAATGTAAAGATGTTTATTTAACCCTTTCAGACAGGAATTATTTCAGGGCTAATTTGATCACATTTTGTTCTTCAAATTGGCAACAATAATAGTGCTACATGGTTCTAATATGGTGTAATGTCTTTGAAAACAATATACATGGTTAGATATTTTGTCGATTAGTTGAAAAAATTGCCATTTTGATGAAAAACAATGATTTTGAATGTCAATGTGTTGCCAATTTAAGGATTTTGAAGCTTATTCTTTTATATAATTCCTGCATCAAACGCAATATGATCATGCAACAAAAATGAAACAATGTGTAGAAATTTTTGCTCTTTCTACTCAGGCATCTGGTATATTTTTTAGAGCTCTGAATCAAAAGTTATTGAGCCAAATGTGGTCAATTGTCTCGAAAGGGTTAACAGAATTTTTTTTTTCTTTTTCTGTAGGATTTTGAAAAGTTGCAGTCTGTAAATGGTGTGTGAGTCAGCACTTGTGCAGTACTGATATCTAAAAATTGGGAATATGATTCTGCTATACCCAGCACAAAACACTTGCTATGCAAAATTACTCTAATATCTGTCAAATTCCTTTATAATCACATTCATGTAGGCTGAGAGATCGAATGAACTTTAAACTCCAGATATAGAATGATTTGCGTATTCAATAAATAATGCAAATAAAATCAACTGACAGATTTCCCATTGATTTTTTAGATCAGTATGTGTGGTCAGAAAATGAAAAGAAATTCCTTTTTCATTTTACTTTCTCTATGGAATAAGCTACTTCTTTCTTTTCTCTTTTTTTTTTTATAATTAATTGTTTTGGTGGAAATAGGGTTGCTGATGATCAGTTAGTCATTTGACAAATTTGAAAGTTTGAAGGCCTGTATAAGTATTTACTATTTCATATTTCATTGTCATCACTGAAGGAGTTGAAACTTGATAAAATTTGGTTGCCATGGTCTACCAGAATTATAATCCATATTGAATGTCACGGACGTGCCTACTCTTAACCGATCAGGGTTGCTATCTTCATTTCTTTTCCATTTCATATTTCTGTTTGTGTGTCATCACAAGGCATTCTTCTGCATACTAGAAGTTGAAAGTAGTACACAGAGTAAGGGTCTGATAATATTGATGTTGTTCTGCTAGTGAGATTCTGACGTGTGAATGGTCGCATTAAAAGCGAGATTCTGATCGCACTTTTTGGGAACTATGAATGCCCTTTTATCTTTTTGCCTAAATGTAAAATAATTGATGTTTTATTTTGATTTATTGAGTCTTGTTTTGACTGTTAATTTGTTTATTCAACTGGCGTTTTCCTGTCGCAGTAGCCACAATACAGTATGTTTTATAAAGTGTGGATACGGGCGGGTGTATGTTGACTTGAGGGTTGAAATTTACTGACCAAATGTAGTGTAGTACTCTGATAGTGGTGTATGCAAGTGTGCCTATCTGTGTAATGATATCTGTTTTGTCTCTAGAATCCTCTCTATTTTATCATCTTGTAACATAAATGTAATCCTTAGTATTTATAAAGGTCATGTTTGCGACAATTAGATAATTTTCATGGAGCAAATGAAATATTCTATGTCCTTATATGAACACAAATGGAATGATTAGAAGAAAAACAAAAGACTTCTAAGCAAATGAAAATGAGAATTTAATAATTATGAAGATCATACAAACACAGTTAGATATATCTTGAATTTTAAAATTAATATGTTACTAGGTTTCAAGAGGTCTGTTTGGCCAATAAGTCACTCTGAAGTTCAATAACTACCAATGAACCAGTCTTCAAGAGGACAACTAAAACTGTTGCCCTGATTAAAAAGCAATTAAGTTAATATTAAGTAGAATATATGATGAAACCCCTACCAAGTGCCGCGGATTTGTGATGCCATGCACGCATTCATGAGATAAATATAAACATTATCACATTAATAGTGAATTAGCAAATACGATATCACTAGATAATGTAAATAAATGTAAATATCCACAGACACTCACCTCTCTGTACAAATAGATGAAGTGTGTATTTTATGACTGGCATAATACCTTTTCTTTGATGTATAGATTGGCTATTACCTGGTAACATAACCAGAAATTTGAATATTAGGAATAGGGTTATTGAAGGGCTTAGGGGCATGGGGTCCAGCACAGGTTCACATGGTCTTTGTAAATGTAAATATTTTGAAAGTGAAAATTTTGAATGGGTCCACCAGAGTGCAAGTAAGAAATTACCATAAGAGATGGCTATCTGAGAGAGTATGGCATATATGCTTCATTTTCTAGGCATCAGGACAACATAAAGAGCTAGAGGAATTGTGAAGTTCTTATTATTAGGATATGGTGGTCGAACTAATTGTAGAGATAAAAGGGAAGGGGCAAAAGTTACAGGTGCATTACATACATACAAACACAGGTATTGTTGAAAATTGACAATTTTTCTCTCCTTTTTATATTTCCTAAAATGCTTAATACTTAACAGATTTGCTTGAAACCGTATTTGCTTTAAAAAAATTAATTTGCTTGAGAAAGAAAAAACTTTTCTTTTAAGTGGTCAGTCTTCAAACCCTTGATTTTTTCCCTTCTTGATCTTGACACCACATTTGAAATTACTCACTTCATTGAAAATTCACAGAACTTTTTGTAGAACATCATAATTCAACCATTGGATCAGGTTTTCAACATTCATGCAGGTTTGAATAATGCCTGTGTGCTGAAAAATGGCGACATATTACAAAAGGTGAATCGGGAGGCATTGGCCGCTCATGATAACGTAGCCCCGGTATTCTAAGGTTATTTCCCCGAACTGGGCCAAGATCACAATATTATCTTTGCTGAAAAGATAAAGCTGCAAAAGGGTAAATATGTAAATACCGTCATATCAGAAAGGAAAGATAATGGGGCTTTGCTGCCGGTCATTCACACTCACATGAGAAGTCAAGATCACATGAAGAAATTTTTTTTTTCCCTTCACACAGTATTTTAGAAGTGTTAGCCCCTTTTTATTGAATCAAAATTTTAAAACTCTGATTATTCTCTTCTTGTGGTCTGTTCTTTCAATATCTCTATATATTCTTTTCCTTGTATCTTTTCCTTCATTTTCCTGTGTCTCTCTGTCTGCCCTTATCTCTCCTTCTCTTTGTCCCCTGCCTCCTCCTCTGTTTCTGTCTCTCTTTGCCTCTCCCTGCCTCTTTCTAGCCTTCTCTCTCCCTTTCTGCCTCTCCCTTTTTCTATCTCTCTTCTTTTATCTACTTCTCTCTACTTCTGTCATTTCTCCTATATGTTCTTTATCCTTTTCTCTCTTATCTCCTCTTTGTTCCCCACCTCCTCCTGTTTCTGTCTCTCTTTGCCTCTCCCTACCTCTTTCTAGCCTGCCCTCTCCCTCTTCTTATCCCTCTTCTTTTATCTACCTTTCTCTTCATTTCTCTACATTTCTCTACATTTCTCTACATCTTTCATTTCTCCTATATGTTCTTTATCCTTTTCTCTCTTATCTCCTCTTTGTTCCCCACCTCCTCCTGTTTCTGTCTCTCTTTGCCTCTCCCTACCTCTTTCTAGCCTGCCCTCTCCCTCTTCCTATCCCTCTTCTTTTATCTACATTTCTCTTCATTTCTCTACATTTCTCTACATTTCTCTACATTTCTCTACATTTCTCTACATTTCTCTACATTTCTCTACATCTTTCATTTCTCCTTTTTATTCTGTATCCTTTTCTTCCTTATCTCTCCTTTTCTTTGTTCCCTGCCTCCTCCTCTGTTTCTGTCTCTCTTTGTCTCTCCCTGCTTCTTTCTAGCCTGCTCTCTCACCCCCCCCCCCCTTCTGCCTTTCCCTTTTCCTATCCCTCTTCTTTTATCTTCATTTCTCTTTTCATCTTTCATATCTCATTTCATAACTCATGCTAAACGACAGTAAAACTGAATTGTTGCTCATTGGCACATCTAAACAGATATCCAAACTTAATTTCGATGGGATATCTATTGGCAGTTCTGTCATAAAACCATCTATGAATGCTAGAAATCTGGGAGTGCATTTTGACAGTCATTTGAATATGGAAGCACACATTACCAATGTATGTAAGTCTTCATACTACATGTTATATAATCTCAGACATATTAGAAAATATTTTGATCAGGATAGTATGAAAACAATTGCTCATGCATGCATCACTAGCAAGTTAGATTATTGTAATGGGTTATTGTATGGACTCCCTGACTCTCAAATAGCACGACTGCAGCGGGTCCAAAACCTCTGTGCAAGACTGATTTGTGGATGCTCCAAATTCTCAAGGATCACCCCTGTTTTGAGAGATCTGCACTGGCTACCAGTGCGACAGAGAATATCTTTTAAAATCCTGTTGATTGTCTATAAAGCTTTAATTGGTCAAGCCCCTAAATATATTGTGGAACTGTTACAACTCAAAGCTCGCAAACATACCCACAACCTGCGCAGTTCTCAAGATACTTTATTACTGCAAACCCCATCATATAAAACAAAAATAACCTTAGGAGATCGAGCATTTGTCTGCGCAGCCCCCAAACTGTGGAATAACTTACCGTTAGAAATCAGGAAATCACCAACTGTAAATACTTTTAAATCAAAACTAAAAGCCTATCTTTTCATTTAAGTACTCACCATAGTTATAAGCATATCAGGAGCTCTTGCAGCGCAGTAGAATATATATACATAGTTTCTGCGCTTTATAAATCATTATTATTATTATTATTATTATCTCCTTTTTTTGTTCTGTATATCCTTTTCTCTCTTATCTCTCCTCCTATTTCCTCTGTTTCTGTTTCTCTTTGCCTCTCCCTGCGTCTTTCTACCCTGCTCTCTTGTTGTTGTTGTTGATTGGGTTTATAGGCGTGTTTCATTCAAATTTGAATATTTGCGCCTTCCTTTCTGCCTCTTCTTTTATCTACATTTCTCTACATCTTTCATATTTCCTTTTTTTTGTTTGTTTTTTGTTCTGTGTCCTTTTTCTCTCTTATCTTTCTTTTCTTTTTCTTTCTATCTCCCTGTCCCATATCTCTGAATCATGTTCTCTGTCTGTCTTGCTAAAGAAGATGACTACTGCAATATGGGGGGGAGGGTAAATTGAGACACCATGGTGGAAATGGACAAAAAATTGAAAATTTGAAACATTATTTATTTCCTAGAATAATACAGACATTGTTCATTTTTAAATTGTTTTACTAAATGAAAGAAAAAAGAATCAGCAGCATTCTTGGGTGGGGGGGGGGGGGGGTATATGAAAGCTCTCTCCATTTTTTGTCCCAGTTCACCTCGGTGTCTCTAGCTGTCCACGCTGTTTTATTGTACTAAATTTCCATTACCTTTGATTCAGTGCCAAGAGTGTTTGCATTGGGTCCATTTCAGCAGGTCAATTTCAAGTCAACATCAAAAAAAATTATTGCTGTGTGAACTCTTGACCAGATGGACTTGAAAATGTATTTGCTATTGAGATGTCCTCTCAGATAAAACAGGAGGACACCCACTTTATTTTGACCCTCAACAAAATCTGACCAAAGTAGTAAAATAAATAGGTTTGAAGTATGTTTCAAAAAATTTTCCCCCCTATTCAAGATAGAGGACAAAACTTGATCAACTTTACATTGGTGAAAACTAAAGATGGCAAATTATAGATGTCCATAAATGTCTAAGTTTTAGTATGCACCTATGGGGTAGAACACCCCCCCCCCCCCCCCCCCCACAAAAAAAATGGTCTGGAATGCCTACATTTTTGAAAAATCATATCGTGGGTTTTTTTTAAGGATTGATCCATCGCCAATAAATTCTTGTGATATGGCTTATTAACTTTTATGAAAATTTCACAGATAAAATTGTTTCTTGACGTAAGATTTACAGGAAATGTTTTATCCATTGAGGTGAAATTTAAAGAGAACAATAAATTACAAAATTTCCAGAGAATATCAATGGCCTTAAAGGGAAAGTCCACCCTGATTACAAGTTGGTTTTAAAAGAAGCAGAAAAATAAAGAAACAGATCAGTGAAGGTTTGAGCAACATACGATAAGAAATAAGAAAATTATTAGTTTTTGAAGTTGTAATCAATCAAACACAGATTGGCAACTCTGTGTCGTGACTTGTGATCTCCTCTCCCATTTGCCCTGTACCCCAAAAAGTCATTAATTTCCATTTTTCAAATTTCCAAATTTCCAAATATTCAAACAACATGCACCTTAGGTTGCTCATATGCTTTTACACAGAACCTGTATGAAACAAATCTTTTCCTTCATCAGAAACTAAGAAAATGAAAATTGATATTTTCTGTATTGAGCAAATGGGAGAGGAGCTCGCAAGATACATGTACGTCACTGTGTTGCCAATTTGTGTTTGATTGATAACTGCAAAATTTCATAACTTTCTTATTTCTTATCTGATTTTGCTCAAACTTTTACTGATTTGTTTCTCTCATTTTTCTGCTTTTTATTCAAATCAACTAAATACCAGCGTGGACTTTCCCTTTAAAGTGAAAATTTGATGATAGTTTGCTGCCCACAGTATTGAAAGAATCAAGTATGTAATAGTGCCTATCAGAAATTAATCTGTACTGATTTTGTTTGTTTTTTTCCAAATCAGTGATACAACTGCAGACCTATCTGGCACAAGAGAGATCCTGGAGAGCTTCAATCTTCAACCCTCTGCAGCTGAGCTCCAGATCATCCGCGCCCTCTCCAGATCCATCTGGACCCGTGCTTCCCGACTGATCGCCTCAGGGATCTCCCAGATAGCACGCCGCATCAATAAGCCCAGCGTCACCGTAGCCGTGGATGGCTCTCTCTATCAGCACTTCCACCAGTTCCGAGAGCTGATGCTCTCCGAGATCAAGGAGCTGGTGCCCATGCACGAGGTCAAGTTCCACCATGCGGAGGATGGCAGTGGGATAGGTGGAGCGGTTACTGCGGCGGTGGCTGTCCGACTGAGCAGGCCAGAACAGAATGGATTCCCCATGCAGAATGGCTATTGCGTATGAGTCTCTTCTGGGATCAGGGGATGGGTAGAACTGGATAGAACTGGGTCAATGCCTTTATCGTTTCAAGAGGCTACTTTTGCTTCCATACGTCTGAAGTGACATCATCAGAACTGACTTTCCTCATGTGGATTATAATGAGTCTCTGTCTGACTAGCAGAATGACTGTAAGTTAGCATGGTCAAGATTTCTTTTGCTCAAAACATGCATCTAAGGACACAGAACCTGGATACTGAAGTTACTACTGTCTCTTGTGTTCAGAATGTTGTTGTATATCCAAGAATATCAAGATGGATGAATTATTGGAATATTTAAAAGTATTGTCCATGCTTCCTTTTTCTCATAAACTCAGTTTTGTGTTAATAATTCTGAACATGCTCTTGTTCAATCTTGTTCATTTTTGTTCAATCACTTTAGTTTGTGTATGACTTGCTGCATCCCACTTGTTCACTATTCCTTCCCACCTCTTCTTAAAATTTATGTTCTTCTCTAGTGCATCATCGATCTAGTAAACTATTCTTCTCCTTGTTCAACTCCTTGACCCTTTTTTCTTACGTTTTGCGTACCTCTACTCAATCGAAATCAATTTTTATCTTTCATGCTGCCTTGGACGAGACCTCAGTCATCTGTGTATACTAAAGTTATCATTGAAGACTGTACAATGGTAACTATTAGATTTAAGGTCAATTTTCTTTTCATCTTGAACGTGTTGTTTGATCTCCATTGACCTTTGAAGTGTGACGTTTTTGTGCTGGCTATATCTTAAGATTCCATGTAATTGATTGTGATAATCAGTCAGAGCTTTATACAAAGTCCTCTACAGAACAAGAAGGGATATATGTAGTCAAGATGCCTTTCAGAGACGTGAATTTGACTGTCAATCTTGAGTTCTGTTACTATAATTGTCATTGCGGAGAATTTATCATGCAATAAGTAGCAGAAATCACATACACACTGAAGAGTACAATAACACATTTTGTGTGTTGAAAGCCAGAAGGGCATACATGTATATTTCATGTCAAAGTACAGTATTTGAGTTAGTGTCCTTCTCGCTGTCAGCACATTGTCTGTTCGGAGCCAGAAGGGTGTTAACTCTGTGTTAAACTATAAGAGCTAATGCCCTTCTGGCTTCAAAGAGACAACAAAGAGATATGCATAGTATGAGACTACATATTCATATTCTACATATTCTATTGTTTGACCCAAACTTCTTGTTTTCCTTATCTTCATTTCTTTATTAATCGGCTGTTACACATTTTCAATCAAATTCTTTAGGGCAGATGTCATTTATTTGAAGTCTTGAACATTCAGTTGTGGATTCTGGGGGAAAATATGTTTTTATCATTGCCAGAGCTGAAGACTACCTTTAACTTGTCAATTTTTTTGTGAAAAATGAAAAAGGGATTAACCTTTTCTTGAAGCATTTCATAAAGATGTCCACTGTACTTAGTTTTTGAATCATGATTATATTTCTTGAAAAAGAGAACTGGAAAGACAAAGCTTCTCTTGTTTTGTTTTGGTTTTTGTTTTGTTTTGTTTTGTTTTGTTTTTTGTTTTGGGTTTGTTTGTTTTGTTTTTTGTTGTTGTTTTTTTGGTATTTTTTGTTTTGTTTGTTTTTTTGGGGGGGAGGGGGTTAATATCTGGAAAAATAAGAAATCATGTTCTACATGAACCTTGCCGAGTGGAATATAAACTTTATGATAATGTCAAATTCATTATGTCAGTCCATTGATGATGCAATATGATCAGGGATCTACCCATGCTGCTGTACTTGTACAAGCATTGAACATTTATTATTAAATATTTAATCAAATTCTTCAGGTTTTCATCTTTTCTTTCTTTATTTGAAATATTTTTTTCAAAAATGCTGCTTGGAACTGTGATATCTTCCTCTTCTGCAGAAAAAGATGTCATATTTTACATATACATTACCGGCACTAATCTAGACATTGTGTAGTTCTGTATTCAGACTGTACATTCTTTTACAAATTAAAAAAAGTTTACATTTGATGTGTGCTTAAACAAGCTAGGCTCTTGAATTTGAAGGTCAGCAACAAGATATTGATGAAAATTCATCATTTGCATGTTGCAGTCATGCAGACTTTGCTAACTGCCAGAATGAGTACGGTATAAAGTTTTTTTTAATGTGCAAAACATGAAAGAAATCTGTACTTGTACATAATGTAGACTTGTAATGTGCACCCACTAACTATAGCAGCTGTTCATAATTTTTTTTTTTTTTCAGTTTTAAATCTTTTTTTCCATTCTATTCTCATATATTATTGTATTCTTCCTTAAGGAATCTCAAAGAGTGGCAAAAGTGCATTGAGCAAACAATGCAGAAAATGTATTTTTATGACGGCAATTTTTTGCTTATCCCTTCTCTCTCCCTTCTTTTTTTTTCTTTTAATATTTTAATATATACTCTGTCACAGGAGGTCATCATGACGAAGTGGCGTATGATTTATTATTTTGTCTCAGACTTGAAATTAGAGTGGCTTCACATGTATGCTAATATGCAACTTGGATTTGATAACCTCAAGAGAGTTGCTTTATGAGATTTATTGCTACTTCCATGTAATTGATAGAAAATGTATGTAATAATGTTTTCATATATGTCTGTCTTGATATGTCTGTCTATCTTTATATTCTGTCTGTGTCTGTTACAGTAGACATAACATACACAATAATTTTGTCTACAGAGAGCAAAGAGCTTTTAGCACCCATCTGCCTCTCAGTGGATGATATCGACTGTTGAGAGCCAGAACGGCATTAACTCTGTGAAAAGGATGTGAGTTAATGCCTTTCTGGCTCAAGAAAGACAATCGCCGGAATTCACAAAGGTGGTTTCAATTCAGACCATGGTTTATGCTGATATCGTGGTATAAATACGCTTGATTTAGCGCGTACACTTAAAAAGATCCAATAATGAACGCGCGCCGGTCGCGCGTGGTTGGCAAAAGTGCTAAATTCACGCTAGTTGCCATGGTTCAAACCATGTTAATTTAAGTAAACCATGGTCTGAACCATGGCAACTAGCGTGAATTTAGCACTTTTGCCAATCACGCGCGACCGGCGCGCGTTCATTATTGGATCATTTTAAGTGTACGCGCTAAATCAAGCGTATTTATAACACAAAATCTGCATAAACCATGGTCTGAATTGAAACCACCTTTGTGAATTCCGGCCTATATGTTTGTTAGTTCTTAGTTTGTTGGTTCTTAGATTGTATATACCATTATTTACTAGGTGGATGGGTGTGGTGTGGGAAGAGGGAAAGGAAGTTAGCCTTAATTGTGTTAAAATGTTTATTTTTTCTAGGTGTATAGTTAGGTTCACTGTTAAGTTCAGGTGCTATAAGAACATAACAAAGTAAGCTTATAACTTATAAATGTGTGTACATACGCTAAGGTATACGCAGTGTACATAGACTGTTGAAGTACGCAGCATTTTTGCTTTTATTTACTCGCTACCATATTACTTTTTCTTGTACAAATTAATCATTGTGGTTATTCAGATCTATTATAGAGATCGATCACTGTACCTGGTATACATAGTTCATCGCTAGTTTCATGAACCAGTGTTAGTGTAGTGCATAAGCCATTGTATATACGTTGATTTGTGAAACCAGCGAAGAAATTTTGAACTTATATCATTATATTATCATGTTGAAAAGTGCACAAAAGTTTTGAAAAGGGCTAAGATCAAAGAGTATTGATTCATTTGTTTAACAATTTTATATTGTTGTTATTATCATCATTATTAATATTATTATTATTATTATTTCAATATCATGGATGACGTTGATATGATTACAGCCATTTTTGCCCATTAAAAATATATGACAATTGAAAAATGTTCATTCTAGGTGTACTGTGTACCTCTGGAAAAAAATGACACTTGTTCACCTACTGGAATTTTTAAAACTTGCTAATTAATCATAGCATTTTAATTATAGGAATAGTTCATTTAAGGAAACTGCTGAAATTTAGAGACATTTTGTAGGCAATATTTGGACATCAGAAATTCATTTATAGAAAACTAGATCAGAAGTTTAGTATTCCCATACGGGTATATCCTGATTAAACCGATGACCTCTGCTCAAACGCCGGTTGCAGGAGATCTACCTCAAGCTTTTTAAAAAATGTTAACTAAAGTCTACCACATGCTACGATCAGAAGTACTGTGATCTGATTTTTTTTTTTAAATTGCAAAAATTATCCTTAAGACACAGGAATCTTAACTTATAAAATATTCTTGTGTGAAGTTCTTATGGTCATGGTCATATGAATCGATAGCAAAATAAAATTGGGGTATTGTGGGTTTTACAATAGGAGAAAACGCTGAATCGGCTTCGAACCGGGGACAGTCAATATGATTCGCAGCTGACTCTGCTTTTTCTCCAACTGGAAGGCCCACAGTACCCTGCAAATCATGTTTTACTATTCATACGGGGGTCATCCCTGTAGAACGACAGCCCACAAGACCGAAAAAAATGAGAAATACGTGAGAAAAGGTACATGTAGAAAAGAAAGTTCCAAAAGGATCCCAGTGTCATGGCCATCGGTCTTGTGAACCCTCAAAAAAAGTTGTCAGAATGCTCAGGTTCACAAGACCGACATGGTCAGTTTAGTGGGTTTAGGTCTCCTGTGCTATAGTCATTCGTATGTGGCTGTTATTAACCTGAATCAAAATGCTATGCCTTTTGATATATTGTCATATTTACTGACATATTGGAATTTCTTTCGAATTGTACAGTGTGAGATAGGCTTGAGAATGTTGAACATTTTCATATTGTTTCTCTTATCATGAATCTTACTAATGATATTGTTCATACACCAGAAACCAGTAAGAATATGATAGTGTATTCACAGATATAGACTTACAGTACAGAAAAGTGCAAAGACTTTCAAGAAATCAACTCATGAGTATTTCAGTACCCATTTATATTGCCTTTAGAAACTAATGCTCGAATGATGTAATAGGTCATTGTAATGTTTGCAAATTTCAAGAGGCGAAGGACAATGTTATTGAAATTGCGTTGATAAGGTTGATTTTTCGGAAATCTTTGCTATCATGTTAATGAGTAGATTTTTAATAGCTTTATATATTTTTGCATATTTTAATTGTTGTAACTGTATATAGCTATGTCTTGTGATTTCATAATCGGTTTATTAATTTCCACGAGGGAAGTCGTTTAAAGTGATGTCAAAAGACATTTCAACTGAAATGATCTTGCCAAACTAATAAATTCTATTGCCTTGAATTACTAACTGCCAAAGAGATTTATAATGTGTGCCTAATTGCCAAGTGCTTTATGAATAATAAATGATTTTCACATTTAAAGCAAAGTTCAAATTCAGTTCAACATTCATTCCAATGGGAGATGTTTAACTTCAGTTTTAAATTTGTCATTATATACATAAAGCAAGATAGTTCCTGATTCATGCAGATCTGGGAAGAAAAGATTAAAAGGTTGCATTGTCATGATTCATCTTAGACTTTGGTCTTGTGTGTTTATTCCTTTCTGCTTTCTCTCTTCTGTTAAAAAGAAAACTCAGAATAGAGTCACTAGGTTATGGATAGTTTCAATTACTTTTAGATTTTGTGTAGATGTCTATGAGATTTGGGGGAAAAGTAATCCATTTTGTTTAAATGTGAGATATTTTTATAGATGTCTATGTGATTTGGGGAAATTACTTTAGATTTTTTATACATGTCTATTAGATTTGGGGGGGAATGTGACATCTGAAAATTTAGTGCTCAAATATTTTGAATTTCAAAGATCTGAATGAAAATTACCCCCATTTCATCACAGGTTGATAAAAATTCTGTTTGAATTCATTTACTCTTCTGAGGCAATAATAGTCAAATTTGTTTTTTTAAAGAGACAGATTTCTCTCAGTATGGTTGTAAGAGATATTTGTATTCACGCATGTATTTTATGAGGATTTTCAGCATTTTGGTTGCAGATCTGGGCCCAGTCTTATAGAGAGTAGCGATTGATTCAAATCAATCCCAAATTAATTGCAACTGTGTACTTAAGAAACAGGAGTTGCAATTAATTTTAAGTTGCGATCAATTTGAATCAATCGCAACTCTTTATAAGATGGGGCCCAGGTATGCAAATTTATTTTGTTCATCATGGAGTGTGTATGTTTATGAATTGAAAAATATAGCTCAACTCTGTAAATAACTATAAAATATGCATGAAAAGGTATTGTCTAGGAAACTGGCTAATATTGCTGCTTGCATCCTGTTGGTCATAAACACTGTTTGTCTATTCACCAATTATCCTATATTAGTATATGATATTAGTGTTGAGTTGTGAGTGGAAGTTGCCCCAACCCCTGGTGGCACTAAATACAGAAATAATTATGTTAGTAGGACCTACTGTGCATAGAACTAGTGGCATATATAATTGTTTTATTTGATGATGACAATACAATGATAATTACTGTATCTTGTTAATCACTTTTACAGCAAACTAATCAGAACGCTGATACGATGCGACAGTGTGACTTTGCAGTTTTCCATCTTGTCTTACTTTTGTAAGACAAATGTTTGCAATGTTTACAACGTGACTTTGCAGTTTTCCATCATTTCTATTTTTCAATGTCACATGAATATTTGCTTTTAAAAAGAATTATTATTCAGAGGTGATGGGACATATTTCTTATATTACCTTTGTAGTGACTTGCATCTTAGTCGTATACTATATTTGACATGAATTACTTTCTGCTATATGGGGGCCTCGGCTAGTTGGAAAAACAAAGTTCCTATAATTTGAAGTGCATTATTGTTTTTATTTATTTTGTTGTGTTATTCATGCATACCATACAACTCCATTGTTACTAAGTTGCAGTCCTCTTCCTTTCTATCTGCCCTCCTCTCTTCTTTCTCTCTACTTCCCTCTCCTCTTCTCTTCCTCTCATTAGTTGTCTGCCCCTTTCTTCCTTTCTTGTATTAATTTATATTGTATTTGTGTATTCAGGCGTACCCCTACAAGCATCTGCTTATTTGGATCGCGCCTTTTTCCTTGTATTTCAAGTTCTTGATTATATCCATGCTTCTGTATGTATATACAGTCAACCTGTTTTAGCAACCACTTGTATAGAAAGACATGCAACCTGTCGATAAAGACCACAATTTTCGTTTCCTTTAAAAATTATTTCTCATTGAAATGTGTATTAAAGGAAGCTGTTCATAAAGACCACCTGCTCATAAAGACCACTTTTCTTGTCTCCCTTGAGTGGTCTTTATATACAGCTTTCACTGTACATGTAAATTATATTATTTGAACAGATGATGAATGTTGTCAAAATGAATGGAAAAAATTAAATGTTATTAAATTTTAACTGAATTGAATTGAGGTTTAAAAGTGTGGCATTGATTAAGGAAAATGTCTTATTTCGCTACCCAGTTGAAATGATCAAGATAATGCTAATTAACCTGTTTCCCAAGAAAGTAATGAAAAGAGACAATGAAGTGAAAGTCGCTTTTAGGAACAGCCCTGTAAGTGCATCCATACCACAATTATTTGTGAATTATAAGCAGCAGGTTTGCCAACAACTCGGCAAGATGGTGAAGAAATGTTTTGTGCCTGTGTATTTTGGTCAATGTCATCTCAGTATTATGGCTGTACAAATAAAAGTGTAGCACTAACATATCAGTTGTATTGTCATTATTAGACCTGTGCATAGAGCATTCATGCTCACACAAATTAGTACAATAAGAATACTGCTTCGATTGAAAGGGCGGGGTTTTTTCCTCTTGTTTTTTGTTTTTGTTTAATAGTGAACTTATATTATTTCATATATGAAGCTCGTTTCCTTCTTGGTCAATAAGGTCTCCAACTGTATTTAATGTTCAAAATTGTAACAGTTTACAGTTTATAGTTTACTGCATGTACTATGTGATTCATATTTCACTTGGAATGAAATAAAACTAATAAAAACATTTTGTTTCCTATTTTCATTCCATTTTTGTCTGATGTATTTTTGGAATGTGTTTTTTTTTTTGGGGGGGTGGGGTATTCTTTTATTCTTCCTCTTCTATTTTTTTCTTCACACTGATGTTCTTTATGTTTTCCTCTTTCATCTCTCATATGTTTTATGTTTCTCTTCCTTCCATTTTCATTTTTGTTCTATATGTTATGTATTTCTTTTTTGTTATCTCATCCTTTGTTGTTGTTTTTCCTCTAACTTTCTGTCATTTGTGTTAAGTTTTCATTTATAGTTTAATCAGGGAAATGGAGCATTTCACTGGTTTAATTCCTTTTTCTTCTTTACCATTTAACAATGATTTATCCATTACCTATTTAAAGTAACCCTTCCCCCCCCCCCTCTCTCTCTCTCTCCCCCCACCCCCTCTCTCTCTCTCTCTCTTCCCCCACTGCCCCCATCTCCTCCCCCCCCCCCCCTCCATAAGCTGTAAAAGATCATTGTTAAACAGTACATGTATTTACATAGTGAAACAAATTTGGAAAATGGAAGATAATTGAATTTTAAAACTCAGGAAAAGGAAACTTATTAAAGTAATATACATACATGTGATAACAGTATTCAACAAAGAGACTAGATAAATACTAACAGGTAAAAAAAAAAAAAAAAAAAAAAAAAAAAAAAGATCGTTCAGAGCGAAAGAAGAAAGAAAGATAGGGAAGGGTAAAGGACAAATTATGAAGAGATCAATTCAAGGCCAGAAATGAAGGAAGGAAAATTAAGAGAGACTGACAAACATGAGAATCATAAGAAGACAAGTTGTCTCATAAAAAATACAAGAGATTATTTGTCACATGCCGGATGACACATCATACTTAAATTTCAATTTTAATTATTTATTAAAAGAAGTATATATATATATATATATATATATATATATATATATATATATATTATATATATATACATGTATATACGATTAACGAGTCCTCATATTGTGGCATTGTACAGAACTGCGGTTCAGATTTGCCATATTTTGTTTGTTCTGTAACTACAAACTAAAACTAACGTCCATTAAGTCAGCATATACCTACATAAGTGGACCGTACACATAAACGTGTTTGAAATTATTCACCTCCCGACCAATCTTTACCTTCTTATAATCTTATTTTAATTATGACTTCATAAATCATAACAAAATAGATAATAGAGGTCCATGTTTGCATCATAGATTTTTCCAGTAAGTCATGAGCCAGTGTCTTTCACGGGAAGGTTGATAGGCAATTGGTTTTGGAGATGTTTTGAACAACAACAAAAATATTGATTTTAAATTTGAGTGCATCATAAAGTTATCAGAGTTCGATGGCACTCGGTCACAAACATGTCCTTCCCGGATGGCATTGATCTAGAAAATTCAAACTAGAGCTCTTGGAAAACAACTCGTTTTGAACTACGTCATCAGCTATAATGATTAAGGATATTTGCCATGCATCCTTTACTAAGAATTATTTACATTCCTTCGAGATGTACTTTGATCAGTCAATGTTATCTGATAGAAGAACGTAACCATAAATTATTTTTTATTTAAAAGAAAGAATATTGTTATTCGCTGTTAGACATAACAAAATTATTTCAATATATCTCAGTGAGGCTTGTCTCTTTCTTTCTCTTGCTTTCCCAGTCTAGTGCAGCATTTTTTTTTCTTGGAGAGCGCACGAGGAGATTGCTATAAACTACAATTTTTATTGAAATTCATTGAACGACCCAAGCGTTTTTAATAGAGAAATGTCCCCCGCTATCAGCGCTCTCACGTATCTTTCTCAATGACGATTGCCCCCCGCAAGGCTTGAGAGGCCGCGCCTACTCCATACCTCCGATAAATGCCATGTGTGCGCATGTGTGGATGAGCATTATTTACGTTCGTTCACGTAGTACCGTACCCGTATGTACATATACACACAATTACAACACGCTACTATACTCACACAAACTACAAAACGTGAGAGCTCGGACGAGATTTACAATTATCTGCATTTTAGCTTTGGAGAATCTTTATTCTGCAATTTTCTTTCGGTTCTTCGTTACATTTTGAGCTACATATCTTCCATCATGTATCAGATTCCTACACATCCACAGGTATTTATTTTCGTGTTCGATACCGGTATTTACAATTTTCTATTTCCTGATTGACTTGTCTTGCCATAATAATAAGCAAGTGGAGCTGTCTGTGCGGGGTCCGTCTGTGCAATGTAGTGTGGTTTGTGTAAATGCTGAATGAAAGTGATGATGGTGACTGGACTTGTACTGTTGATGAAGAGTCATGGAGAACATCATAGATCAATCAAGTAAGAAATTAATTAGGTTTTGAGACAAGTGATCAACTCAAAACAATATGGAAGAAATAAAATATTGATTATCGCAGGAGACTATATCTAGATCTGTGTGCATTAGTTTAGTTTAAATCTGATTTCGATCTAAACATGATCTAGAGACTAGACTCAACATAATCTAACTGTAGACTAGATTACACTTGTCTGATTCTGAATTTCCTGAAGATGTTGTTATTGCTCATCTTCAACTTCATATGTAGTCATCTGATGGACTGTTTTGTTTGTTGTTTTTTTTTTTGTTTTTTTTTTTTTTTTTTTTTTTTTGGCTGCATCATTTAAGTAGAATATATGAGCGAAATTAAAGTTGTTTCACTCTCATTAAGATCTGTATCTTTCAGTTTCAGTATTGTCTGATTGTGAAATAATCTCTGCCCATGAAACATAACTAGAGAATAATTTGTTGATAAAAAATTATAAAATAGACAATTTTTTTAATAAAATCTATTTTTAAAAGCTTAGACCTGGCTACAGTTTTAACAGAAATATGTATCATGTATCAAACTTTTATGCAAACAGTAGGCCTAATGTACAATTTGACCCCAGAGGCGGCGGAATGTCGGGTTTGGACAATGGAAGTGGGGGGCACCTTTTGTCCACCAAACAAAAGGTGCCCCTCCCCCCACTTTCATTGTCCGAGCCCGACGTTCCACCGTGCCTGATTGACCCCCAATTAGCATTGTACAAAATACTTTTTTCTTTTCACGGAAACTGTCTTTTCATTCAGTTATTCAATTAAACATTTTTATAATTGACCTGAAATTGTCAATATATGAGTGGATTTTTCTCAAGTGAGATGTTGGTAAGACCTGTCTAGCCTATATTTGAGGGGAAGGGTCATCTCATAAGTAGGGCTTTCCTCCTTTGAAGTTTGTAGATCACCCACCTTCCACCCCCTTTTCACTAGTCCCAGACCCTTTTGTCTGCCTCACAATAGTGAAAGGTACCTTGTTATGTAACAATGCATTGTAAAGGAAACCATTTGTATCTCAGGGTCTTGGCTAACCAAATGACCTTATATTGCCCAGATCAACTACAGTAGTAGGCTTACAATTTTGTACACTGTAGAAGTAGACCCTACATTGCTGCCTCATATTATTTTCAGGGGAGGGGGGGGGGGGTAGGTGTACTTTAGTTTGTAGTATTATGATAGGGCATTACTTACATGTACGATGGACATGTGTAAATCTCTGTTTTATGAGCATAGCAGACCATTACAAAAGTAGATTTACATGTAGGTTGTAGATCAGCCTTTCAAAATTCACTTCATGGTCAGTAGACACACTGCAATTGGATACATTAGTTTTATACATACATGTAGATGTACTGTACATGTACTATTACTGTGTTGTTGCTTGTGAAATGATACTAGCCAGGCGAAGTGAGTAACAAATGTACAGAGCTGTAAATTATTTGATTCATACTGTTTAGAGAAACAGACAGCAGAATGTATCATGCATATATACACTGTATAATGAGGCACTGTACTGTATTTATAAATAAAGTTTAGTTCTGTTCGACTTGACACAATTTCAGTAATTCTTTCAAGTAGTACCTGAGACCCTTTTCAGTCCTCAATTCCCATCTCCCAGGTCCCTGTAAGATATGGTGACCACGATGAGTTGCTTCCTGCCTTACAGGAACTGGAAGGGCATGCGAAGTTCAGCAGGAGAAATAAAAAAACCTGAAGTTCTTTGATAGGGCTATCAAGCTGGGGACATTTACTCCAGAAATCCCAGCTATGGATCCTTTCACTTTGAAGAATTAAGATCAAATGATCATTCCCCTCAAGTTATAAGATGATTAAATGAATTGGTCTTTTGTAGTCTATAGGATACATGTACATGTACATGTATGTTATGAGAAGATGAGGCCATGTCAAACAAATTGTGCTGAAGGTATAATAGCTTTCTGTCTTTCTGATGTTCTTAAAGTTATATTAGAGTTATTTGAAGAATTTAAGAAGTGAATATAATTCATAATCCTAGAATCTAGATGGTATTGCACTGCTAAAAAAACCACCATAATGGTCCTTATTAACTAAAATTTAAACCCAACACCTGGTTGAAGCTTAGACTATAGTCAAGTTTAATTGAAGATAGACCGAGGTCTACATTAAGTGTTCCCTTCGCTTAACGTGGCTTTTGTCCTTGTGTTCAGTTTAACTGAATCCCTTCAGGGGCTTCCAGTATTGAGTTTGTGAGATGTGTTAAAATAACATTACAGAAAGGCTAAAAATCCATCTGAGATGTTAGATAGTGTGTCGAATTTTGCCTCCAAGCTCTATGGATTGTTCCAGTTACAAACTCAGAAAGAGGGAGAGAGAAAGAAAAAAGAAATCAGATATTGCTATCCACTCTAAGGTAAACTAAAAACACCATACAAGCTCTTAGCTTTTCATTGTAGAGGTATCCGATAAAATCCCCAATTCTCTGTTATGCAAAAGAAAAAAATGGTGTGTCTATCTTGCAGATATGAGGTAAGGCATTTGAAGTTATCTTTCTTGAAAATAAGAAAGCTAGGTCTGTGTAGGGAGAAAGACTGTTGCAAATTTGCAGAGGATAGTAATCACAGTATCCATTAGGGAATCGATAGAGGTTTCCGATTACAAGAAACAATACATTCAAAATTTAGAAGCCTCTGTCTAAGGGTTTGACTACCAAGTCATTTCGGAAGACCATTATAATGATGTGGGGAATAATCGATGGCAAAAGAATAAGTGGTAGCTACATGTACATGTGGTTTCACTTTCAAAAATGTCCAAAGAGCCTTGAAAGGAAAAGGGAAAAAAAAGAAAGGAAAAAAACAGTCATAAGATCAACCTTGAGAAAATCTCTTCCAAACAAATAACATTTTCATGTTCTCGATGAGTACAGTAAACTATCTGGTGTATCCATGTACTGGTTGCATGTTATGAGCCTATATTAAATACTAAATAGGGAATAGGCTAGACTTTTTTTGACTCAATGCATAGAAGCTACTGCTTGGTGGAGAAAAAAAATATTCAAACAATATTGAAAAAGCTATTAAGAAATAAAGTCTTGTGCAGTTATGTAAAAAAATTCTTTTAATTTTGATGCTGATTATCAAAGAGAGCGGACCTGTGTTATTGATGTGAAAAAATAGTGCAGTGAATTTTTATTTGTTTTGTTGGAAATTGTTATCGTTCAAGGAAATAAATGTTTGATGAGTGGTATATCTACCGTATATGGATGGAATGGAAAGAAATACTTGTATTATGGTTTTATTTGACATGATTTATTGAATCAACAGAAAGCATTTCCATTGTTAATTCTGTGAAAATGCATTTAATTTCTTGTGGTCTGTTACACGTTAAAGTAAGCCTCTTGAGATATGTTTGTGGGTGTGTTGAGTGTTTAGCGGTATAAATGAATCTGTGTTGAATTGATGTATATTTATAACTTATCTTTGTTGCATGCGAACTTAATTAACATTTACTGTAAAACCAGAGACTTTCGCATTTAATGTTCGCGAATTTCGCGAGTGGTTCAGATTCGCGGAAGTTTCATGCTGCGAAATCATTGAATCATAATTGACGTAACACTAAATTTTTGCAAATCGCAAAAGTTTCTTGTTGTGAAAATGGCTGTCGTTTACAATTCGCGAACGTTTCTGGTTTTACAGTAACTTGATTTAATTTCTACATGTTAGATTTAATCCACTAATTTTTCTTTTCAATTTCAGTAGTTAAATTCATGGTACAAAAGTTACAGTTTGTAATTAATATTGCTACTAACTTTAATATTCAGATGATCAATTTATTAATGTTTTATTATTATAATACAGATTAATTTTTTAAATATTTTGTTTGGTTTAGTTTCTAGTGCATGGTGTTTGTGTATCCTTTACCTTGCATGCAGATATGTTTTTTTCCCTACATGTGTTTTCTTTTTGTTTTCCTTGGTTTTTCTTTGTACTAATTCTAGTTTTGGGCCGAAGCTTCCACAATCACCAAGGATCCATGCCCCATTATTCAGGGACAGTCTGAGAAATTTAACCAAGTACTGTGCATTCAGGGGCAGTCTGAGAAATTTAACCGGGTACTGTGCAAGAGCTCTGGTTTCTAATTCTTTTAAAAATGAAATTTTTTATCCATCCATCATTGGCTTTGATAAATTCTTTCTGCCTCTTCATTTTTTTTAATTTTTTTTTTCAGCAAATGTACATTGTACTTTGGGAGCATGCATAATCATTCCCCTGTCATATCCTTTTCTGAAGCAATGTCATTCTTTGTGGATATTTTTAATGTACTGCAATGACACAAAGAACAATGTTTATGGTTCAACAAAAAAAAAATCCTGCTGCATTACCTATAATTGCAAGTCTGCACTTAGCAAAGGAGCAATAACAATATTGATGTTAATACATTTAGTGAAAGCACTGTCCAATATTTCAAAAGTGTATTTCTTCATATCACTCTCATCTGCTGTCATTCTGTATCTGCCCTCTCTTTCTTCAACCTTCCCCTCTTCTGCTACATTTTAACCATGAGCTATTAAAAACTCCTTCCTCTTCATTTATTCCTGATCGTGCAAGCAATTGACATTTAGATAACTAGCCCACTTTTTTTTACAAAGTGTTTAACAAGTGAAGCATGTGGGAGTGTCACCTGTGGTTCAGTTGTGTCATACACTGCATCAGGCAAAAAATTTAGATTGCATTGTCATAATTGCATTACTATACGAGAACCATTTTTGCGACATGGTTTGCTCACATCATTATGTGAAATTAATATGAACCAACATGCTCACATGATAGTCACATGTGAAATTTGTGGACCAAAAACTACCAATTACATGTATGTATTGCACTGTTCAATATGTTACTAAATGTACAACTTTCATACATGTTTGTCAACTACTCATTGAAATTTCCTAATATCTTTCCACTAATCTTTAAGAGAAAAGTCATCTAAATGTATCTTCTTTTTTTGTAGATTGCAATCACTATGCATGCATTTATCATAGAAACAATACAATTTTGTTTTAGCAATGGTTTAATTTCAAAGAGGTCTACAGGTATACATGCATATACAGTCAAACCTGCTTTAGTGACCACCTGTCTATAAAGACCACAATTTTTGTTTCCCTTGAAAAAGTTTCTCATTGAAACATGTATTAAAGGAAACTGTACATAAAGACCACCTGCTCATTAAGACCGTTTTTTTTGGTCTCCCTTGAGCAGTCTTTATACTGGTTTCACTGCAGTATTACATGTATGTGAAGTACTTGCCGTGTAGATTGCATCTCATTAACATGAAGAAATTTGTGAAAGGATTACGGTATCAATTCTAACAGACCTATACGTAGTACCTGATGCTCTAAAAAAATTAAACCATTATTAATAAATTTAAAATTATATTCTGATCAAACACTCATATCTATCCATGATCTACTTGTTATTGTAGTATTCTTTTATTGACTATTGATAATTCATTGGACTGCTTGTATTCCATATTCTGCCAAAAAGGGTGCAAAAATAATCAGCTTCAGTTACATTCAGATTTAAATTGATCTGCAGTCATCTGCCCCTTAATTTTAGGTTTGAAGAGGTGATTAAAGTTGCTTCTTTAATCCTGCAGTCTTAAAAACTTCCTTTGCTGTTTTCATAGTCATTTTTTTTTTTTGTCCTGTGAGATATGTCAAGGTCTGCTCATTTTATTTCTAGACTACATATGTCTCTCCAATTCTCTCTCATTCAGGCCAACCGTCTACCTCTGTGTACTCACATTCTGACGTAAATGATCTTCTTTGCTATTTACCTTTCCGACACCTCATCCACGTAGATTGAAATGCTCCTTGATTAATGATTAATCCACAATTTTTATGTAAATGAAAATCTTTGTGAATGGAAAATTACAGGGTAATAGACTATTCACCTTTCTCGACCTTTATACTTTAAGAGAAGTTGTACGCTCAAGGTTAGTGACTCTCGAGTGTTATCACTATTTGTTTTTATATTCTGGTCCCCTTTTAAATTCTTTATATTCTGAAGGTTATTGACTTGAGTATTATCACTATTTATTTTCATAACCTGGTCACCTTTTAAATCAAATATTGAACAGCTTCTGTTCATCTTATTATTATTATTATTTCTTTCTTCTTCTTTTTTTTTTTCTTCTAAATTTGTCCTCATGTTGACCTTAGTGTGGGTGTACATGTACATTACTCTTGAATCACACTTCTAAGAAGTTGGAATGAAATCCAAGAGAAGTCTCTCCAAGATTCTAGCATATTGGCTGATTTTATTGGAACATATATGTGATCATATGAGTTTCTAATCGACAGTAAAATTAGAGTTGATAGATTAGTATTAATGCCAAGTTCTCAAAAAGAAGTCATGCACAAAGAAATTGAGATTAATTGTGGGTGTTTTATGTGGGCTATACATTACAGGGTATACATGTATTTATGCAAATTCTTCTTCTTCAGATAGCCAGTGCTTTATTTTCATCTCTGTTTCATTTTAAATGTCATGCATCATCTTTCATCACTTGAATTACATGTACCTACATCATACAATATCATCAATAAGTATAATCTTACTATCTCATTTTTATGTGATATGTTTGTTGTGTTTTTTAATGGTAAGTATATTTTACATGTACAAAAGTAGATACAGGTATCTCATAGAATATTCAATATTTAACATACAGGATGTTCCGACACAAAAAATTTGTACCAAAACGTTGTATAACGAAATGTTGTATAACGAAACTAGGGTCAGAGCATCGTTTCGAACTAGAACTCGATAACGAGTGTCTGAATGTATGGCAACCATAGAACGGTATAACTGGGCGGGGCTTAACGTGAGCACGTGCAAAAGATGACCTTACCTCTCATTTCCATGGATGAGGGGGCTAGCGGTGACAATAACAACATGCGCAGTGGAAAACTGCGCATCTATACAATGTTTTTTCTAATCGGTCGAGATATGTGTCTGAACGGTACGTAGGCTGTATGATGAAAATTTTATACGTTTCTTTATCGAGTGTTGGTATAAACTTTTTGTGTCTGAACAGGGGGATATCCATCAAATCCCACACATTCATTATTGCATTTTTGCTAGATCATATCAGGATTTTATATCAACCTTCAGATAATCCCATCAGGGCGATTCTATGCAAATTGTCCTGTGTGACATAGGACAGTCTTCCATTTATTTCATCCATAATTGAGAATTCTCTTCATATGACCATGATTAATGGTACTAGTAATACCAGAAAGAATCATTATTCAATAGCCATATCAAGAGATCCTTCATTTTGAGATGAAATATATGGATAATACATGTATGTCATACAGGACACAGTACAGGAATCGCCTACATGTATCACTTCATCGAAAGAAGAGTTACAATGTAGGTACTTCCAGTCATGACTGATTCTGTGAAATGTGTCCTCTCACGGCCTAAGTCTTTTATCTATACAGTTAACTTTGCATAAGTCGAATCTGTTAGGGACCACAAAAAAATAGTTCAACTTATGCAAAATTCGACTTAGGAAATGAAATTAACACGTTTTGCATGGTATGGTCAAAAAGATTGAATCGACTTTAATAGGGAAAGTTTGACTTATACAACTCTGAGTTATGCAGGGTTAACTGTGTTTTATTTCATCCCAAAATTAGAGATAATTTACTAATGGGAATGATGGGAGAAAGAAGCATGAGTCGGTGATCATATCAAGAGACTTTGCATTGTTAGATCAAATAAATGGTTAAAGACTTGGGTTGTTGCAGACACGTACACTGTATCAAAGAATCACTCTCATATAAAGTCATGCTAAACTGATGTACGTGTACATGTAGATTATTAAGTACTTGCATGTAAGTCTTATTGTTTACTAAGTGACTAGTAATTCATAGAATCTAAGGAATATGACATTACAGCCATTCCTGCATTTTCTTCATTTATGCATTTTATTTTTCTCCATATTTGCAATACCAAGGGTCACCTATCGGATAACAATTTCTAACCTCTGAGGTCGACATCCAATCTGCACTACTGTAGCAGTATTGTTGCCTGGCCATTTCACCCCCTGTATGTCTTTCAATCTACGGGTATTTCTCCAAACTTTTAAGTTTGGAGGTGTGGAAATAGCATTCTGATGCTTAACAGATAAAAACCATTGCAAAAGAGAAGGGAGTATTCAATAAAAGTTGTCCAAATATCGCAAGAAAATATGCGGCATGTATTGTTTTATAAGAAACTGTTATTACTATTATTATTGTTGTTTACATTACATGTATAGTAGCTAGGCACTTCATGATGTTGACTATTTCCCATGTGGCATTACAGATTTTAGCCTGTCCCTTGCATCCGATAGGTGGCGCACCGTATTGCGAATATGGAGAATAAAGTGTCTTTATTTTCATCATCTAGTCCTTTTGCAATCACTTTGCAGGTCCAGAGTGTGTTGGAGCCATTCACCATCACACTGGAAAGGATGAAGGACATTGGAGATAGGTTGACGGCTCAGATGATCAAGGGTCTGGACAAAGCAACTCACCCTGAAGCCAAGGTCAAGATGTTCCCCACCTATGTCCAGTCATTGCCAGATGGCACAGGTAATTATTGGGTGGAGGGTTCATGGCAAGGTTCCAGACTAACTTCTTCTTTTTTCACAGGGGTTCCAGATTAAAAAGATTGTTGGCAAGTGAACACTTCGTGTGGAATTGCCCAGATGTGCATCATGAAATACTGACATGTAGAAAAATGTTTATGTGTGAGCAATGCAACTTGTGTAACTTCTAAAAATGGTAGCTTACATGTACAAACCAAACACTTGCAACTGCCTGTGGGTGAATGATTATTTGTAAAGGGGAAGGTTGTACAAATCTAATCAAACCTCTAATCATCTACAGAGTAATTAATTACAAGTATAACAGGATTGGTCATTTATCACCTTTTAGTTGGATTAGGTTCAAGATAAGTTGGGTAAACTTGTAAGATGCTAGCACAGCAGCATCTAAACACTGGTATCAAATGAAGATAGATGGCATGTGAAGTCTATAAAGCAAGGACTGAGGCAATGTTGTCATAGATTGGGGATTAAGAAGAATTAATAGAGGACACTCTACTCATGTAGTGGGCTAGAGTCATTTTAGTCTGAGTTGTATAACGGTATAGACCTACGCGAAGGTTATAGCTTGTTGCAGGTCACCAACGATGACCTAGTTGAACACTACCCTGTCTGAAAGACGTCACAAGGGCAAAGGATATGTTAATGTATTGATTTCTTGCTCTGCTCCTGAAAACCAAGCACATCACATGTGTTGATAGCAATGTTTCCACTAGCAGCATCTTCCACTAGCAGTATCTTCCAGGAGACTGTTGTCATGCATAGGATATGCCAAGAAATTTATACAAAACAGGCAGTGATATTCCCTCCCCCCCCCCCCCCCCCCCATTTGTGTGATGTTTATTCAGAGAGGTTAATTCATACAAAAGAAAATCATATTTAGTCAAAGGGTATAAACAACTTGTATGGAAGCGATCAAGTCATGAATGTAAAATAACTTGCTTTTAGAGATAGACTGAACACAAAGACCTTGGCTGCTTGTATTACAAGCACCCAGTGTTCAAATGTTACTACCTGGTCTGCACAGCGGGCATCTAGACTTACGATTAATGTTTACATGACTGTAGGGTAAGGCTTTGATTGATTAATATAGACCCCCTCCCATTCACACTGAGAAAACTAAACATCTTTAATATCAACTCTGTAGTTATACAAGAAGAAATGAAATTTTGTTCATGTGAATAGGTCATAATGATGCATGATTCTTTTTTGTTGGTGCTTTTAACGTTGCTCAAATAGCTATTGTACGGATGTCTGTGAGAACGCGGTATTGAATTGTTTCGTCACAATTACCTTTGTCTTTGGTGGTTCTAAAACTGCAATGGCAAGATCATTGATGTCAAGGTCACTTTTCAGATGGGTAATCCATTTTGTAGATAGCAGAACATCTAGCTTAACTCTTCCTGGTTTAAAGAGAAAATTGAATTGTGTTTGTGTGATTACATTGTGAAAGAAACTGTTTAGAATTTTGAGAAATGTTGATCATGTGTACAATGTACATAAGAATTTGTGTCTATTGTGAGGTTTTGGAATCATCAAAATGATAAGAAATTCCCCCAATCTCGCTGAAAAGCACATGCACTGGACACAGAAATGGGTACATGGGACTCCACATTCATGTGGCATGAATGTTTGGTCCAAATTTTTCAGCTGTTTTACTACATATTTCAAATATGAGTGCATTTGAACTTTTGAAGAGCAATTATCCTTTTCAAAGAACATTTCTCCTATTATTCCAAACTATTTGAGAAAGCTCACAAATTATTTATCACTTTTACTGGAACTCACCTTCTCT
Source organism: Heliocidaris tuberculata (assembly GCA_025618425.1). Classification (NCBI taxonomy): domain Eukaryota; kingdom Metazoa; phylum Echinodermata; class Echinoidea; order Camarodonta; family Echinometridae; genus Heliocidaris; species Heliocidaris tuberculata. The sequence goes on from CM046847.1 coordinate 20,395,447, forward strand.
TTAACACCACTTTCACACCCACATATGAATTAATATTCTTATTTTACAAGTGTGAAGAGAGTTGAAGGGGGTGTGTTCATCATCATTACATTGGCTGCACATAGGTATGTCGGGCTGTTATGTGACTGCACGTAAATCCAGACTGTCTTTTCTTTTATTTACTGAAGAGCTAGAGCTCACAGCAATGAAAGTGCACACCCTGCTCTGTGTACATAAGGGTATTTCCATTCATAGCCACGTGTTACCCCCGCCCTGCCCACGACAGGCCTACCACAGGCCTACTACCCTGCTGTGTAGTGGACTACAGTACAGTGTATGAGATTTCATAACGTGCAGGCCTGTAAGGCTGAATTATGAAACTGACATTTGCCAAGTGCTTGCAGATGCTGATTTGATTAAAGATGGAAAGGATTGGCTTTAATGGGCCAAATTCCTACATGTAGGAAGTGCCTTCAAGCTGCTCCATGGCCTATGTACACGGAGGTACCTATAGGCCTACTAATATGCAGTTTAATTTGCTGACATTTTGTCGATATCACATGTATAGCTGCATCATTAAAGGTACAGAGATTTTTACTTGGATAGAAATAATGAGAAAATCTAGTGAATATAATATTGATACATGCACTTTACCTGATTTTCAATAAAGCTTGGCTAGATCAGAAGGAACCAAGATACATGCAATCGCCATAAAGAATAGATTTTTGATCTACTTGACTTTTGATTTATAATTATGTAGGCAAATTGATGTTCTATACTTGGATACTATTATGTAGCATGCATTTACTCATAGCTGAATTAAATGTTGTTTGACTCCATGTAGAATTACCAGTATTGCAGATCTTCCCCTTCCAAAATTTTAGCTTACTCTAGCAGGTACATGTACATGTATATGCTCTCATGTATACTTCTTCTTTTATATTACTGTTCAGCAGTAAATCACACAATAACCAAATATCAGTATGGTGTGACAAAAGGACGAAAATGAAACCTCACATGAGCCATACGATCATCAAATCTTTTCATTTCCCTGTTATTTCCGTCTGGATGCAACAGCAACCACTGTAAATGGGTTCCCTGTTTATAGGAGAATGAAGTAACAGCTTTGATTTATTGCCCCAGGTTAGTCAGGGTTGGGCTTTGAGGTCACTTTGAACAGTGTATTCCAAAGAACATATGTACAAGTTGAGTTTTTTTTTGCCACGTTGGTAGGAATTGGTGCATGTAAGAATTTGTTCATGCTCAAAGCTGCTTTATATCATTCTGGTATTCAATTTCAAATGGTTAACCCTCTCACAGGCTTTTTATACTTGCAAAATTTTGCTTAGTCCCGTACTATCGGTGGGGTTAAACGAGGATTTAGCCCCTTCGATTGTACGGTTATCATTTTTTTTAAATGACCAGAACTTTACTTGTGATATAGGAAGTACAAAAGCATGAGAAGCAGCATTCTGTCCTTTCAAAATTCAAGTTGAAGTTGAAATATATTGTACAGGTGATATTTTTGAGTCCCTCCAAGGAATAAACAAGGCAAGCTTTCATATTGCATCCAAATAAAATGAAAGCATTATTAAAGTAGTACACTGTAGGCAGTGTCATGGAATCCGGTACTTTACTGTACGTGCCCAATCGTAAATGACATTTGCCTATTCATGTTGCAAACCGGTATATATGGTACCTTATTACTAGACCTGTAGTTAATGGATTCCTGTCTTTCCACTTAACTCATTTTTCCTGGATTAGTTTCTTTGGAGTAGATCTGAATACAATCAAGCCAAATCGGTTGAAATTCGTTTTTCCTGTCTTTCTTTTGATTGGGAAGATTTAGCATTCAACATCTATATGTATAGGCGTAGTAGCGTATACGGTACTACAGTGTCCATGTAATGTACATTGGAAATGTTCCAGAGAAGTACAGTACTTTGGTGCTGGAGGGAATGTAAAGTACATGTAGGTTTTCCATTGCTAAAAATAGAATTATAAAGGACAGCCTGGAGAGCTTGATTAAAGTATTTGGTCCCACTCCTTAATTGCTAAATTATGATAATATGGAGATTTAGTTGCTAGAAATATGGTTTTAACTATCATATATTACAATTAACTCTCTGGAATTATGTCTGAATTATGATTCAGGTTTGAGATGCATGTAGGTGCCTTCTTTGGTTTGGATTATTTACATTCAATGCAAAAATGTGTCGCATTAGGACGGGCTTTATTCAAAAGAATGATGCAAGCCTATTGATTTCTCTCTTATCTTTTCTTTTTCTTTTCTCTTTTTAAAGAGGCTTCATGTGACCTTTCCTCATGTTGTAGCCTAAATGTACACTGTAGTTTAGAAGCTGACATTCATGTAGTACTACTAGTGGAGTATATTGTTAACTGAATGACGAGTTAATAACACTTGATAGCTTGGTTGATATACCTTGTCTGCTGTCAAGTGTCCTCTACCACTAACTACACTGGAAACGGTACCCTTCACTTCCAGTAGCTCAATTTGCCTTTATGGTCCTCTGTCTTAGGGCAGGCTCATACTTCTATAAATTCTGCTCTCTAATAGGCCTATATTGCTCCTGGTGTTGGTTGTTGTATGATTTGGATTTTTTCCCCCATTTTTCCCCTCCTTGTTTGCTCTTTCCTGTTCTTATGCTGAATTGATTTGATAGATATAGTTAGTCCCCAGTGTATCATTGAGAGATTTGTATTTTCTTTTGCCAATCTTTAATAGAGCTTGCTAGAATGTATATATATGCTTCCCCTCCTTCCCTCCCCAGCTTTTATCATTCATCAGTTCTAAATCGTATTCTCAGTATCTCTTATGAATGTCTTTATTTCTCGCAGCAAGTTTCAGTAAGTGTCCTTTTTTCACTACAGTGTATCTCCTCTTTTTGCCATTTCCTTGGCCGAAGTTTTACAAATATTGTTCCCCCCCCCCCCCACCACCCCCCCCCCCCATCATTATTTTCTATCTTCATCATTGTGTAATGTATTCTACTTGAATTTTGTTATTGAATCTTTCTTTTTCTTTCCTTCTCTCTCTCTCTCTCTCTCTCTCTCTCTCTCTCTCTCTCTCTCTCTCTCTCTCTCTCACTCTTGACTTGCTCATTTATGAGCCTGTCTATCTGTTTACCTGTTTCATATCTTTACTGTTTCCAGACTTCGTCCCTTCCATTCATAACTCAAAAGTCTTTCTCCGGGCTCATAATGCTCATAAGTATGCTCCCCCAAGCATGGCCACCTTTCCTTACGAAAGACGTCCCCTGAAGCTAATACCTTACGCTACACACATTTCACTTGGAGTAGCAATGTTTGGAATCTGGTCTTGCCCCCCATGAACTCACTCAATATCGTTTCTAATTCCCTCTTGGCCTCTACAGATGTACATGTGTTGAGTAGGAAAGGAGAGCAGCATCATTGAGATGTACTTGATGAAGTGTGTTGACCCTTCTGTTCCCTCTTCAAAGTCCATATGCCACCCCCCCCCCCCCCCAATGTCCATCCACAAAAAAAAGGGTTATCCACTCTGTAATTTTGTGTGTCACACCCCCCTCCCTGTTCAGCAAGTTTGGCTACACCAGTGATCAAAATGACATTAAAAAGTTGGAGGCACACTAGGCAGGCCTCCTCTAAATACTGTATGTATTTAAGGGATAATTGTAAGAATATTTGTATATTAATTATCAAGACCTACGCCTTGCTAATTCTGCGAAATAATTGTCAGAAGTTGAGGGTCATTCTGAGTTGTGCTCATGCAACCTAACGTACTGCCAAGGATGTAATACTACTGGTTCAAAATTTATTTTTAACAAATTGAGGAAATGTGCAATGTAAATCTGTTATTCAGAGGAACTATGGTTCCTTAATTTTTTCCTTTCTTTTAATAAAACCCTTTCAGGACAGGAATTATTTAAGGGATAAATTGATCACATTTTGTTCTTCAAATTGGCAACAATAATATTTTTTTTAGAGCTACATGGTTCTAATAAGGTGTGATGTTTTTGAAAACAATATACATGGTTAAAAATTTTGTTGAAAAGTTGAAAATGGCCAATTTTGATAAAAAACAATGATTTTGAACCTTTTAATTTGTTGCCAATTTAAGGATTTTAAAGCTTATTCTTGTTTGTAAAATTCCTGGCATCAAATGCAATATGGTCATGCAACAAAAATGGACATAGTATGTGCAGAAATTTTTGCTCTTTCTCCTCGTGCATCTGGTATATTTTTTAGAGCTTTGAATCAAAAGTTATTGAGCCAAACCACAAAATGTGGTCAATTGTCTCGAAAGGGTTAAGTAGAAAATCGGTACAAATGTAAATGGGTTGCTATGCAAAAACAGCCAAACAACCACCTGAAAATCCTCTCATAGTAATGTGAAAGTATGTGAAACCATTTTTCATTTTTCATTTTTCACTCGGAAGAGGAGGGGTATGTTTCTAAAGTGAGAAATTCTCATAAATATAGGAACAAATTGCCTCTGCATAAAATGTTAATGATTAAAAGCATATATATCTATAGAAGATCCACTCACATGATGTCAAAGAACATTGACCTTGTAAGATCTTGTTTGGGTACCAAATTATAAGAACTGCAAAGACAGATGATATTAAAGACATCCTGTTACCCTGCATGTATAATTATGTAGATGTAGATCCTGGACATCAAAAATGTAGGAAGTGGCTGTTGCTTGGTTTTCCTATTTGGTTTACATCTACATATATCCCATCTTAACTGCATGTACTTTTATGCATGTGACTTCCTTGTCTGATCCAGATGTACGTGACATCAAGGGGTGTAAATAATATTCAATTGTACATGTTCACTGTACCGAGTGCTTTAATGTTATATGCATCATATTCATATTTAATCTACTGTTTCCGTTGCCCTCATTTCATGCTACATGCACTCTGTTCTATTCCCTACATGGTACCTGGTTAACTGAAAAGTGAAGTTTTATTTTTATTTTTTATGAATTGAATTGAATTGTAATGGTTTATTAGAAAACAAGACCTGCAGCTAAAAAGGTGATAATGTTTGCTTTTACAAAGTTTGTACAAAAGTACTCACATTATAGTGAAAAATCAAGAAACAAAAGTAACATAGTAAAGAATATTTGCTAGTATTCATTTTGTTGAATTCGTCCTTCTCCCATACCCAATCATTGCTGGGTATGCTCTTCTTATGTTACAGTAATATAATATATCATGCTGTACAATGCATTATACAGGGGTGTCTCTATGCGTTTTACAAAATTAATATAATAAATAAACTTAATTTATCTACTGCGGAACAATATACAACTCCCAGTAGTATAAAAAAAAGGAAATGATTATATAAATAAGATAACATGATAGCATGTAAAAATTCCAAGTACATGTACAGTAGATCTTAGTAGTATTAACTAGGAAAATAAGTAGTCATGAAAATCCATATTAAGGTAGAAATTATAGAACAGACATTTTATTTATTTACATCAAAATTGTAAGTCTAACAATATCAGCAGTACAAATTGGAAATTCAGTACAACATTAATGTAGGTATTTTGAATTTTATTTCTTTCTTGTCTATTTCTTAATCACATTCTCTTATATTTGTAGCATATACATGTAGTAGATGAATTCATGGTAGTCTTCAATCCCTTTTTTTTTATATATCTGTTACTCTCACTCTTCTCTTCCTCCCTCTCTCTCTCTCTCTCTCTCTCTCTCTTTCTCTCTCATTCTCTCTCTCTCTCATTCTCTCTCTCTCTCTCCTCCCATCTTCTCTCCTCTCTTTTTCTCTGTCTCTCTTTCAGTCGTTTGATCTGTTTTTATATCTCTCTGTTGTTTTTTTGTATTGCAAGAGATTCTGGAGAATGATCTACTTATAAGATCTTCAGGAATAATTGAAATTGAATGAATTGAATGTGGCTGAATTTTCTCTTAAAATATCCACAATTTTCCTCCTGTTTGGATGTCAATTAAATTTCACAATAAATTTAAAATGACCAAATTTCTCTCTCTGCCTCCCTTCCCCTCTACCCGCCTTTCAGAACGAGGAGACTTCTTTGCCCTGGATCTCGGAGGGAGCAACTTCCGTGTTCTCCTGGTACGGCTCCTGGAGGGAGAAGTCAAGATGGAGAGCAAGACGTACGCCATTGCCAAGGAGATCATGGTGGGATCAGGAGACCAGGTAAATTCCAATGGGCTCCATGTCCAAACAACTACTCTAAGACCAGAAACTTACCGGAATAGGCTTGATACAGGGATCTTCAAGTTCTGGTGAGGAATGGGTTAACAACAGCTGTTTAAAATAGAAAGGAAATGTTTCTGGGGTTTGTTTTTTGTTTGTTTTGTTTTACAGTACCCCTACTGCCCTAGGCGATCTGTGACAAAAAACAAGGAAGTTGAGAGTCACTTAGATACAGGAATCTCCCAGTTCCGGTGAGGAATGGGTTAACAACAGCTGTTTAATAATAGCAGAAAGGAAATGTTTCTGGGGGTTTTGGGGGGTTTTTTTTGGTTTTTTTGGTCTTACAGTACCCCTACTGCCCTAGGTGATCTGTGACAAAAAGCAAGGAAGTTGAGAGTCAATTAGATCTGGAAAAGGGCTGTGGAGAGAAGAAAACAAAACTAGATAAGCAATGCTGTGAGGACAGCTCAACTTTTCCATAGATAATCCGGAAAGAAATTTTATGAACTGAAATGTGTTACATAGATGAAATTAAAGAAAGGGCCAACTTTAGAGTACATATAGCTGTTGAAATGTTGAAATAGTTGTAGTACATATACTCGTTGAAATTAAGACGAAAGTCAAAGGAAGGGTCAACTTTAAGCTACTTATAACGATACTTGTTGAAATGTGCATCTGTTGGCTGTGCATCCACCTGCGCCTTTCCGCTGGGCACTCTGTCTAGACCACCAAGTCTATCGATGATAATGAGGATGCACGAGATTGTGTCGAGGATGTACTGTCAAACAAAATGCGACTCTGATGAATGTCATCAGAAATTAATTGTGTGGTGTTTTTTTTTTCCCCTATTCATAGTAGAAATTTACACTAGACTGACATTGCTCTCAATCATTGTATAGTAGTCTAGACGAGAAGCAAATGTTGACTCTGTAATCATGAATGAGGTAAAGAGAACTTGGAATTAGCTTATCTGTGCTGGGAGGATATGCACCTGTTCTGTCAAAGTTTCCCGGAAGGAAAGGCATTTAATCTCTTACAATTTCATGTCATTTTTTTTTTCCTTTTTCTATTTACTGCATTTCTCTGTCAGAGTTTTTTTTTCTTCTTTTTTAAAATCTTTTTGAGGGGGAGGGTGAGGGGCAGGGGAGAGCCCAGGGGGTATTTTACTGATTGATTTACATGTCGCTTCTTATTGCTTCCAACTTCTGATTCATTGCTATTTATCACACTTGTTTTTCTGTTCAGTGGATGGTATTGTGAAAACTATTTCATCTTTTATTTTAGGGAGAGATTTTTAAGTGTTAAAGCAAATAAAAAATTATGAACAACTGTTCAGATAGTTCCTTGAGACATTTGTGCAAAATGCCAATGAAAAAAAGAGAGCATTTGAAAGTTGTTTAAGATTCCTTGACCAAAATACATCTTCTTTTTTTTTAATACCAAACCTTGATATCAGTAAAGCTTATACATGGTTCATAATATTCAAAGTGAATTTCTATTTCTCTTGCATTTTCTTTCCTGTAGCTGTTTGACTACATCGCAGATTGCCTGAACGAATTCAAGACAGAGCAGGGCCTCGGCAACAAAAGTCTACCTCTTGGTTTCACATTCTCATTCCCTTGTAAACAAACTAGCCTTAAATCAGGTACGTAATACAAGACACTAATGCTAGAACAGATTTGATAACACAAAAAGCTTTACTATAAGAGCCACGTGGGGACAAGAATGAAAGAATTGACTGGTGCTTCGACATGCGTGTATGCTCCAGCAATCCTTGCTTCAGGCTTTATTTCATCAAAGATATAGGATTAAGGTTAGGGTTGCAATCAGGTTTAAAGTGTACCAATCACCTGAAAAAATAATTTGTGTACAGCTAGAAAGTGTAAAATTAACCTCAAAGAACTTTGTCTGGTATTCTATAGGTCAACAGTTAATGAGTATGAAGGAAATAAAGGATAACATGAAAATGCTCGCGAGGAACTGAACTCGAGAGTTTGGTTCCGCGCGAGCCTTTACCTTGGCGAGCGCATACGGGTGCGTCGAGTAGACTCCTCACGAGTCACTTACGCTTATAGAGATTGTAATTAAAATTACAATATCGCTTTATAGAATTAATATTTGAAGCCCATATTTTGAATATAGTATAACGACATGCAACCTCTAACATAGAGAGCAAAATTATTTTTGGTGATTGGTACCCTTTAAGGTTAGGTTTAAAGGGAAAGTCCACCCTGGTATTTAGTTGATTTCAATCAAAGCAGAAAAATGAGAGAAACAGATCAGTGAAAGTTTCAGCAAAATCTGATTAGAAAGAAGAAAGTTATGAATTTTTGAAGTTCTAATCAATCAAACACAAATTGGCAACTCCGCGACGCATCTTGCGAGCTCCTCTCCCATTCACTCAGTACAGAAAATTTAATAAATTTTCATTTTCTTAGTTTTTGAAGAAGGAATAGATTTGTTTCACACAGGTTTTGTGTAAAAACAAATGAGCACTGATTATATCTAAGGTGCATGTATGACTGAATATTTTCTTTAGGGAAAATGGAAATTAATGATTTTTGGGGTACAGGGCAAATGGGAGAGAAGCTCGCAAGATACGTCATGGAGTTGCCAATTTGTTTTTGGTTGATTACAACTTCAAAAATTCATAACTTTATTATTTCCTATCGTATTTTGCTCAAACCTTCACTAATCTGTTTCTTTAATTGTTTTGCTTCTTTAAAAACCAACTTGCAAGCAGGGTGGACTTTCCCTTTAAAGTTAGGGTTAAGTATAGTGTTTGGTCTAGTGTTGAAGTTTAGTACAGTGAAACCTGTCTATAAAGACCGCTCAAGGGAGACAAGAAAAGTGGTCTTTATGAGCAGGTCGTCTTTACGTACAGGTTCCTTTAATACATGCTTCAATGAGAAACAGTTGTCAAGGGAAACAAAAATTGTGGTCTTTATAGACAGGTGGTCTTTCTATACGGGTGGTTGCTAAAGCAGGTTGGACTGTATTTGGTTAGTGTATGAAATTGATGTGGAGCAATTGTTACCGGAGCATGTGTCGTACAATCCATCAAGAGCTATGTTTTATACAGAAATAAATTGCCCAAAAGCTACAAGTCATGGGTTAAGGAAATCTCAGACCCAACAAAGTTGAGGGATTCCAAATCAGCTAGTACATTTCAGATGTGGATATTGCTGGTAGACTAGTTTAAAGAGGAAAGCAATCACACACACACAAAAAAAAACATTGTAAATCGTTCATCGAATCAACCCAGAAAAATTTATGAGACTTTTATGGTTTATTATTAACGAGCATAAAGGGGGAATATTATTTTATGGTGAGGCCCACTGGAAGTTGTTTCTGGATTTACTTCCTTGCTGCCAAATTTTATGTTTTTGTGTGTTATCTGGTCTTCCCAATTATGTTAAGTGTGATTTCGGTATTCAAACCTGCAATATCTATTATACAGAAGTAATTTGTATATCAATCGCATCTCTTCATAAGACGGGGCCCAGGGCCCCGTCTTATGAAGAGATGCGATTGATTGCAACTTAATTTGAGATTGATATCAATCACAACTCTTTGCATAAGAGATAAGAGACTGTAAATTTGTGATTGATTGGAAGACTTGCGATTGATTTGGGTCAATGGCGACTCTTGATAAGACAGGGTCCTGATATTTTTTTAATACAGAATACCACCATGGAACACATGGAAGAAAAAAAATTGATGACTAGTACACCCTTTAATCCTGGTTGTAACTTTGGCAAAATGCCAAGTGTAAAGTCAAGTACATTTTGGGCTTGAGGTCAATAAATCCAGACAACCTTCACTGATAAACATCAAGTCCCCCTTGGTACTTGACCATTATGACCCCTTGGACCCGATTTCCTGGGTTTCTCGTTTATACAAGATGAAGATATTTGGAAAGCTAGAAAATGGTAGTTTTTCGTGAACACAAACACAAAGTATTTTCTTTGAATGTTCTTGAGTAAATTTGCCGTGAAATAACAGAATTTTGCTGTCTGTAAAAAAAAAAAAAAAATTAAGTTAACAAGAGGACTAAATCATTGTTTATATGTTCGTTTTTCATTTAGGAACCCTAGTAACTTGGACCAAAGGTTTCACAGCTGCCGGTGTTGAAGGCCAAAATGTGGTGGATCTTTTAATGGAGGCCTGCAAAAGACGGGTAAGCCCCCTCTACATTCTGCAGACTCCATGTCTAACCTGTCTATGTTGTTATAGAGGTTGAAGTCATGCATATTTCATAATTATGGAATAAAACAGCCTTGTGGTCATACTATTAGATAAGGAAAATACATTCATGAGAAAACGACCACTATGAGCTTGCTCACTCTTGCCCTTTGAAGAGTAGAGCGCTTTTCTTTCCATTCTAGATTTACACCTCGTTCACATATGCCGCGGTAAACCACCATGGATTACCGCATCATGTGTGAACGAGCCTCTATGCTGGTGCCAGCAGAAATGCACAGATCAAAGAATGGGAAGTTACTATGAATGCAGTTCTCAGTAGGTATAGTGTAAATTTGCTGGTAAAAGGGGTGTAGAGTTCAGCGTAAGGTTGAATGTTACAAATGATCTCTTTCTTTAAAGAGGAGGTTGAGTTCTGGGAAAGGTGAAATATAATTTGTGAGTTTTCTCTTTCTTTTTATGTCAGTTTGGAAGAACATCATAGTAGAAATGTCCCCTGGAAAGGATTGCTCTTTCAAATGCCCTCATATTCTAAATATGACGAGAAATAGCCGAAATGTTCGGGCCGAACATTCACGCCGCATGTGTTTGCAGTCCCATATACCAATTTCTGTGTGCAATACTTGTGCTATTCAGTGAATTTGGGTCAATTTCTTATCATTTTGATGATTCCAAAACCTCACAGTATAATGCAGAGACATGATCAAGCTTTCCAGATTGCTTTGAGACAGTTTCTTTCACAATGTAATCGCATGATCAGAACTCAACTTTATCTTTAAAGCTAATAAACAGTAGTGGTAGCAAAATGAAAGTTGGCATGAAACTGCTCAAAAATAGTTTCATATTGTTCGGCTTGCATAAAAAGATACATGAGTGAGATAATCCGGTATTCTATTCATGATTTCCGGTGATTTTTCAGTAAAATAATTGAAATGATGGAATATCAACGGTTACCTTATACCCTCGCTAAGGACCACCTACCCCGACGCTCCCGGCTCAACGGCGCATAGCGGTTCGCACACATTGTTAACACACACTTACGGTACCGCGCAAGTAATTCGATGTATATCTTTTTGGATATTTTAGCCATTTCTAAACCATTTTTCTTCAAACAAACGTCGCCTATGTTCGAAATTAATCATTTCGCAACAGTATGTAGTAATTTCCATTCCAGCTGACAAAGTAGTTAAATATCCAAAGCGCCACCTTTCCCACTACTGTACGATACCTTTAAGTCAATCTCTGATGTAATAGTTCTAAATCAAGCCATACATTGTAGGTTAATGCAGAATTTGATATCCAAGGCAATCTGGTAGATATATGAAAGGGTAACATACAATGAAGATGTTGGAAAGATCAATTGATAATACACATATTGTCTACTTAGAGCTAGAAGGGAAATCACTGTATAGGTGTATGAGTTAATGCCCTTTAGGCACCCGGCAGAAGTACGGAGGAAGTAGAGTTTCATTCATGATGATAATACCATATTTATAATTTAATTAGAATCATTAAGTAATATTGTATTTAGATTCTTTAAACTACAGATCTGTGTAAGCTAATATTAGCTTATATTAGTAGATATTGGTGATATAAGATTTTTTTCCTTTCGTTTCTATACAGGGTGTCGACATTGACGTAATAGCCCTTGTAAATGACACAACTGGTACTCTCATGTCATGCGCCTACACAGATCACAACACATATGTGGGACTTATCTTAGGTAAGGATTGTAATGAAACGGGGCCTTGGTCTGTTAGTGGAAGTTTCATGGCACTTGAAGCCCATCACTAGCCATCATTCCTCTCCATAATGCTTCAGGCTTTGAATACCATAGTGAAACCTAATTTGAGCACCCAAATTTTGCCCTGTCCCAGGCATTATAATTGCCCTTCGACCACTGCTAATTTCTTCCTATTTTTTTTTGTTGGTAATGTTGGTAATTAAACAGAGTGCCATCAGGCTGCTGAGAGCAAGAGAGCTGGCCAGCATGCCTCAGCGACTATGTTCATGGTACGGACAAACCTCATGAATGCATTGTCTATGGCTTCCGCAGTGCCAGTTCAATTGGACTGTGGAGCCACAAAAGGAAGGCGGGAGGGTTGTTTCATGTCTTCATCAAAATGATGGACTGCCGATGGCAATGTTAATTAACAACAATTGGTTATGGTAATTGATTTCAAAGGAACATTTGCCTTTTCAGCTGTTATCTGATCACACATTTGATGCATTTCTCTTTTTCTATAAACACCCCCCCCCCCTCCCCCTCCCCAGGCACTGGAACCAATGCTTGCTACATGGAGGATGTCAACAAGGTAGGGACATGGGAAGGGGACGAGAACGCCAGACAAACCATTGTCAACATGGAATGGGGAGCATTCGGAGATGACGGAATCTTGGATGACATCAGAACAGAGTACGACAGGAATGTCGATGAAACCTCCCTCAATAAAGGAAAACAGCTGTAAGTCTGAACGGAGCAAAACGAAATACATGCACATGATAGTGGATAACACATGCAACTGTAGTCGTAAACGATGAATGGGGGGGGGGGGAGGTTGTTGGTCGACAGCAGACATGAATTTGCAAATGAGTGATGTCAATTTTTGGCCATTATTCCTTATATGTCATTATTTATGGGGCATACATTTTCAAATACCTGTTAAAGAATTTCCCTAGATAGAGCTCTGAATCTTCTTAATTAAGTTACTTATTTTCATTGCCATCAAGCCTTTGATATCTTTATATTCTGTATGTCTTTTTTCAGGTATGAGAAGATGATCTCGGGTATGTACCTGGGTGAAATCAGCAGACAAGTCATGGTCAAGCTGACCCAGTCCAAACTTCTTTTCAACGGAGTCTCTTCAGAGGAGCTGGATACACCGGGAAAATTTGAGACGAGATTCCTCACGGACATCGAAAAGTGAGTAATGACAATAACATTCCATTCTTGTATAGCACATATCACATTGGAGGTGTCGTGGTATAGTGGTTCATTCACTTGACTCTCAATCCAAGGGTTGAGGGTTCGAATCTCAGCCCGGCACTTTTGGCTAGACATTAATCCATGTTTGCCACTCTCCACCCAGGTGTTAAATGGGTACCTGGTAGGATTTATTCCTTTAAATGCACTGTGCCCTGATTACGGCAGCCAGAGCTAAAGCCAGGGTAATAATATCCAAACCCTTTGGAAGTGCATAGGGATGTTATATCATAATGTGATATACGCTATACAAGAACGGTTTATTATGATGATTATTGTGATATAGCATGATGTCCCCAAGCATTTCTGAAAGACTTTTTGATATTATGACCCCGGCTTTAGCTCTGGCAGGCGTGGTGTTCATTGCATTCAAGGAATGCATTCTGCTGGAAACCCACTTACTACACCTGGGTCAAGAGTGGCAAATGTAGGTTAATGTCTTGCCAAAGGACATTCATGCTGCAGCAGGGATACGAACGCCGTACCTTACGGTTCACAGTCCGGAGACTTCTCCACTAGACCACAACACCTCTACATTCAAACCTGCTTTAGTGACCAAGGGCAGATTTGATTTTTGCCGATACAACGACGCAGAGTTCGATACTAATTTGCATTTTATGAATGGTGACTTTGAAGTTCTGTCCCCACATGAGATTAATCAGATCTGAGTGATGCAAAATTCAATCTGACACATACACCCACTTGTATAGAAAGACCAGCTGTCTACAAAGACCACATGTTTTGGTCACACTTGATAGCATTTCATACTGAATGCTGTATGCTAGGGGGAACCTATATATTAAGAAAAAATTTCTATAAAGGCAAACTTGCTCAAGTTAGCACTAATCCGACAAGACTGAATTTCTTTGTTTCCCATGAATAGCATTTCTCTTTGATTCCTATTTTATAGAGAACCTATAAACTGTCCGAGGTAACTTAAGTGAAACCTGTGTATAAAGACTGCTCAAGGGAGACAAGGAAAGCAGTCTTATGAGCAGGTGATCTTGGTGTACAAGTTTCTTTAATATATGTTTCAATGAGAAACAGTGTCAAAGGAAACAAAAACTGCAGTCTTGACTGTAGTTTAAAATTTACAATGCTGCTATGTTCTAGAACTAACAAGAACAGCCCATGCGATCATCTTTTAACATTTCCTTTCCCATCTCCAGTGACAAGTCTAACAACGGGAGCGAAGTCGCCAAGATCCTCACTGACCTTAACCTGAAGCCGTCCCAGGAGGACATTGATCTCGTCCGAGTTATTTGCCATTCCGTAGCGCAGCGTGCCGCCCGGCTAGCAGTGGCCGGCCTTGCAGCGGTCACTAAGAGGGTCCAGAGGGAGAATAGGCCAGAGGTGACCATCGGGATCGATGGAACGCTCTACAAGAAGCACCCCCTCTTCAAGGGCGAGATGGAACTGATGATGAAACAACTGGTCCCAGGGGTAAAGGTCAACTTCATGCTATCAGAGGATGGTAGCGGCAAGGGGGCTGCTCTCATCGCAGCAGTAGCATGCAGGCTACACAACAACAAGGGTCATTAAGGGAATTAGAAAGGTAGTTAAGGGTCAGATGAAAGGTCATCATGTGTTTCAGAAGGTCAGACTGTAGTACAGAGAAACATGTATTCAAAGATCGCTCAAGGGAGACAAGAAAACCAGGCTTTAATAATGAGCAGGTGGTTTTTATGTACAGGTTTCTTTAAAGCTTGTTTCAGTGAGAAACAATTTTCAAGGGAAAGAACATTGTGGTATTTGTAGACAGGTGATCTTTGTATACAGGTGGTTACTATAGACATGTTTGACTGTATCATTGAGAGCAGTCTAAATTGATGGACTGCTTTCTCTCGTTTCTGGTGAAGTATAAGGGCCCTTATCCTTCGAAAACCTGGTGCTGGATATAAGCTCGGCCTCAAAGTCAACTTAAACCCTGATGTGAAATTTGTTTTTAAGATCTTCTTAAGTCAGGCTTATACCCAGCATCGAGTATGAAGAATACAGGCCATGATTTGGAAAAAAAACATTACTGAATACCTTTTTGTTACATATGTTGACCGTGTTTCATGGGAACAATAAAAGTGGCTGAAATACGTCCCCCACATTCTATTATATGTATGTACATATGAACTGTGAGAAAACATCTCACTTGATTTGACATAACTCATGAAATTTAAAGCTTTGAAATAACATATATAGCATATTTGGCAATAATAATTTGCCATGCCATGTTCTGGAGGCTTATAAACTGACTTCATGGGGGGGGGGGGGGGGGATAACATGTTCTGAAATATCACACTTAATTAAGGTTTACACATGGTACGATGCTTTTATAGCAACAGAAGTGTGAGGAAATAGGGCTGCACATAACAGAGGCGATGTGTTTCATAGTAATATTTTACAACAGGGTTTGGATATCTATTTCAAGGTAGTCATAGGCTAGACAGGTTAGTCAGATAATAGGCTGTTTAATAGTACAAATATGTATATAACTCTTTTCTTTAGTTTCCTTGATTCTATGGAATCATTAGTAGGATTTCAAGTAGTCTTATCATCCTTTGTTTTCTGTTTTCATCTGTGACTCAATCCTGAAAAGCTGTAATGAAATATGTACTTAGAAATATTTTCCAGCACTAATTTTGTCATCGTAAGCTCTGTTGTATAGAGTCTTGAATCATGAATACTGAGAAAGGAGTTTCTCGCATTAATTTTGCAAATCATGAACCAGGTTGTATATTTCTTCTTTCAAATTCGTTGTACTATGATTGTGTGTAAGACAAGAACATGTAAACGTACATTGAGTGTTGGATGCTTGTAGGTTGTTTGAGACTTCTGTACAATAAATGCATTCAGTGCAACATGAAATTATGGATTCTCTCTGCTTTATATATTATAAATTTTTGAAGAAAATGTTTAATAGTACAAATAGAAGAAGAAATATGGTGTCTTTTAGGATATGATTTTTCAGTAATGTATTTTATCTAGCTTATGTGTTTCTGTGAAAATGGAAAATAGTGCACATTTTTTTTTTGCTGCATTGATAAGAAATCTGAAAAGCTGTTAAAATGAAATTACCAAAATTAAATACACGTAGTCATAAATATGCATTTTACTGACAAAGTATGGCAAGAAAGCACATTAACTCAGACAAGAATACTGAATGAAAATACAATTTGCTGTCGTAACGATCTTCAATCATATCTGCTGCCATATGATATGATCCATGTAATAGACGTTGCAGATTTTCCATTTTCACAGTGTAAACTAGAACTCAGGTATTGCATAATGCCTACTCTCATCTTTCATATAGCAATAAAAACCTCCCTCTCACTCTTTCGTTAAGTGAAATACACCATATATTGTAGAAATTTACAATACATTTACAGTACACTGAACAGCAGCAAGAGTTTTTTTGTACGTGTATTTCCATTTTATTCATAGTAAATGGCTTATTATCTGTTAAAACAATATCACACTAACTTATCACTATTATTTATTTCTAGTTGCTGAATAGTTCACTAAAATGTAATAACATGTTTCGTTTCATGACCAACTATCACTTTTTATGTTTTGTTTAATAATACCAATGGCTCATTTTCATTGAAATATTTCATTTGAGTTGGCGACATAGGATATCCTTGTTCAATGCAATACTAGGAGAATAGAATATGTAATTTAGGTACCATCGTAAAGTGTACCCGTATTCATAGTTAGAAAAAAATATATTTTTATACCTTCTATGAGTACAAATTTACTAATACAAAATATAAAATATTATTGTTGTGTATTGTACACTTTCGCTGTGGCTCAAGAACATTTGTTTTTATTATAAGGTATTCTATGAGAGCACCGATCCAAAAATCAGTTATGAGAAATGAATGTTTTGTCTATTGTACCTCAATTTTATCTCCATGTTTTAGTTAATTGGGAGAAACAGTGACAAAGAAGTGCAGCAAAGTAAATGAAATTTAAGATGAATAATTATCTGTTGTGTGATCTAGCTGTTTGTCTGGTTTCATGCATATTGGAACACATGTGTGTCTACAAAGTAAACGTTTTGATGAGTTGAAAGTAATAGATTACTTGTTCATGGCAACTATTGCACATATACCTGTGAAACTTGTGATACCGTTAAATACAAACAATTGTTGCTATTCTCTTCTATACATGCCAGATGAACATTTACCTATCTTTAATAAAAATGATGGCAGAACAAGCTACAAGTTTCCCTTTATCACATTTGATAGATATTGATCTATTAAAAGCACATGGGGTGTACAAAAGTGGAAAAGTGGGTTACAGAAGTCTTCCAGGTGGTTTGTCTTGTTTGATCTGTGCCGTTAAAAGGATACAATGCTCAGAGCCTCTCATGAAGTTGAGATTCATCAAGAAAAGAATGTGATAAAAGTGTATAGTTGCTTACATTAGATGAGTTTTGTATTGTTTGAATACACAAGAAAATATCTGATGCTTAAACCTGCAGAAGAGTCGATATGATATTCTGCAAATTTCATGATGGTTTGTGCAAACCTCAGTGTGGATATTTCCTTGATCATCTTAAACCACCAGTCCAAAATGCCATTGATTGTCAACAACAAATATTTGCTGACTGTGGTACTCCCACCATTGAATATATTAATATATATAATAAGTTTATGGTGTATCGTATGTATATCAGATCCTGTTATTCATCTCTGCAATGATATATTTCTGAAATACAACAGTGTTGGCAGAGACAGATATGCCATGGGATGCAGAAGGGCACAACAACCATGTACAGATTTAATGCCCTTTTGAATCTCCAGTTAACAATGTAACAACACCTCAGTCGCACTACCAGACCGACTCTAAACTGACCAATACCAGTAACTGACAGAATATTTGCCGTCAGTGGTAGTGCAATTCTTTGTTCGGTCTGGTGTCGGTCTGGTGTCGGTTTGTTGTCGGTCTGGTGTCGGTCTGGTGTCGGTCTGGTGTCGGTCTGGTGTCAGTCTGGTGTCGGTCTGGTGTCGGTCTGGTGTCAGTCTGGTGTCGGTCAGGTGTCAGTCTGGTGTCTGGTGTCGGTCGGGTGTCGGTCTGGTGTCAGTCTTGTGTCGGTCTGGTGTCTGTCTTGTTGGTGTGACTGGGGTATATGGCCTAATATATTCATGCTGAGTGTCAGTAGTCCTGGCCGTGTGCCCCGTTCGTGTGTATAATAATGGAGAACCTCCTTCGTTTGTAACTCCTGATATCAATGCAATTATTGGTATGAATACTATCACTGCTGAGAAAATGTAACACTACCTGTACATATACCATATGAGTTTAAGTGTTTGTATTACAGAGAGAGAGATAGATAAAGGAGCTATATTTCTTTAATACCAAGGTGTAGGGTATTTTCATCATTGGTTGTAATTTGAGAATTTCTAAATAAAACGTATAACCTCGGAAAGGACTGAAACTGCTTTAATTTTGCTTTATTTGAATGATTGGACTAAATGAGTAGTAAGATGTGGCCTTCAACACTTTGGCCTGGTGCGTAGAAGGAAGATTTTTTTCCGAATTGCAGAAGTGGCGCAAAATACGGGGGGGGGGGGGGGTCACCACATGATTTAACTTTTGTACCTGTCCAAAATGTCGGGGGGGGGGGGGGGAGTTATCACATTTTGGGGGTCTAGTTTCCCTCCACAATTCTCTGACAACAACAACAACAACAACAAAAAGGGTTATCACATTTTTGGCGTCTAGTTTTCCTCCAAAATTCTCTGACAACCAAAAAAAAAAAAAAAAAAAAGGGTTCTCACATTTTGTGATTTGCGCCCATGGATAACACTATTCCCATCTCGAACGCAAGAGTATTTTCAATGTCTTATTCTATTGGCTATGGAAATTATGTTTGGATTACGTAAGAGACCAATGTAATGTCTGCACATTTTCATTTGGCGATGATGCACTGGGATACAGAAGTTGTCTAGGGGTTGATTCTTTTAAAGCGAAGATCTTGTAATCATTATTTTCTAGTTATTGATAGGGATGAGGGAAAAAAGAAAGAGATTATGTTTTTCATTGTAGAAAGTTCTTGGGTATACTCTGCAGTATGGAGTGAGATGGAGAGGAGCGGGATGGCCGGGTGCAGATGGAAGGAGAGGGAAAGAGAGAGTAGGCTGACATAGGGGAAAGGGAGCAATGAAGTGTGTTAAAGAGATATAGAAAATGAAATTATAGTGTAATATATTTATATTCTTATATTTTTCAATGTTTTTATCCAGTTACATAATTATCATGCATTACAGACGTGCTGAGACAGACAGAAACATCCTAATATAGACACTATACCGGTGCTGTTATGTGACTGGAACTCTGGTACAAAGCGTATGGACAGAGGAAATCAACGAGCTCTGCTGTATGTAATAGCTTTAGCGCCCTCACAGTCTATCAACTTCGGGTTGCGAAAATTGGGTTTGAGAGCCGAATATTTTCTGCCTTTCTTGTGACAACCCTTCGACGATTTAATTTTGTATTTCTGTTTATTGTTATTATAGGGGATGGGGCTTGAGTTGCTGCACATACCCCCTCCCCCCCCCCCCCCCCCCCCCGCCCCTCACCAACACACACCCCCGAAGATTTACAAAGTTCCGATATTCGGTCAGCCAGGTGCCTGTATTTAGGGGTGTCGATCCGTGTTCATGATTGTGGGGGGGGGGGGGGGGTGACCGGCGAGGGAGCGAAGCGAACGAGCGGGGGAGGGTTTTAGAGGGGGTATCCCCCTTCCCATACCAGGTACTTTTTCAAAAATCTGTTCATAAAACTTGCATTTTAGAGCATCCCCAAATGGTTTTCTCTGTGATTAAATGTTGTCTAAAGTCACGGCAAATACAACAAAAGGACAATGCGAGTGAACGAATTTTCTTCGATATTTTCGCATTTTCATGGCGAATTTTTTCTTATTTCCTTACTTCTAATCATTAAAGAATGTGATGGTTTTTTAAGATATAACAATGAGTTTGGATAATTATTAGTTTTAAGTTAATATCTCATAATTCTTATTCATTTTATCAAGAAATATTTTGGGGGGATGATAATACAGTCCATCCCCCCCCCCCCCCTCCTTCCCGGATCGACACCCATACCCGTATTGTGTAATTTCTGTATATATTTACTACACAACCATCACAAAATAATTGAGAAAATCAAAAGTTAATATTCGGGCAAAGGGCGTCAGCCCCTCGCGAAAATGTGCCCGTACGCCTATTAAACATAAACGTAATATTCTTATCAAATGTATCTACGACATTTGTCTTTTTTTCATTCCTCCTTTTAATGTCCTTATACCAAGGAGCAAGTGGTACTAGGCAAGTTTGCCTAGTATCTCCTTGCTTATACAACGTATTCCTTCTCCTCATCGCTTCCTCTTTTGACTTCGATTCGTCCGTTTGTTTGTTTTTGTCGCCATAACAGCATGAACGAGTTGAAATACAGGGTATAATCGTGTTCATTAAAGTGTACCGATCACCTGAAAAAATAATTTGTGTACAGCTAGAAAGTATAAAATGAACCTCAAAGAACTTTGTCTGGTATTATATAGGTCAACAGTTAATGAGTATGAAGGAAATAAAGGATAACATGAAAATGCTCGCGCGGGACCGAACTCAGAGTTTGGTTCCGCGCGAGCCTTCACCTTGACGAGCGCGTACGGGTGCGTCGAGTAGTCTACTCACGAGTCGCTTTTACGCTCATAGAGAGTGTAATTAAAATTGCAATATCTCTTTATAGAATTAATATTTGAAGCCCATATTTTGAATATAGTAAAACGACATGCAACCTCACATACAGAGCAAAATTATTTTTGGTGATTGGTACCCTTTAAGTATAGATAGCATCTGCCCATCTTAGTGCTAATCTATTATACGTCTATGGTGCTAACTAAATAATTCAGTGTTCTTTCATGAGATCTTGAGAACATAGGACAATGTTCTTGTTAATTCTTATCGCACTGTCGAAGATATCAACTACACATAGAAAGTAAAAGTATACGTATGTTGTTGTTGTTTTTTCCGGATACAGCTTTTATTGTAAATTTAGCAAGTAGCCAAATGAATAATCTGGGAATATGCCATTTACGCAGAAATTTCGATTTCATTATAATAGGCCTGGGAGAAAAGGGGGAATTCCATTGGCGAATCGAGATTTGGGGGGCACATGACTCAAGAAGTACTGATAAGCGAACAAACAAGAACACAATATCTTGATTCTTCAGGGA
Source organism: Heliocidaris tuberculata (assembly GCA_025618425.1). Taxonomy (NCBI): domain Eukaryota; kingdom Metazoa; phylum Echinodermata; class Echinoidea; order Camarodonta; family Echinometridae; genus Heliocidaris; species Heliocidaris tuberculata. The sequence continues at coordinate 20,417,034 of CM046847.1, forward strand.
GAGGTACGACTAGGTTCTTACTGCAGTGCGTATTTAATGTATAGCAGATTTGAGTGTGGTAGGAGACAAGCGCCCCGTGTGCCCCCCCCCCCCCCGCCCCTCTCTTTCTCTCTCTCTCTGAATGCGCCACTGTGTTTCTAAAAAGCTGTCTTCTCAAATTCGTGTGCTGTACATTGCCATACTTACGCATCATTTCCTTCACATTCCGGGTGTTTCCATTTGGTGACCCACTTTTTTTTATGACACCGCTGACACACCTTTTTGCCATTCACTTTCTACACGGCCGGTACACGGGGCTTTTTCAGGAGACAGTTTTTGTGATTGCGGTGGCTTTTTTGCCAGTGAATATTCATTAATTTAATTGATTTTTTACAAGGAGAGGTTTGGTCAGATTCCGTTTCTGTGATTGGCTTTTTTGCTATTGAATATTCATTAGCTATCTAATTAAGTTTTCAAAACAAGTTTGTGGTCATCATGGGTGTCGATCCGGGGGGGGGGGGGTTATATATCTCCCCCCCCCAAAAAAAAAAATTGAGGTGGGGGGATGGCCTGTATTATCATCCCCCCAATATTTTGGGATAAAATAAATAAGAATTGCTATACATTAAGTTAAAACTAATAATTATCCAAACTCATTATGTTTGATCTTGAAATACCATCACATTCTTTAATGATTAGAAGTAAGGAAATAAGAAATGCCATGATTTCAATGCGAAAATATCGAAGAAAATTCGTTCGCTCGCATTGTTATTCTTAATTAAGGGGTTCCGTCCATTGGCGTAGATAAAATGCAAGTTTTATAGACAGATTTTTGAAAAAGTCCCCCCCCCCCCCCCCCCCATCATGAACATGGATCGACACCCCTGGTAGGCATACCTTTTTGTTGCGCGAACAATACGACCAACTTTTTAAAAAGTTCCTGAAAATGACTCTTTTAGCGAGAAAATTTAAAATGAGTTTACTTTGTGATCTCTAAGGTGTGTATTTTGATTTGGTAATATTGAAATGTTATGAAACGGACGTATATTAATTTTGTTCTCATAAAAGATCAGGAGTCAGGACCATGTTTTCCGGGACTGACAGGGGTAAACTCTTTATTTCAAGTTTAGCAAAGGTGATCGCAGCTAATGCAAGGTTGCCAGAGTTGGCAGAATTCTGCTTTCTGGCAGAATTTTGACCGCTTTAGCATCTATATAGCATTATGCTAGGCATAATTTGACAAAATTTATCAGAATTTTAGCACAATTTTCTGGTGTTTTGTTGTTGTTTTTTTGCTTGTCAGAGAATTTTTGAGTAAAAATATACCCCAAAATGCTGATAACCTTTATTTATTTATTTTTTTTTTTTTTTTTTTTGCTTGTCAGAGAATTTTTTAGTAAAATTTTGATTTAGAAGTAAAATTTTTTATATAGCAGAATTTCCGCTGCTCGCTAGCAGAATTTTATTTTTTTCGCTGGCCCACACTGAGCTAATGTTACTGATATGGGATCACGACTGCTATAGCCACAGCTGCCCGAGGACTAGTTTAATAAGCTTGTACATAAGTTTGGGGTTGACGTTTTTACACATGTGGTAAAGAGTCTTTCAATATCATAGGGAAATGAAATTTTGTACATTTGTTGGCGAAATGTTTTTACATGACTGTGTGGTTAAACAGACTCTTACATTTGTCTGAGAAATGTTTTACATTTGTGGTTATTTTTACACTTGTGGTTAACATGTTATGACATCTGTGGTTATTTAGACATTTGCGGGTGCAATGTTTTTACATTTGTGGGTTCTACATGTGTTTGTTCGTTTGTTTTGTTTTTTTTTTCATTGTTTTTTTTATTATTTTTTTTTTGTTCGTTTTATGGGGGGGGGGGGTAAGGAAAATTTGCAAGGCATTCATGAGTTATTGGTAGAATAATGGTTGAATAGACATCTGAAAACTAATGTTTTGGAAAATGATAGAAAATAAGAATATGAATCCACAGCTATACTATTGCTAATCAGTATGATGTTTAGCGTCAAAACATCTGCTCGGAATCAGGGTGTTTTAAGCGTTTTTGAAAGCTCTCATTCCTAAATCTTGATTTTTGAAAGTAAACCGTCCCCCATTCTACAGCATATGCCTGACTATGATGATTATACACTAGGCCTAAATATTTGTGATCCATGTTATAACTATACCTTAACTGCCTATGAGATACTCTGGCCAGTCAAAATGCGCGCATATTGATTTTTGGGGCACGACCGGAGCCGCACCTCCGAAACTAAGAATAAATTGATTGAAATAAGCAATATCCCTTCGCATACCTTGGAAAAATACCATGCCTTTCCCTCTTGTAATGCCAGACTTCCTTCTTTGTCTCTTGAATATAAACAAGGAAATAACTAGAATTATCTTCAAAAGTGGAATATAAATAGCGTAACGGAATTACAAATTTTTATTTTGAGAGAGAAAATCATTGAAATATTATAAGGTTGGCCAATAACATTCTGACAGTTAATTGGAATCAGGAAGTTTTTGTATTTCTGACGACAGAAATATCGGTCAATTCTAAAAAATAATATACGTTTATTTGTTGAGGGAACACTCTGATGATGATGAATGCTCTTGACTCTCATACGAGAGGTCCGGGGTTCTATCCTCGTCAGGTGCTTACATCCTTGGACAAGGTGCTTAGTCCATGCACATTTTGTCCCTCTCGACCCAGGTGTAAATGGGTACCTGGCAATGCTGGGGTAATAATAATTTCAGGGCCCGCAGGAAGAGCAGTATCAATACTGATGTGGCTACCCTTGGTAAATAAGACCAAATTATTATTATTGTTATTATTTGAATCACATTAAAAAAATTGTCGACCTTATAGTGTAGAGTTTACAAGGAATATCTTAGAAAATAAAAGTTTCATTATGCATCAGATATAGCCATCGGAAAGCCAAGACTAAACTAAACTAAACAAGACTGGAATAAGGTATAGCATTAATGTACTTTATGGGAAATGATATTATATCACTTACGACTAGATCTATACGGATGGGTAATTTTTTTTTTTTCATCAAAAGAATTATATCATTTCTTTTCGCATGTTTCGAGGGGCACTTTTCTCGAATTTTCTTTTTTTTAAGCATATGGCAACCCTTTCCCCCTTTGGTTTATAATGAAAAGTTAAAATTATCAGTATCTGCTCGCAATTACTGTGCTACCTATAGATCCTCTTGGTAGCTGCGTCATGTCCATGTATCTGTCATCTGATTTTTATGATATTATTGATTAAAACTTCGAATTTCAAACTTGAATGCATTGTATATCATATATATATATATATATATATATATATATATATATATATATATATATATATATATATACATATATATATATATATATATATATATATATATATATATATATATATATATATATATATATATATATATATATATATATATATATATTATATAATTGTGAGAAATGAAAATGAGAGAATAATGGTTGCGTAGCTTAAATCAACGTTCCCTAGAGCTGTCCTCCCTTTTTGAAATTTTTGCAGAGGTTGAAAAAATGTCTCCACAAGAGTTGCCCAAGCTGTTGTATATGTTATTTTCTTATATATATATATATATATATATATATATATATATATATATATACATGGGCGCAAATCCAGGGAGACCTTTTTTTTTTCTTTTTTTTTATCGCTTGTCAGAGAATTTTGGAGGAAAAGTATAAAGCCCCAAAAATGCGATAACCTTTTTTTTTTTTTTTTTTTTGGGGGGGGGGGTTATCAGAAAAAGTTTTCAGACATTTTCAGACAGGTACAAAAGTTAAATCATGTTATGGATTTGCGCCACTATACATACATATATATATATATATATATATATATATATATAAAATATTATAATATATTTATGGATACATATATATATATATATATATACAAAAGTTAAATCATGTTATGGATACATATATATATATATATATATATTATATATATACATATATATTTATTTATTTATAATCATGTATTCAAGTTTGAAATATATATATCACATTCAATTGTCAAGTAGTGGCATTATCAACTTCAAAGTCATCAGTGTCTTCGGGTGTCTTTTTACTCCAAAATTTTCTTTAAAAAAATATTTATAAAATTAATGCTAGATGCTCAAAGGGTCAAAATTATGCTTAAAAACATGGTTATTCCAGCAACTCTGGCAACTATGCCCAGAACCTTAAGGCTATAGCGTATAGGACCAACAAAGGGAGACCGGACTAGTGGTTTGTCACAGCAATTTTCGGGGCATTTTGAGGTTGTTCCACGGCTCCACCTTTTAAATAATGTATATAATAAAGATGACGAAATTGGTGCTTGTTTGTAATTCCTATACAGGTGATTGCCCCCATATTCCAGAAAAAACGCATTCACTATCTAGATAATAAACCACAGGTCTTCCCACAAGAATGATCTATTGTTTAAAATTATGGTGTTGGTTGAATTCCCCTAAATTGACTTCCCACACCCCTAAAATTTAGCAATGCACCCCTTGAAGGGTTTTTTTTTTTTAATGAGAAGAAAAAGAAATTTGTCTAATGAAAGTCAGAAGGGCGTTAACGCTGTCTTTGTAAAATTATATCAATGAATTCCCTTCTGGCTCCCAGCAGAGAACTACATGCAATTGTATAAGTGTTATGAATTAGCAAAGAATGAAATTACTCATTTTCATTGTGTTGATAAAATTGTGTTTTTGCGACAATTATGACTGTTGATGTAAAAATGTATTGAGTAATTGACTGAGTATATAAGTGAGTAAATAAGTGACTGATTGATTTTATATATAACTCATCATTGGGTAAATAATTATAATGATAATATAGACAAACATAACACATGTTATACAGTATGAGAAATCGGTCAAAATGATTCAAAGATGTTGCAAGGAGTTACTAATAAGTAGCAAATCTATATAAATGCCAACATTATTATAAAAGGTAATTTAAAAAGATTATAGTCAAAAACATGACCAAACAAGCAGTGGTTATTAAGCTTTAGACATATCTCCGCTATGTTAAAACATGCTTTTCCAAAGCTGTCTACGAAACTTTTTTTTTCCTTTTAATTTAATGTTCATGCGCTGTTGTATAGCAGTTGTATATAGTGTTCATCATGTTCATGATTATACTATAGCCCTAATTACGTTCACTTTCTAGACTTTGATTGAATTTGATTGACTGATTGGTAGATTGATTGATTGATGGATGGATGGAATTATTGATTGATTGATTGATTGAATGAGTGAATTATTAAATGAATGATTGATTGATTGATCGATTGATTAATTGAATGAGTGACTGAGCATGCTTTTCCAAAGCTGTCTACGAATACTTTTCTTTTTTAAATTTCATGTTCATGTGCTGTTGTATAGTGTTCACAATTATACTAGCCCTAATTACGTTCACTTTATAGACTTTGATTGATTGATTGATTGATTGATGGATGGATGGATTGATTAATTGAATGATCAATTGACAGATTGATGGATGGATGGATGATATAATTTAAAACGTTTCGTCGCGCTCCTCTCCCCTACACGAACAGATACTATGTTCTCCAAATCAGGTATCTTTTTTTTTTAGGGGTGTCTATTTTTAACTTTGGGCTATCCCCACTTATACATATAGCAAACGCATAATTATGAAATCAAAAAGAGAAACGAGAACAATCATGCATAATCTATTCGTTACCGAATAACTATTGTGCTTTGTATAATTATAGAATAAGAGATGAGAAAGGAAACCGAACTTAAACATTATTTCAAAAAGATGAACACGGATATCTGGCATCATGTTCTATTTTAAATGCATGCAGCCTGTAATGATAAGAATAATGGGTGACTTGAGCGAAGGAATAAAGATTGATGTCATTCCCAATCATTGTGTAGCATTTCAAGTGAAAGTTGGACGGGAAAGAGAATTACTGATCAGTACTTGGAACGGGAAACGACATTGAAGTGTTAGCCAAGACATATACAGAGCAATAATTAATCATCATTTTATTTTTATGCCTTCACTCACATGCCAAGATGAATCACTTTCATAACTTCAACTTTTCTCATCATTCAAGGCCAGTCCTGTGTTGGGCAAGAAAGTTATCGTGACGAAATTACAATGCCTGAGCCTGAGAGAGGGAGAGAGGGGGGGGGGGCGGGGGGGGGGGGGTGAAAGACTCAGAGAGTGACTGGGAAGCAGAGAGAGAGAGAGAGAGAGAGAGAGAGAGAGAGAGAGATGAGGGTGACAGACATAGATTGATGGGGTGAGAAGGAGAGAGAGAGAGAAGGAGTATGAAAGAACAGAGAGTATCGAGAAAGAAAGAGAAAGCGAGAGAAAATTAGAGAGAGAAAAAAAAAGAGCTCAGGAGAGCTGGGAAAGAAGACAGACAGGGACATGAGCAGGGGCGTCTGCGTTCGTTTTTTCTAAAAATGCCCCCACTGCAGGCAAATGAGAGGGGGGGGTCAAATTTGGCAGTAGTTTGCCGAAATCCTAAAAAGTCCAATTTTTTAGAGGGGGGGGGGGGTCTTTAATGGGGGCTTCAGTTTACCTAGGAAAATAATTCCCTTAAAAAATGTGTCCAAAAGGAACCGTGACCGAAAAAAGAGGGGCAAAAAGGCCTTGCCCTTGAAATATTTTGCCAACTGATTTTACAGGTCAGAGTAGGATTTTCACATCATCGAGAATCAGAGATATTTTCACACTAAATGAGCAGGAAATAATAGGCCCATTTTCTGGTTTATTGTTTACTTGTTTCTTGTTCCTCATATTTTCTCTTTTATATTATATTTCTTTGAAGAGGTAGGGGTTTTCAAAAAATATTGCGCAGAATTCCCCATGTTTGTGTGGCTTCAAGATGTAATCTGTCTTTGTCCAACGAACCCATGCACGCCTCTTATGGAAATCCCCTGCGTTGCGATAGGGACTTCCCATGTTTGTGTAGAAATCCCCGACTCGGAATATACATTGTGCTAAATATAGTGCATTCCGTCAGATCATCAGTGTGCGCGTTGGCACGCGCACGTTCTATTGTATTGCTGTTGTCGAAGAGTCGTACGAGGTCAGGGTTGAATGAATACGCGTAGTCTTTGTGTAAAGACTTTGATTATCAGAACTAGGTTATCAAACGAGTATTGCCTCATAGGGAGAGATGGGGGGTTTGAATATTGCGAAATGTTTATATTTCCTTGTCAGCGTCTGTTTCATGCACTAATACATGAAATATAAACCACCGCATCACACAAGTTTTCAAAAGGAAAGCGGGAGAAAGGAAAAGTATGGCAAAATGAACATACATGGTAAAAATGAATAAGTGAAAGAGAGAAATATTGAGAGACAGACAGACAGACAGAGAGACAGACATAGAGACAGACAGATCAGACAAAAGGAAAAGTGAAAAGGGCAAATAAACACAAGACACTGTACTATTCATATTATGTTTGTGGGTTTCTTTAACCTCTGTATATGTATTTTTTTATTGAGATTTTTTTTTTTTTTTATTTGGCACAAGTTCTATATTCATGAACTATAGTATACACTTATACTATCTCCACAGGAGAGAATATCACTATTAAGTGGATAGCACGTGTAATAGTTCAAATATAAAGGTAAAAATGTACCTCACTCGGTGTTCACATGGTGAAATGTTTCAGTATCAAAACCAATTTGGTTGAACTTTAAACTCGTTGACTACTGAATTCTCTAATTACCATAGGATTACTACAAGGACCAGCCGATTCCAGCAGGCAATGAGTGTATATCCAAACACCATAGATGTGCCTGGCAGAAACTTGAACATAACAAAGTACTAGAAAAGTGCATGAGGTCATAAATTTAAAACAACATATACAATAATACTGAAGAACAACTACTGAATTTGTTTATCAAAAGGAAAAAAAAATTGTTTACTGTAAAACATGATACGTAATTAAACAAATTATAATTTAATTCCAAGACTGGTAACAAAGTCACATAAATGCTAAAATGCATTCAAAATCAGTAAATTCAACGTAAAATAGCATGTTGCTGAAATGTGTTGTATATATTCAATGTGCATACATTGTGTGCGGGCAAGCCAATATCCGATGACCGGGGTAATAATATATCTGTAAAGCTCTTAGAGACATCTCCAATGTATTAGGCGCTATATAAAAGCGGTTTATTATTATTATTATTATTCCCCAGCATTAATTTCAAATAACAATACATGTACTGAGTAAAAAAAAATCAATTATTTCAGTAAATGATAAGAAATATCCATCAATGTGAAACTCTTGTTGTTTTAAAGTATAAGATGTAAAATAGAAAAGCCCCCCATGCTTAGTTTAATAATAACGGCGAAGTGCATTTATCCCAAACAATAACTTTGTTCTAAAGAAACATGCTTATCCCCAAAAAAAAAATTGTAAAAATTAAAAAAACACAAGTGTCAAAATTTACACTAAAATATGGAAACTTGTTTTCGAGGGCCAACTAAAACTTGCCAACTTAATTGCACATGTCCCTATAAAACAAATGAGTAATAGTCATATGCAGAAAGTGTTTCCTTGTAAACTTCTATCTGGAAGACTATAAATTGAATACAAATACAGAACCGATTGATTATCCTATTAACTAAAGAAAAAGAAACATCTTGGTTTCAGTGATAAACATTTATGTTAAACTTCATGTTATATATTTTATAAATATTACACAGAATGTAAGAACAGAATTTTCAAATGAAATATATCACAACAAAATACTCTTTTTACATCAACAGTAAGACATTATAACAAAACAGAGATATTCATTCTCATAATAAATTTATAGATACACTGGTGTGCACACAAAGTGTTTGAAGAACAAAGTTTAGTGTTCTAATGAACTTTTCTTTGTTTTTCTTTGTATTTTAATATTATTTCGGAGTCTACAAAAATGTATATTTGTCCAAAGGTATAGTATAAAGTCAAATCCTTCTAATCTAAAAACAAACAGAAAGACATAAAAAGTGCAAAATAGCTTATAAATCTTATCAAAATGAGGTAAAAACCTTAAATTCTCTAAAATAAAGACGAATGCACGTGAACCACATTTAAAAAAGAATGGAATTAGTACATAATTATCATGCCTGCATGTTTTTAGTACTGCTGTAACACGGATCCCGTGTAACAAGATCATAAATATCAAAACCAAGGTGAAAAAGTTTGAATTGCTTATCAAATGCACAATCGCCTTTTTGCTTCAGCCCTAGATTTTGCAGAAAAAATGTATTCCAGGTGCTTCATTGGAATTTGAATAACATTTTGTATAATGATTCTATTCTCATTAGAATTCATTTGAATCTACAAATCAATCACCCTTTATTTCCTGAACATTCTCAATAACATCGCCACACCACCCATTAAATTTAGCACTTGCTTTAAATAAGCTCCATTTTTAATACCCCTTGTTATTATATTTATCATTTCCTTGAGATCACAATCAAAGATGAAAATTAATGTTAACCCCCGAGTATGTTGTACATGTACATACATATAGAACCTTACCAAGAAAGAACACTGATATTACAAACTATCATTTTAAAGAGGAAATTTTGATGGTCCAACTTCTTTGTATCTTATTCTATTTTTAGCCTTGATATAACAGCAAGGTTTCAGTATAACAGGGTAATTTCCTTGGTTCGAATGAGTTTGTTTGTTTCACTGTAAATATAAATAAATAACATACATGTACATCACAACAAATAGATCCCGAGCATAGATCAATGTAATACTAATTCCTCAACCCTCTTCGTCGGTGCAGCTGCTATTGTTCCAATCTGATAATATGTCTTAGGTGGAGATGTAATGACGTGTCCCAATATTGAGCGATCGTCGTACTGAGGGGGAGGATCCACAAGAGTTGCTGTTTGGGGGTGGTGGCATGCTGGGGTCGTGACCCCTCGGTCAGTCTCATCGAATCCGACAGGTATGTCGCGGACTACGTCACTCGGAAGGGCATAGCCAGCATCATCCCAAGAGTCCAAATTCTGGATAAGAGGAAGAGGAAAAGAAAGAGAGAGAGAGAGTGTGAGAGAAATGAGAAAAATGAATGTTTTCATACAGGCAAATACTCATGAATACTTATTCACAGCGAAACACATTTCGGTGCCATTCAAATATGCATTCTTACAACGATTTTAAAGACAAGTTAATATTGAAAATAAGAAACAGGATTAATTTGCATTATAGTTAATTTGCATCATAATTTGCATTATAGACTCAATAGGCATTATGATAAAAATTATCATAATGCCTGTCTCCCTTCCTATACATAGAAAAGGAGGTTCAAAATTTCAGAAAAAGTAGGGAGAAAAGTAGGATTCGCGAGAGAGAAAGTAGGATAAAAGTAGGAAATTTCCATGTCTTCAGGATTGGTTCTTTTTTTCAATGTCAGTACTTGACTGCTCACTGTTCTGACTTGATCTCACAATCTGTATTTACTGCAGTCATAAATACCTATTTCATGGACAAGCTCAAAGGGATACTTTCAACAGCATTGAGAAAACATGCTAGATGGAATGACTACACTGTCAGGTTTCTTTTCTTTGGGATGAAAGGGAGCAATGGGCTGATATGGCTGCACTTTCATCTTGTGGTAAATCCCAAAGACCTGATAGTCTAAGACCCTAAAATAGTGTCCGAGGCTGGGTCATGAACTGGACAAAAGCAGGCCCTTAACCCCCCCCCCCCCCCCCCCCGCCTTACACTTCAGTATTTTCAGTACATAAACAGGAAAACAAAAATATATAAGGAGGAATAAAAATGGAAGATAAAAGGACATTAAAAACAAAGAAATACATAGGGCAAGATAGAAAAAGAAAGAAGGAAAAACAAAAAATACCTAAGAAAAGATAGAAAACAAGACACTTACCTCTTCAAACATATTGGCATAGTACTTCTGAACATGTTGGGAAGCCGGTTTGACATATCTTGGGGTCTTAGTTCTTTGTTGGTCCTGATATCTTGTGATCTAAAAAGATAAAAATAAGTAAAAAGAAACAGAGGTAAGCTTCATGAGAATAGGAAACATATGACAAACATACACAGACATTCGTTCATTAACATAATTTTCACCTCGAATAAAATCCCATTTTTTCCACAAAAAAATGATAAAAATACCAAGAAATTAAAAAAACGACAGATACCCTAAAGACAGATATACAAGTAGAGTATGTATACATGAACTTTCCTTACAGATCTGTTTGAAAATACACCCGCTTAAATTTTCTTTCAATGTCTGAATTTTGTAAAGCGAAGTGAATCATGGTGACTTTTTTTTTCTTTTTCTTTTTCGATGGCAACAAATTCTTACCTGTACTTTGAGAGAGCTGGCAAAGTCTTCTGCTTTCTTGAGTTGTTTTTTAAGCTCAGCATTCTCCTTCTGACTTTGTTCTCTGTCTTTCTTCTCATGCTTGAAGTCATCGAGGCAAATTGAAATCTGTCAGAAAATTGGAAATATATTTTGTTCAGTTAAATTACCGAAATAGACCTTTTCCTTGAAGAAATACTTATGACATGCTTGGCACATTATTCAACAAATATCGAGAATATACCTTCATGGATCTTAGTTTAAATAGTAATTCCGAAAATTCCATGTTGTAGTGAGGGAGCTTTTACCTGTTGGGTATAAAGGTCCGCTTGTTGGTCCATCTCTGTCTTGTGATTGGTTACTTTCTTTTCCAGATGGTCCACCTTTGCTTTAAGATCTACCACCCGCTTGCTCATATGATACAAGTCTCTGTCCTTATCAGCGTCTTTCTTCCCTCTCCTCCCATTCTCTTCCTCCTCCCGCCCCTGCTTCATGGCTGCTTCCAACCTCTTCGTCAACTCATGTCGCTTCTTCTCCGACTGCTTCAGGGTGAGTTGGACGGCCTCGTGCTCCCGCTGAATCCTCTCCACTTCCGACTTGCGCTCGGCGGCCCGCACTCGAGCATCAGTCCACCTCAGCTCCAGCTCCTCGCTCCTGTTGCGCTGGTCAGCAAGCTTCGCTTCGAGACGTCGGCCTTTCTCCGACAGCTCCTTAACTTTGTCCTCTGCTTGTTTGGCTTGAGATGTGAGGTTGACTACAATGACCTCCCTCTCCTTGTCATATTTTTGCCACCGACTGTTCATCTTGGTGACCTCTTTGACTTGTCTGAGGGCATCTTTCTTCTCTCGTTGCAGTTGGATAATCTGCCTCTTAGCTTCTTCTAACTGAGTTTCCAAGGAACCAGGTGATCCTCCAATACCAGCTTGGATGTCACTCTCCTGCAAAAAATAAAAAAAAAAGTAACACTAGAACTTTAATTCGTCACTGAAGACGAATTAGGTGGTCTGTCTACCCGTTGGTAAATTGCTAAGATGTGATAATATTTGTGCAAGATAATATTCCTGATAATGTTGACAATGTATGGAGACTTACGTCCAAGAAAATCGGACAATTTCATATTGCATTATACATGGGATATTAACCCATAGGTTTAATACACGACAGGCAATCATATTTTGCATAGGGTTGTACACAAACTACATTCAATTAGACATAACACGCAAAATAAAAAAGTTTATTACATTGTTTGTGATTTTATATGTTACAGAAGTCGAAGCAAATGGTAAAATATAAGGCAAAAAGAAGAAGAAAAAAATTCCAAAAAAATGGACCCACCGGGTTTCGAACCTGGGTCGGCGGGATGGGAGGCAAGTACTTTACCATTAGACCAACAGTTTTGCAATAGACATAACACGTACACTGAAAAAGGGATTCTCAAATTACAATTTGTACTTTAAAAAGGGGCATGATCCCGACATCTAATCAAAAATTGGAGGGCACAATTGTAAAAGCTTATAGTCTCAGCTATAACATACTAAAATTTGGAAGAAAATCGAGGAGAAATAACAGAGATACTGCTCAAAGAAGACGGGAATGTAGAATCAAGATTTGAGAAAAAGTCATCTCCCATAGAGAATACACGCAAAATGTGAAAAATTGACATGACTCCTTTAATCGCAAAAATACGCCATGATGCCTTTGTCAAAATGAAAAATAGTGGCAACTGATCTTGTAGAGAATTGTCTAAGCTACAACATATCAAAATTTGGAAGAAAACCGACAATCTATTACTGAAATATTGTCAAATGAATACAAAAAATATGACATCATTTTTTTTTTAAATTGAATTTTTGAGTTCATAGGCAAATATGATGACGTCACAAAATCCGATCGGCCAAAATTTTGCATGAATCGAAATCTACAACATAGGCTTTTAGAATATGTAATAAAATTTGGGGGTACCGGTTCATTCTGACGAGCTATGGCGGATTCTAGATAGGCATGTTTTTACCACTTTTTACATTATATTGCCCATTGACGCGCGCACGAATTTGAAAGTTTGACGCGCGCGTGTGGCATTATGGAAGGTCGAGAATGACTGTAAATAGTAAGAAATTGTCAAGAATAGTGTAAGGAATACAAACCATGCGAAAAAACGTCGTTTTTACGTTCTCTACGCGCTGCGCGCGCGGGCGTGAACGCACGGACAATTTTGAAATGCTGAAAATAGCCTGAAACGTGTGCAAAATGAATTTGAGATGATTTTGAGCATTTTTAAATTTTGACGCGCGTGTACGTGCACGTCATAATGCGCACGCAAATTGTGATGACATGCTACAATGACCTTTGACCTGAAGTTTATCTGTGTTAAATATGGTTTATTTTTGATGATTCGTTATGAAGATATGATCAATAATGTGATTTCACAAAATGGCGCCTGGATGACGTCATGATGACCTGATGACCTTGAAAAAATTTCTGGCACTTGACCTTGACAGGCCTGATAACTCAGCAAAATTTGATGAAAAGTGAGTAAGCCGAATTTGAGTAATCACGCTCACAAAAAAGTGGCGTAAATAAAGAATAAAGAAAATTCTGACGAAATTAAGAGGTGATCTGTCTACGACAGACCACCTAAAAATTAATTTGAATTCTGAGTTCAAATGTAAAATAATCTACTAGTACATCAACATGAAAAATATGTATCCTAAAATAGTCTATTTCTATGTAAAGGTGAATACCAACTTTTATTTAGACACCATGCTGACAAATAGTTTGATATATCCATTATAGGGCCTTTTCTAAACCAAAACGTGGGCCCAATACTGATTTTCTACTTTTAGGGTCTACGTCCAACTTTCACTAACTGCCGACAAAAATTGAATATCTGAGGCAGGAGGTCAACAAATCTCCATAGAACTGAGGCAGGACGTTGTAGCTGATGCTCTGTTCTAAATATTGCGATGTGGTTACATAAAATGCTTTGAGTTTTACCTGATTTTCCAATGAGTCTGAATACAAATGCGGTGGGCTGGAAACCCCAGCGAATATCCGAGGCGATGTACGCGAAGAGCTCTGGCGACGATATTTCTCTTGTCCGCAGTGGCAGACGTGCTCCTCTGTTCCGTCCGTGTTGTCTATTCCAAGAGTAGTTTGAGCCATTGTAACACGAAAGGCAACAGAAATTCTACTTGCTGAAGAGTTTGAATATATATAAAATCTCTAGTAACATAGACACAATGAGCTGTAAAGGTAACGAAATTTCAGAAAGCTTTTAGATTGTGCTCTAGAGTGACTTATCGTCTTGGACTTAGACACTACTGAGCTGAGAGACTGGCTATTTGGAATTTGCGAATAATATGAAGTAAAGATTCCGTGCCTTAAATTATATATACGCGGCGAGCGCGCGCTAAAGTGCATGCATGCATATATATGATACGTGCAGCATGATAAATATAGTAGAATCCCCGCGATCGAATATATTCGCGTGCGTAGCGTCCTATAAATGGAAGGGGTTTCCCCGAATTAATAATTCTCTAACTAGGCCGAGGAAAGTCACTAACGTAACGTGTATCAACTTGTTGTTATTATTATTGTGATCAGGGGCGGATCCAGGATTTCGTATAAGGGGGGCACACAAATGCAGGATTGTCAACTTTGGGAAACTGCTTGGAGGGAGACCCATATTTTTTTGGTCTCGCGCCAGCCCTCCAAAAGTCGCTCAGTGGGGGGGGGGGGGGGGGGGGGGGGGGGGGGGGGGGTATGGGGTCCAGTTCCCCTCCATAATTCTCTGACAAGCAAAAAAAAAAGGTTTTCTGCTCGAAAAGGGGGGGCACAATCGCAAATGGGGGGGGGGGGGGCACATTGCATTGTTTTCCCTCAAAAGGGGGGGGGGCACGGGCTGGGATTGCCCCCCCCCCTGAATCCGCCACTGATTGTGATCATAGGGATGCCATGATTTTGAATGTATCGATAAGGCCAAATCAAAATTCAAGCCATGTACGATACATATGAATCCTAGCCTTTATGTAGAGATGAGGGTATCATAACGAAGAGCTAGCTGCAAGCAAGGCCGACGGTGCTGATATCACAGGACTACTTCAGATGGTGGGCATATATACGTGAAAGGTACTATGCTTTTGTTATTTGTTCAGTGTAAAATGTCCCATCTCCCTGCCTATATCATCTTAACTGATTTCACCGACGGCAGGTCTACATTCAGCAGAGAGTATCTTTCGCAGCTTTCGACGTAGAAACTATAGAAAGATGTAGAACCTGAGTGTAAATAATTATACCTTGCTTATACTTGTGGGTTAGCATGTTGCGCACAATACAGATGAAGAAAGAATAGGCCTAATGATAATTTGTTATTTCACTGTCTTACTCTTCTCGTTAATGATTTTAGTGTCTCGGTATCGTTTTTGTTTTTTGTTTTTTGTTTTTTGTTGTTGTTTTTTTGGGGGGGTTGCATTGTTTTGTTTTATGGTTTTGTTTTATTTTGTTTTTGTTTTCTTTTTTTTTTTGCTGTAATCATTGTGGAATGGCATGAACCCATTTATACAAAATTACCAGGGGGCCGAATTGTCCGCCCCCCCCCCCCTTGAAACCCAACTGGTATACCTTAAGTACAAAATAAGCAAATAAACAAATAAACAAAAATGCCTCCTTAATTGTGTACTTTTACGGCTCCGGCCCCCTCTTTTACAAAATCTTGGATCCGCCCCTGATTACCTTGAGCCCCGTTAGGACATGCTGGGGACAATAATATGGGACAGAAATTTGTGTATTTTTGTGGTATGTCAAGAGATAACGAGAAGTGAATGATGTTATTCATTGATGACATTTCCTCTTTCTTCTTCAGAGACTTTAGCAGTGACTCGATCAGAGAGAATTTGAAACTTGTAATTATACTCTTTAATCGTAGTACCACTCACATTGTTTTAAAGTCAACCTGCTATAGCAGGATATTCGCTGTGATTATGACTAGACAGTGATACTATAAGGAGGGAAACCTGTATATCGGCGGATCCAGGGGTCCGAAACGGCAACCGTATTGAGAAAAGGGGAGAAAAGGGGAAAGTTGAGGGGAGGGGAGGGGAAAAAGGGTATATTTTCTGGATAAACTTTTCCCTCTTCTTCCCCTCCTTCCTATAGCCCCCTTCATACTCCCCTCCCCCTCCCCTCCCCCTTCCCGTTTCCCTCTCCCCTACCCCCAACGCGAGTAGGTTTCGTCAGACATGTCGGAGGCATGCCCCCTTTATTTATTTTATTTCATTTCTTGATATTTTGCAGAGTAAGCCAAATATTTAATTTAAACAATAATTTTAAATAATACGGTACAAGCGACCAGTGTATTGCGCAATTCTGGTGAATGGCAGTAGCAGGACATTGATCTCGTGAGTAAGCTTGTTTGACAATGGCACGGATGAGTGGGTGTCCTTTCCAACCCATATTTAGTATAGTCTAATAATTCAGACCCACTAAGACTTTCAACGAGAATACACAGTAAAATGTTCGCGGGGTTCGTTGCAGCAAGGAGTTATCCTTGGTTGCAGGAATGGTTATAGTTCATTTATTCATTCATTCATTTATTTGTTTATCTTCGTTGTCCAATATCTATTTGCGATTAATAAATCAACATCAAGATCAGGATTTTATTTGAGTGGATCACAATGATATCAAATCGCCCGAAACATTAAAAGGCATGATCAAACAGCAATTCACACCCCCTTTGTCTTAAAAGTTTCTTTATATAGGTTCCAATTCAATTACATATAGGCGTTACGATTGGATAGATTCAACACAAAGGGTCATTAAACACACTGACATCCCAAAACATAAATAAAGAAACAAACATATATAGGTAGATAAATAAATGAAAAAGATTATAGACAATAATAACCACAAAAACATCAACAACACCTACACATCACATTTCTACATTTTTATTCGTTAGAGTGAGACCATGATGTCATGATGTCATGACGTCATGACGTCATGGTCAGCTATTGTCTCTTTTATTGACGATTAGGCCTCCTCAAAACGTCACGTTTTATCCGTGTTAAATCACTGCCAGGCTTATTAAGGCGATGTAAAGTAACAACATGACACACAAAAAGTACACAAATGAAAAAAAATAAACATTTGCATTCGAGGGCGTATCCATGACGATGAATCACAAAAAGTTTTTCAAAAACTGTATAATTATTTTTAAAAAATGTCATTAGTGTGCGTCCAGACATTTATCATAGGTGCATCGGTACAATGAGGGGGGGGGGGGGGGGCACCGGTATTACTCGTTGGATGAAAATAATGCAAATGAACAAGGTAGTAGATTGGGGGGAGGTTGTGGGGTCTTCTTTCTTCTTCTTTTTTCCGACATGTGATTAATGCACGCACGTGCCTTCTTTTCGATGCAACTGTAAATTTCATATTTTGCAACTTTCATTCAGTTTAATAAACCAAAATATTTTCATTTTTATACAGCTGTATAGGCTGTCCTGTAGGTAACCAAAGAAAAAGAACATGTAGATCTCATGAATTAATATTCAATTGTTTTGTTTAAAGTAAAACATTGTGGAAAATAAACGATAGTTTTTAAAAATAAGTCCACATAACCACGAAAATATATAATGAATTAAAAAATTGACGCTTTGAAATAGAAAGAAATATATCATGAATTATAAAAATATCATATTAGGCGGTCTGCTTATTTCAGTTTTTGCACAATGGAAAGTTGTTTTGCCTTGTCTAAAAAGAAAAGAGATAAGCGATCATGAAACGAAATAGGGTATTATCATGATCTATATTACGATTTTTTTCCCTTCATATTCATTTTAAGAAATTGAATGTTTAATAACCTAAAAGAAACAAGACTTTTTTCTTATACCTCTTTTGATTTTACATGTATTTCATCAAGTCAATGGGTCCTCTGTTGCAATATTTTGTTACCGTTCGTCTTTACATGTACTTTTGCACGTAGAGTTGGTTGATGAGCGTGCAACATGTCACATCATGTTATTATTTGCATAAGAGTTATTATGATTATTAACAATACCAGTTATGTGATTTTTCGGCTTTGCAGTAGTATTGCGCAATGACTTGTCTACATAAATATACAGGTATACCGATTTCAAGGTCATAAAGGTCATTCAAGGTCATTAAAAAAAAACGAAATTTCTTGTCGCAAAACGACTTGCTGCGTGGTAATTGTTCAAAATAATAAAATTACTTTGAAACTGCTTATTTGAAAATACTGATGACTCGAGGATATAAAGTCAAAAAAGTTGGGATGGAATGTATACGAACAAAGCCCTTTGAACCTCGGGTTTGCGCCCTGCTTTTCAAGTGTTAACCCCGTTATAGTTTCACAAAAACTTTGCGTGAAATGCAATAATTTGACTTCATGATAAATGGCATTTCCGCCTGTAGTTCCGGCAATGCGTTTTAATGGACAATTCGAGAGTGTTTTGAATTGTGAAAGCTTTTGACATAATGCTTTAGTGATGTAAAAATTCCTGACCCATCCCACTTTTGAAAATTCCTTCGTTTCTACGCCAGGAGATGGGACATCATGTGACTTATTTACAGTTCTCAGAAACAGCGTCTTACAAGGAAGTACATGAAAGCAAAGTGATTGATCTGACCAGGGAAGGGGTATCCCTCTCCCAATGAAGGGAAATATGTCATTATTTTCCCCTCTCCCCTTATCTCTCTCATCTCCCCCCTATCTAACTAAAGTATATCTCTCTTTCTCTGTTTCTCCTCCCCCCCCTCTCTCTCTCTTTCCCTTTCTTTCTCTACAGTCTCTCTTTCTCTGTTTCTCCTCCCCCCCCCCTCTCTCTCTCTCTTTCCCTTTCTTTCTCTACAGTCTCTCTTTCTCTGTTTCTCCCTCCCCCCCTCTCTCTCTCTCTCTCTTTCCCTTTCTTTCTCTACAGTCTCTCTTTCTCTTTCTCTCTCTCTTAATTCCTCTCTCTCTATAGTCTACCTCTTTCTACATTCCCTGTTTTTGCTGTCAGATATAAGGGCAAGTAACGACCCCCCCCCCCTTATTCTCAGCATTGCAGGCAATTTCGTTTCAGAATTAATTATGATATTGATGCAAGGTTTAATTTTTCATTTCATTTCCAAATACAAAATAATATGATTTACAAAGTACAAAATCATGAAATGAAAAAGGAACCTACTGGAAAGCATAGCTTGTTTGTGTAGGTTTCCAAGAATAACATTAACATAATTATCTTTTATAACATGGAATGTTGGAAGTGAAATACATATTTGAATATATATATATATATAAACATAATTAATTAAATAGTCATGAATCCTGAATCAATAATGATGAAAATTTTCATAGCAAGGTGCTGTACACTAAGGAAAAATTGACAAGACAAGACTCAGAGGATTCAGAGGGCAAACTGACAAGATAGTACAAGACAGAACAGGTGAAGACTGATAGCTTTCTCATTCTCGGAATAACAAATGCTTGTTGCCGATTCTAAACAGGCGTTTTAATCTATTCAATAAATCCCCCACTCCTCCTGAAGTATTAGAAACACGTCACACACGATACCTCGTATATCGCTAATCTGCTAATGGGTAGTCAAAAGATATCGCCGTCCCAGAAAATCCATTAGCGATTCCCTATCATTTTTTTTTTCCATTAAAGAGAAGGTTGAGTTCTGTTAAGGTGAAAAAATAATTTGTGGGCTTTTCTCATTATTTTTATTCTCATGTAGAAGAATATTATAGTAAAACTTCCTGAATACTTTTTTTGTTTTGTTTTGTTTTGTTTTGTTTTTTGTTTGTAGTCCCATTATACTCATATCTGTGTGACGTGCATGATTTTCAATGTATGTGATTTTCAGCAAAATTGGATCAAGTTCTTCACATTTTGATAATTCCAAAACCTCACAATGCACTTTTTTGCACTGCATAAACCTTCCCCAATGACTTAATTTCCTTTATTCACGACACAATCGCCTGATCAGAACTCAGTTTTACCTTTAAGAAGAGGCGACTGTAATCCTTAATTACACCTCAAAATCTCATGACTTGACAACATTCGTAAAAAAAAGACATTACTGTATTTGATTAGTAAGTAATAGCATGCATGCAGGGATTGAGCAAACGAAATTGGAGACATGTCAATTTCTGAATTGACAATGATAGTAGCATCATTAATCGAGTGGAGCGAATTAAGAATTACAAGCTTTCCATCTTATAAATTGATCTGAAAAGAGCAAGACTTGGTACAGATTGCATGGCTATCATGTTTCAATTTGTTATTTCTTTTGTCACAAGCCGCCATATAATTTCGGAAGAAGCCTTGATTAAATGTACATCTTTAAATTGTACGTGCTATAGGTCTGTAATGTTCGTTCAGCAATTTTTTTTTTTTTAACAAAGTTATTTCTTTTTTTACAGCTTTCCACGTTATTTTGACCCAAAGAATTATCCTTTTCCATTTATAGATTACTAATTGCTAGGAATGGTATACACTCGCCGACCGAGAATGTGAAATACGTCGACAAATCTTGAGTTAAATTTTTAGGGGGAGGGAGACGCCTCGCCCACTTTAAAAAGTGGATATTTCCTCGACTATAAAAGCTAATTGTTCAGCATCCGAATCATAAAACAAACTAGTCAAGACCATAACACAATATTGAAGACACGTCACATGTGATTATAACAATAATAGTTCTAGATTAGTTGAGGAACAAGAAACTTTAGTTGAACCAATTTACCTTCGCCGAAAATTATCAGCAAGAATTTCGAGGGAAATAAAGCTAAGTTACTCTGTATTGTTGCAACATCAAATACGAAGCCTGCATCATCAGAATAATCTTACATGATGATCCAATCTATACCTGCTATTAATTTTATTGCTTATTTCACATAACTTTTATTTTCACACAATAAATAAGAAAGGAATTTCGACATAACCTATTTCTCTGTAACCTTATTGTTATGATTCATTTTGATTGCACAACAAACAAAAGACGCATCACGACTTTTACTATATTGTTGTATAATGAACTTTTAAATTCGATTACAAATTGTAAACAAAATTGAGAGCATGGCGCAAGACTGAGGGAGAATAGCAATTAAAATGTTCAAATATTCCAGCTTACTAATTTTCTTCAATGTATCAAAGTTATGCTTTGCTTGTCTTTGCTGATGAAATTTTGTTTTTTAAACCGCAATTGTCCTCTCGTATTCATTGAAACGTGGGTTTATTTCTGTTAATTTGATTCCGCTATTTCATCAAGTTGAGAACAACCGTGTGATATGCGTAGAAAAGACCCCCTTCAAAATCTGTTCAACTGTGAGGAAAAAGTAAAGATTCAGTCACGTCACAGGTGACGAAATCGTTGGAAATAATGATTTCTCAACCTGGGTGATTTGCAATGGTAAGCATGGTAAGTATGATGGTACAGTGGGGAAAGTTCGGAAAAGCATTGCGAGAATTTGACACAATTTGTATATAAGGACTTCGTACTGCACGTGGTGTTTATTCAGCCCTCTTGTTTTGTCTGCTTGTTCGTTTGTCTTTATACTCATCATGACTGTTTACGATTAATGTATTTTGGTCAGCCACCCCCCACCCCGTCAATTCTCTCTCTCTCTCTCTCTCTCTCTCCCTTTTCTCTCTTTTTCTTTCTCTGTCTATGACTCTCCATTCTGTCTCTCCCCTCTCTCTCTCTCTCTCTCTGTCTCTCTCCCACACACACTCTCTCTTCCTCTCTCTCTCTTCCTCTCTTTCTGTCTCTCTCCCTCTCTCTATCTCTCTTCCTCTCTTTCTCTCTCTTCCTCTCTTTCCCTCTCTCTTCCTCTCTTCCTCTCTCTCTCTCTCTCTCTCTCTTTATATCTCTCCCTCGATAACGTATTTTTTATTCTATCCTATATGCTCCTTTCTCTTTCCACTCTTTCTCCGTCTCTCATCTCTCCTTTTATTGAGTCTGTCTGTCCGTCTATCTCCCCTTCCCCTCTTTCTCATTTCTTCTCTCCTCCTTCTTCCCCTCTCTCTTTCTCTTTACTCCCCGCTATTCTTTATCCCGTCTCCCCTTCTCCCCTTCCATTTCTCACCTACCCCTTCTTTCTCATATCGCCTCCCCTCTCTTTTCCCTTCCCCATTATTCATTAATATTTTGATATAATGCTTACCCCCTCTAACTCTTTCTCTCCCTACCCCTGACCAAATCTACTAACAAGTTAACCTTACAAAATAGAAATATAAGGTCCTCATATTTTACAATTTCCCAACAACAGTAAGGACTGGAGCATTGGTCCGCATGTCATTTAATTTCCCGACATGCAAACCTTCCACTTTTTAACAAAGAGAAGAGGAGGAAGAAAAAAATATTTCCGGGGTTTCGCCGACAAAGCTGAAAAAAATTGAAAAGTTACCGACAGAATACATGGGATGCAAAACAGACCCATAGCAGCTCTGGCAATGTCCCTGATTATCTATGTAGGTATATGTTTATCCAGCATACGTCTTCCTCTAAAAGAAAATTAACCAGATTTGGTTG
Source organism: Heliocidaris tuberculata (assembly GCA_025618425.1). Classification (NCBI taxonomy): domain Eukaryota; kingdom Metazoa; phylum Echinodermata; class Echinoidea; order Camarodonta; family Echinometridae; genus Heliocidaris; species Heliocidaris tuberculata. The sequence goes on from CM046847.1 coordinate 20,439,930, forward strand.
TGAATTTCTGTCTCGCTCTCTCTCCTCTCTGTCTGCCCGTCTGTCTCTCTGTCTGTCTGTCTGTCTCTCTCTCTCTGTCTGTCTGTCTCTCTCTCTCTCTGTCTCTCGATAGTAGACATATAATCACTTCACATCAAAGGGCAAAATGACAAGAATTCTAGAATGAAAGGAATTGCTGGTTGACTCATCAAACGCTTGAAAATAAGTTCGTTCGAGACCCATTTACCCCCATGCACAGTGATTCGAGGCTAATAACGAGATACAAGTTCTTCCTGAAGTTTGTCAATTCGGAATATGGACGGGGGGGGGGGGGGGGGGGGACTTGAACTCCCAACGCAGCAATGATGTGCATTATCGTTATGCATGGACTTATTTTACCAGGGCAGCACTGTCAGTTATTACCTGATTACCACTGCTCATCCTGGAATTATCATTACCCCAGTTATTGCTAGAACGGGTAAGGATCGAGAGGGGCAATTGTGGGTTAAACACCTTGCCCAAGGATGTAAGCATTAATTGAGCAAGGATCACACCCAGGACCTCACGTTGTAATGAGAAACATGAGCCTTCAATATACCGAAGTGCTCATTATACAACATGTACAGTGGAACCATAAAACTAAAGTGCGACAGAATGAGTATTTGCTAATGACTATATCCGGACAATAACTTCATTTAAAACTCTCAATAACAACATAAAAATGCCAAAAATACCAGCAATAATCATTTTGAGCATAATCACTTATTATAAGATTTGAAAATTCGTTTGTTAGCACTCAGTTATAAGCTTAACGTTTTCCGCATATAGGTCATTCGCCTCATGCATGTTCAGAAAAGTACAACGCCATAAATGACCTTTTTAAATGGTATTCATCAGCAAAGAACAAAACAAAACGAATGATTTCCCTTGGATATTAATTATCATTTATTAAATGTAATCAAATGAACATTCATCACAATGCATATGCCAATGCGGCATTCGTTAAATTGATTAACGTTTCATTACCCTATAGACCGCCTTTCGTAAATGTACTTCAGCTATATATATATATATATATAAATATATATATATATATATATACCCCAAAATTAAATGATCATAAAACTTAGCTGCATCGTCCGTAAAACTAATAAACAATGCAATAAAATGCTTTTTAACAAAGGGTAAAACAAAATAATAGATGCGCTGCCTTCAGATTCTATCGTCAGGATTTTAATTAAGCAATTTTATTGATTAGAACGCACATTAATTTTTTGCCAGGAGAATGAAGACACAATCAGAATGTACTTTATTTCCTTTTTTGCATTTATATTTTTGATGATAAATGGTCTTTGATAAGCGGTTCATAATTAAATGGTTGTTTACCTTCACAATGGGGATTTACGCTCCAAACCACGGTTCTCATATTCGATATGCAGTAATAATTCCATGCCTTTCTTTAAAAAAAAAAAGGAATAAAAAATAATGAACCATGCATGCACAATGACAAGCTTTCACTTCACAGATTTTCGTAAATGTAAGCTGCAGTATTTTTTTTTTAATCAATTTAACCACGTTTTAATCTTTCGACAAGTTAGCTTTATTAGAAAAAAAAAAACTTTTCAAAAGTTTTGAGTGCAATAAGACCCTTACAATCTCATAACTTTTCCTTCATTTCAATAGTTTTAATACTTCATTTCGAGGGAGTATACATTCACATGTTGTGCGGTTACATTTTAACTGAATATATTGACGGAAAGAAACAGTACAAACATCAAACTGGAATACGCATAGAAACCGCAAAACCATATAGCTCTTGTATACATTTCAACAAAACAGTGAGTTAGATAAATGTTTCTTTGTCAACAAAACGTCTAAATTGCTAACTTTGAAATATCATTTCTGTTTTGCACCAGTTCCCTTATTTAGGTGAGCGTAAAATTGATGTATGAATGTTCCATGATAATTGGATTTCCTTTATCTGTATTGATTCATTGCTGGACACTAAAATAACTTAGCAATCATGGCAATAAGGCATCAACCCAAATGGGCATAAAACATAATCCTAATCTTTAAAAAGCATCAAAAACCAGAAGCTTTCTCGCTATACATGTCAGAAAGTGATTAAGAAATGAAGCATGAACAGACAGCTTAAACATTATTGAAATGTTATATATAAAAATTATATATGGAACTCTTAGACTATCAATTTCAGTTTTCCTTTTTTAGAAAATATAGTGCAAAGGACTTGAATGGTCAACGGTATTGAAGTAATGTTTTATTTTTTTTTAGTTGCTTTGTTATCATATTTATATGTAATAAGTTTTAAGGTAAGTTTTTATTGTTTGTTTTTCGGTTGTTTTTTTTTTTCATAGTGTGATATACTTGTTTTGTAATTAAATAAGAAAATTATATCCTTTCTCACAAAATAAGAGCCAATTCAAGTATATCTCCGGGATATGGCAGATGTCGAAAAACCGGTGAAAATTTCACCTTACTTAAAATAAGGCTGATGAAATACAAACATCAAGAAGAAGAAGGAGGAGGAGGAGAAAAGGAAGAATAGGACGAAGAAGAAGAAGGGAAAAAAGAAATTTCAATTTTGTTATCACTCTGATATTTTCACAATATTAATTCAAATGTTATTGAAGCGTTCATTGCTGTATCATGACGTTACCACACAGCCAGCCCTATATTTTGTCATGCGCAGTCAGCTATAGGAGAAATAAACCGCCCAGGCCTGCCATCGCTAAAAGTCATCGACCAATACACTTTTGTAAAAATACTACGATCGCTCATCTCTGCCAGTGGTGAAGGAAGTATATCGTTACCATGGAAACCATTGATATTTTCTACCAGAATACATGTGGACGTGCGTTGATTCATAAAACGGTAGTAGTTCATCAGCGAAGATATTATAAATGGTGGGATTATTTCCACTTTTGCTCGGGCGATTCGCTTCATTCTCTCCTTGCCATTCTTTGATCGAGGGGCTGATGATTACGTTTTCCTCGTCAGTCGCTCTTCACCGGACTTTGAGCGGAGCTTAACAGACGACGGATTAAAATGCTTTATCTTTGTACCAATCTGGAGGCCTGCCTCTTTGATCTGTGAAAAATGGGATGAAAGGAACTTGTTGAAAACCGTTGTTTTTTTACAAATTTAGTTCGAGTCTGTTTTTTGTATTTCGTTTATTTTTATTTATTTATTTTTTTTTTTTTTGCGAAATGGCTGCATGGAGACAGAATGATGTATATACGCGTCATCTCAAAAACTTTAATGCAATAATGCTGCAAATAATGTTACGCCGCGAAATAAGATAGATAACTTATGAGCAATGCCTGTCGTCTGGTAGCCTTCAATGCACAGTGGATTCAAGGTAATGGCACAATGCCTCTCTCAATCGGACAAGTATTTGATAAATTCTTCATCATCTTGACACGACTGCTAGCTGATAATAGACCAGGCAGTTTGAATACGGTCGAGTCATCTTGTCGCAACCCACGTGTGCAGCTAGCGAGATCATTGTAAATCAGTGATCAGATATTCGTGGACTCCTAAACAAATTCGTTCTCTTGTGTTCATTTCTTTTCTTGCCATAGATCAAATTAGCAAGCAAAAATGTCGATTTGGTGGACAATAATGTGTTGTTCCCTGCTTTCCCTAGTGAAAGCGCTGATCTACACAGGAGAAGATTCTATTTTAACAACATGTTACATGGATACGTTCGATCCCTGTTTTGTATCACAGGGCGATAACTTTACGATCCTAGATGGAGACCTCAACATAGTCGCAATCCTCGCAGGAGAAGGAGAATCTAAGGACAAGTGCATTGGAAATGTTCTGCATTCTGTTATTAATATTGAATACGCGATCGAAGAAGCAGCTCAACTTTTCCCTTTGCGATCAAACGCATCAATAATTGATTATGCGATCATCCATTCGTGCTTCTGTAACGGCTCATCACTTCAAACAGACCACATCTTCGCTCTTTTACAAAACATTCAAAATCCTGTCGTCATTCTTGGCGCCAATTTTCCACCTCTCTTTGCATACGCAATACTGGAGATAACAGAGAGCTTAAATATAGCTGTTTATAGTTTGTCTTCATCTTATTACGTCACAGAGTTCCAATCAAGAAATCAGCATTCAATCTTCACTTTGGGGGCATCACACGAAGCGCTCATCGAAGCCGTTGTCAAAGTTGTCGACCATTTCGGATGGTCGTGGGTTAGTTTCACATCTACGGATGACGAGATGGGACGGACTTTATTGAGCACAGCGGAAATGAGATTGGAAAGAAAAGACAGTATATGTCTCGACACCAAGATACTCATCAAGAAGCATTTGACTGAGGACCACGTTTCAGATGAAAGACTTCAAATTGTGACTAAAATACAAAATTCGACGGCAAAGGTTTTTGTTACCTTCGTGGAAGATTTGAATTCTGTTGGAATACTGGATGAGATAGTAGCAATGTTTTCAGGTAAACATGTAGGGCTGTCGTCGTTATTCATCTCAACATTTGAAAAAAGTTCAACATTTCAATTAAGATGATGCAAAATCCATTTTCAATGTTATCGGCAGAAAAATTATAAAGAAAAAGAACACTGGGGGTATTTATACTACTACCCCCACCCCCCCCCCCCCCCAAAAAAAAATGTTTGTACACAGTAATCTAGGACAACCAAGGAGCTTCAAGAGCTGGAGTCATTATAGCTCATTCCCTTTGAACCATGTTCGATGCCGCCAAGGAAAAATATGTCAGGCATGTGCTTAACTGGATCTTCCTTGCAGATAGGAAGACAAAAAGATTCCTGCCTGGCTGCAAACTTACGGGCCATTTTCAAAGGAAAATATGCTTTTGTAATGATAATTACTTTTCGCTATCACTAGTCTGATGATATGAGCAGTTCACAGTGCTTACCTTTACTGGGGCAAGCGAAAAGAAATTGTACAAAATTCCCTGATATATGAATCAAAGTTGTGCGACTGGGCATGTGTGGGTACTATAATCTGACATATAACATCATGCATAATTAACTGTACTTGAACAATTGCAATTTTTATTTTTGTTTGCAGGGAGTAATCGGAAGAGTGTCAAATTGGGGATTTTAGGATTGTAAAATTTTACTTTTTTTCCACAAATTGAAACTACTATCATACAATATAGCCAAACTTCTGGACACAATTAGGCTTTTGTATTCAATTTTATCATATGTGAAAATTTCACTTTGTTTATTCAAATAAAAAGTGAAATATTCTTGATATTTCATTTGTGACAAAAATCACTGCTCAAGTTTTCCCATGAAGTTGGCGGCTTGGAACATCGGACATCAAAGGCTACAGCGCACCTGTAGATTCTTTTGTGCATCCTTAGAAGGAGCAGCTGCTTGAGATAATTTGTTGCCAGTTGGAACTCCAGCTCTTGAAGCTCCTTGGGACAACCAACCCCCTGGACTATATCCCAGGACACACCCGGACAACTACCCCAACGGAATAACTTGTTTGCCCCTAGGACAATAACCCCCTGACAACTATTCCACAGCCAACTACCCCTAAATGACACGCGGTCAACTAGCCCCCTTAGACAATGAACCCTA